>CM038141.1:276431191-276796307 GCA_021437245.1 Aegilops speltoides
TATAAGTGACAATCTTTTCTTCAACTTTAATAGGTGCAGCTACTTTTACTTCTATGGGAGGATGATATTTAAACCACTTCTCCTTGGGGAGATCAACATAAGTAGCAAAGATTCACAGAAAGAAGCTTACTATCTCAGAGTCAAGTCCATATTTAGTGCTAAACTTACGGAAAATGTCGGTATCCATAAAAGATTTAACACAATCAAACTTAGGTGTCATACCTGACTCCTTACCTTCGTCGAGGTCCCAATCTTCAGAGTTGCGTTTAATTCTATCCAATAAATTCCATCTAAATTCAATAGTCTTCATCATAAAAGAGCCAGCACAAGAAGTATCGAGCATGGTGCGATTGTTATCAGAAAGCCAAGCATAAAAACTTTGCATAATTACTTCTCTTGAGAGCTCATGATTGGGGCATGAATATAACATTGATTTAAGCCTCCCCCAAGCTTGAGCGATGCTTTCTCCTTCGTGAGGCCAAAAATTATATATATAATTGCGATCACGATGAACAAGATGCATAGGGTAATACTTTTGATGAAATTCCAATTTCAATCTTTTATAGTTCCATGAACTCATATCATCACATAGCCTATACCATGTCAATGCGTCTCCCTTCAAAGATAAAGGGAAGGCCTTCTTCTTAATAACATCATCGGGTATACCTGCAAGCTTAAATAGTCCACAAACTTCATCCACATAGCGTAGATGTTCATCAGGATGCTTTGTTCCATCTCCTGTAAAAGTGTTAGCTAGCAGTTTTTCCATCAAACCCGAAGGAATTTCAAAAGGAGTTTCATTCTCAATAGGTTCAGAGGTTCGAGAGGTTGAGGAGCAACTCTTTGCTCTCTTGGACGGGTGAAGATACCCGAACAAGCCCCTCAGACAATTACTTTCCATAGTAACAAGTGACAGAAAATTTCAGCACACTATATAAATTTTTCCTTACCAAATTCCACCTACCAAAGGCGCTACAATCCCCGGTAATGGCGCCAGAAAAGAGTCTTGATGACCCACAAGTATAGGGGATCTATCGTAGTCCTTTCGATAAGTAAGAGTGCCGAACCCAACAAGGAGCAGAAGGAAATGATAAGCGGTTTTCAGCAAGGTATTCCCTGCAAGTACTGAAATAAGTGGTAACAGATAGTTTTGTGATAGGATAAATTGTAACGAGCAACAAGTAACAAAAGTAAATAAAGTGCAGCAAGGTGGCCCAATCCTTTTTGTAGCAAAGGACAAGCCTGGACAAACTCTTATAATAGGAAAAGTGCTCCCGAGGACACATGGGAATATCGTCAAGCTAGTTTTCATCACGCTCATATGATTCACGTTCGGTACTTTGATAATTTGATATGTGGGTGGACCGGTGCTTGGGTACTGTTCTTACTTGAACAAGCATCCCACTTATCACTAACCTCTATTGCAAGCATCCGCAACTACAACAAAAGTATTAAGGTAAACCTAACCATAACATGAAACATATGGATCCAAATCAGCCCCTTACGAAGCAACGCATAAACTAGGGTTTAAGCTTCTGTCACTCTACCAACCCATCATCTACTTATTACTTCCCAATGCTTTCCTCTAGACCCAAATAATGGTGAAGTGTTATGTAGTCGACGTTCACATAACACCACTAGAGGTTAGACAACATACATCTTATCAAAATATCGAACGAATACCAAAATTCACATGACTACTAATAGCAAGACTTCTCCCTTGTCCTCAGGAACAAACGTAATTACTCACAAAGCATATTCATGTTCATAATCAGAGGAGTAATAATATGCATAAAGGATCTGAACATATGATCTTCCACCAAATAAACCAACTTGCATCAACTACGCTCGTCTATATTGAAGCCCATGAAGATGAAGGCTATGGCGTTTTAACTATGGAGGCTTATAGGCCCAGAGCCCAATGCCGGATTAGGGCCTATAGTAGTAAACCGGCATAGATGTATAACTTTTATTGTAAGCTAGGGAAAGGAAGAGACCGAGCCGGACACTTGTATGAGCCGGCCTCGAGATTCTGTAAACCGGCCGGGCGTCAACCTGTGTATATAAAGGGACAACCCGGCGGCGGTTCAGGAACAAGAAACAACAGCTCGAGAGATAGGTAAAGCAGATTCTCTCCCTGCTCATCGAGATCAATCAATCCCACAACAACTGGATCGTAGGCTTTTACCTTCACCGCAAGGGGACGAACCAGTATAAACTTCCCGTGTCCTTTGTTCCGGTTTAACCCCTTTAAGCTAATCTCGTTGCGATGGCTCCATGACTAAGTCCTTCTACTAGGACATCTGACGTGTTAATTCCTCAACAATACCCCTTTCCCCCTTTTGACCACGCGAAGATTCGACTGATAAGACCACTCCAAGACAAGAATTCAGAAAACTAAGACCACTTCAGAATAAAGAGGATTTTGCCATGCATTGGAATAATTGAAACCACCATAGTTGAAGACTCTGATGACTCGGAGAATTGAAGGCTCTAAAGAATTATCCAGATTGGTACGACCTAGGAAGGTTACCCTTATGGAACTTGTCAGACTATTGAAGTTGTCAATACCCGAGATCAAGGTGTGTCGCATAGAAACCAGAACATGGAGCGTTAAAGCTCAAAATTTTTGTCAAGAAAACCCTAAGGCAGGAGATATTAACTATGGAATGATAACTCATGGCAATGACATGGGCAGAAACACGGCTATCCATGATGTTATCACCAGCTTATGCTATTGTCACCGTGCTGAGTTGAGCATGCATTTCTTCGGAAGGATTGGATGACAAAAGGGCTAATGTAGTACCTATTAGCAAAAGATGAAGTTTTAACCTTGGCTGGTGTATCACCAGGATTTGGAGTATTACCTCAAGAATTTTAAGATGGACCTTGAGGAAGTTGTATTTGACAAGGAAGCATTTCGTGAAGAACTCAGGACCCACAAGCTGAAAGTAGCCAAGCTGGATACTCAGAAGATTTGAAGAGTTGGATGACTTTGAAGATTTATTGACCTTCAGAAGACCAAACCCTGTTATATACTTACGTTAGATGCGACGATTGTGAGCTGTCATTTGTTTGATGTTTTCCCGACGGCCACAAAATAAAACCCGTTTCTTCAAAACTATTGGTTGTATTGTGTGTATCCCTCTCTCTCCAACCTTATCTCGTTCTTACCCAAAACCCTTGGAACCAATAGAGGATGAATGAAGATGAACTCACATTTTCTGGATCAATGACTCAATTGGAGACGGACAAATGGATTCAAAACATGGAAGATCACATGAAGGAGCACTGTATTGAAGGAGAGTATATGGTTCCATACACCCTACGACGGATCACACAAGGTGTTTACAAAATGGCGAGAGATACATCAAGCTATACAAGGATGGAATGGAGAAAATGCTTGGGATGAATTCAAGACGATTCTACTGAAGTCACGTCTTATCCAGAAGCCATGTGACCGTAAAGTGAAGAAGCCTTGTGCATGTAAGATTTGCGGAGAAATAGGACACACCCAGGAGGATCACAAGGATGAATGCCCTCATTGTGAAGAAATTCACCCAGCTAAAGAATGCCCAACTAGGAAGATTACTCGTTTCTTGTGTAAAGGGACTACCCACTGCCCTGCTCAATGTCACATTTACCCCATGGTACAAAGAACTATCCGACAGAAGAAAGAAGCGATGAAAGGAGCCCTCATGGAAATTTTAGAAGAACCTGTGATGAAGGAAGAGGTGGAGGACAAACCCGAAGAAGAACCAATCAAACCCTGCACCAAGTCATGCTATTCATGTGGAGAAGAAGGACACATCTCCCAGAATTGTCCGAAGGAGGATCTAGTAGAGTTCCCGACAGAGTAAGTAGAGTATGACCCACAAGTGATAGAAGCCCTAATTCGCATGGATAAGTCCAGGAAGAGAAACAAAATGTATCCCCAGAACAACCAGATTTCTACAAAGAAGGACCTAAGTCATATCACGTGTTTCAAGTGCAAAGATTCAGGGAACTACTTCAGCGGTTGCCCAAAAAGGAAGCTGAGGACCCAAGGAGGCTATGTAACCAAAAGGAAACCTCGAGACTTGTCAGAAGTAATATGTTTCCACTGTAATGAAGCAGGGCACTGATACGTCTCCAACGTATATATAATTTTTGATTGTTCCATGCTATTATATTACCCCTTTTGGATGTTTATGGGCTTTATTTTACACATTTATATCATTTTTGGGACTAACCTACTAACCGGAGGCCTAGCCCGTATTGCATTTTTTTTTGCCTATTTCAGTATTTTGAAGAAAAGGAATATCAAACGGGGACCAAATGGAATGAAACCTTCGGGAGTGTGATTTTTGGAATGAACGTGATCCAGAGGACTTGGAGTGCAAGCCTAGAAGCAGCCGAGGCGGCCACGAGGGTGGGGGCGTGCCCACCCCTACAGGGCGCGCCCCCTGCCTCGTGGGCCCCTCTGGCGGCCACCGACGTACTTCTTCCTACTATATATATATAACCACATACCCCGAAAACATCCAGGGAACCAACGAAAAACAATTTCCACCACCGTAACCTTCTGTATCCGCGAGATCCCATCTTGGAGCCTTCGCCGGCGCTCCGCCGGAGGGGGAATCGACCACGGAGGGCTTCTACATCAACACCATAGCCCCTCCGATGAAATGTGAGTAGTTTACCACAGCCTTTGGGTCCATAGTTATTAGCTAGGTGGCTTCTTCTCTCTTTTTGGATCTCAATACCATGTTCTCCCCCTCTCTTGTGGAGATCTATTCGATGTAACTCTTTTTGCGGTGTGTTTGTCGAGATCCGATGAATTGTGGGTTTATGATCAAGTTTATCTATGAGAAATATTTGAATCTCCTATGAATTCTTTTATGTATGATTGAGTTATCTTTGCAAGTATCTTCGAATTATCGGTTTGGTTTGGCCTACTAGATTGATCTTTCTTGCCATGGGAGAAGTGCTTAGCTTTTGGTTCAATCTTGCGGTGTCCTTACCCAGTGATAGCAGGGGTTGCAAGGCACGTATTGTATTGTTGCCATTGAGGATAAAAAGATGGGGTTTATATCACATTGCTTGAGTTTATCCCTCTACATCATGTCATCTTTCTTAATGCGTTACTCTGTTCTTATGAACTTAATACTCTAGATGCATGCTGGATAGCGGTCGATGTGTGGAGTAATAGTAGTAGATGCAGGCAGGAGCCGGTCTACTTGTCACAGACGTGATGCCTATATACATGATCATGCCTAGATAATCTCATAATTATTCGCTTTTCTATCAATTGCTCGACAGTAATTTGTTCACCCACCGTAATACTTATGCTATCTTGAGAGAAGCCACTAGTGAAACCCATGGCCCCCGGGTCTATATTTTATCATATAAGCTTTCAATCTACTTTTATTTGCATCTTTACTTTCCGATCTATATTATAAAATACCAAAAATATATTTATCTTATAATACTATCTCTATCAGATCTCACTTTCGCAAGTGGCCGTGAAGGGATTAACAACCCCTTTATTGCGTTGGTTGCGAGTTCTTTGTTTGTTTGTGTAGGTGCGTGGGACTTTTGAGGATCCTCCTACTAGATTGATACCTTGGTTCTCAAGAAGTGAGGAAAATACTTACGCTACTATTGCTGCATCACCCTTTCCTCTTCAAGGAAAACCAATGCAAGCTCAAGACGTAGCAAGAAGGATTTCTGGCACCGTTGCCGGGGAGGTCTTCGCTCAAGTCAAGACATACCAAGTACCCATCACAAACTCATCTCCCTCGCATTTACATTATTTGCCATTTGTCTCTCGTTTTCCTTTCCCCCACTTCACCCTTGCCGTTTTATTCGCCCTCTCTTTCCCAATCTCCTCTCTTTCGCTTGCTTTCTTCTTCCCCGCTTTTGTTTGTCATTATGTCTGAAATTGGGGAGACTATCGTTGATATGGATAATAATGATAATATGGAAAAATCTGAGGCTCCGGCTGAAGAACCCCCTATCTTGCATACTAAAAAGTTTCCAATCGGTAGTGGTAAAATTATTGGAAAAGGTGTTATTCAAGATTTCTTTACTTGTGTCGGTGCTTTACCTTCCATGGGTAGTTCTATTCTTCATAGAACTAGCAGTCTTGCGGATGCTATCGTTATGCTTGTAGTTGAACTTGAAAGGCAATTTATGCATATGCATCCTTGCATACAAAGAATTTTCCTAGAATTTTCTAATATTGAGCATTCTTCTGTTAAGCGCGTTGTTACTATCTTTTTGGCTCATGAATTTAGATCTATAATAAGAGAGGCCAAAGAAATCTTTGCGCACTATAGGGTGGACGCCAGTCGTCCTCCCATAGATCCGATCCTCTTCGATCAAGAGGAAATTAGGCGTTTTCAATCTTCGGGCTATGTTGCTTTCAATGAAAACCTTAGAAAAAAGGTTCCTACCAATGTCCTGGTTGATAGAATTTCCGAACTTAATAATGATTTTTCTCTTCGAAATAATGAGCTAGGATACTCTCTTGAGTATAGGCTCACGAAATTTTGCCAAAAGAATGCTTATAGTGATGAATTAGTTGTGCATTATGAAGGGCCAAAGGAGGAACCCGTTCCTCCTGTGATTGATCTTGGGGACTTTTGTCCCGCTAAATTTAGCCCTTTTGATTACTTTTGCTTGCCTCAAAGAAAACTTGCTGCTGAACATAGAGAATATGAGATGAGTTTTCAAGATCTATCTTATTATTATGGCACTACTTAGATCTATCTTCGTTTTTATGCCTAGCTAGGGGCGTTAAACGATAGCGCTAGTTGGGAGGCAACCCAATTTTGTTTGTATTTGTATTTTTTGTTTTTGTTTAGCAATAAATTTTGCATCTACCTTCTGTTTATATGTGTTTTTATGTTTTAATTAGTGTTGGTGCCAAGTAGAACCTATAGGATAACCTATGGTGATAGTTAATTTGATTCTGCTGAAAAACAGAAACTTTGCACGCACGAAATTAGTTTTGTTAAATCACAGGAACGTGATTGTGCGTTGATTCTTCTTGCTGATGATCAACAGACAAATTTCCCAGGACTTCCTATTTTCGTAGGATTATTAGAGTTTCATAAGTTTTCGTTAGTTACAGATTGCTACAGACTGTTCTGTTTTTGACAGATTCTGTTTTTCGTGTGTTGTTTGCTTGTTTTGATGCATCTATGGCTAGTATTAAGTGGTATGAACCATATAGAACTTGAAATACAGTAGGTTTAACACCAATATAAATAAAGAATGAGTTCATTAAAGTACCTTATGTGGTGGTTTTGCTTTCTTTCACTAACGGAGCTTATGAGATTTCCTGTTGAGTTTTGTGTTGTGAAGTTTTCAAGTTTTGGGTAAAGATTTGATGGACTAAGGAATAAGCAGTGGCAAAAGCCTAATCTTGGGGATTCCCATGGAACCCCAAGATATTCAAGAGTAGCCAAAAGCCTAAGCTTGGGGATGCCCCCGGAAGGCATCCCCTCTTTCGTCTTCGTTCATTGGTAAGTTTACTTGGAGCTATATTTTTATTCGCCACATGATATGTGTTTTGCTTGGAGCGTCGTGTATGATATTAGTATTTGCTTTTTAGTTTACCACAATCATCCTTTCTGTACACACCTTTTGGGAGAAGCCCACTTGATTGGAATTTATTAGAATACTCTATGTGCTTCACTTATATCTTTTGAGCTAGATAGTTTTTGCTCTAGTGCTCACTTATATCTTTTAGAGCACGGCGGTGGATTAATTTTGTAGAAATTTCTAGTCTCTCATGATTCACATATATTATTTTGAGAGTCTTTTAGAACAGCATGGTATTTGCTATGGTTATAAAATTGGTCCTAGAATGGTAGGCATCCAAGTTGGGTATAATAAAAACTATCATAGGAAGTGAATTGGATGCTATGATGAATTTGATACTTGATAATTGTTTTGATATATGGAGGTAGTGATATTAAAGTCATGCTAGTTGGGTGATTATGAATTTAAAGAATGCTTGTGTTGAAGTTAGCAAGTCTCGTAGCATGCACATATGGTTAAAGTTGTGTAACAAATTTGAAACATGAAGTGTACTTGGATTGTGCATCCTTATGAGTGGCCGTCGGGGACGAGCGATGGTCTTTTCCTACCAATCTATCCCTCTAGGAGCATGCGCGTAGTGCTTGGTTTTGGATGACTTCTAAATTTTTGCAATAAGTATATGAGTTCTTTTGACTAATGTTGAGTCCATGGATTACACGCACTTTTACCTTTCCATCATTGCTAGCCTCTTCGGTACCGTGCATTGCCCTTTCTCACCTTGAGAGTTGGTGCAAACTTCGCCGGTGCATCCAAACCCAGTGATGCGATATGCTCTATCACACATAAACCTCCTTATATCTTCCTCGAAACAGCCACCATACCTACCTATTATGGCATTTCCATAGCCATTCTGAGATATATTGCCATGCAACTTTCCACCGTTCCATTTGTCATCATGGCACGCATTACTATTGTCATATTGCCATTGCATGATCATGTAGTTGACCTCGTGTTTGTGGCAAAGCCACCATGCATAATTTTTCATACATGTCACTCTTTTTTCATTGCACCATCCCGGTACACCACCGGAGGCATTCATATAGAGTCATATCTTGTTCTAGTTTTGAGTTGTAATTCATATGTTGTAAATCAATAAAAGTGTGATGATCATCATTATTAGAGCATTGTCCCAAAAAGAAAAAAAGAAAAAAAGAAAGGCCAAAAAAAAGAAAGGCCCAAAAAAAAGAAAGAAAGAAAGAAAGAAAAGGAAAAAAAGAAAAAAAGAAAAGAAAATAAAATAAATAAAAAGGGGCAATGTTACTATCTCTTTTTCCACACTTGTGCTTCAAAGTAGCACCATGTTCTTCATAGAGCGAGTCTCATATATTGTGCTTCAAAGTAGCACCATGTTCTTCATATAGTGAGTCTCATATGTTGTCACTTTCATATACTAGTGGGAATTTTTCATTATAGAACTTGGCTTGTATATTCCTATGACGGGCTTCCTCAAATGCCCTAGGTCTTCGTGAGCAAGCAAGTTGGATGCACACCCACTAGTTTTCTTTTGTTGAGCTTTCATTCATTTATAGCTCTAGTGCATCCGTTGCATGGCAATCCCTACTCCTCATGTTGACATCAATTGATGGGCATCTCCATAGCCCATTGATTATCCTCGTCAATGTGAGACTTTCTCCTTTTTTGTCTTCTCCACACAATCCCCATCATCATATTTTATTCCACCCATAGTGCTATATCCATGGCTCACTATCATGTATTGCGTGAAGGTTGAAAAAGTTTGAGATTATTTAAGTACGAAACAATTGCTTGGCTTGTCATCGGGGGTGTAGAATTTGGGAACATTTTTGTGTGACGAAAATGAAGCATAGCCTAACTATATGATTTTGTAGGGATGAACATTCTTTAGCCATGTTATTTTGAGAAGACATGATTGCTTTTATTAGTATGCTTGAAGTATTACTATTTCTTTTATCAATATGAACTTTTATTTTGAATCATTTGGATCTGAACATTCATGCCACATTAAAGAAAATTACATTGAGAAATATGCTAGGTAGCATTCCACATCAAAAGTTCTGTTTTTATCATTTACCTACTCGACGACGAGCAGGAATTAAGCTTGGGGATGCTTGATACGTCTCCAACGTATCTATAATTTTTGATTGTTCCATGCTATTATATTACCCCTTTTGGATGTTTATGGGCTTTATTTTACACATTTATATGATTTTTGGGACTAACCTACTAACTGGAGGCCCCAGCCCGTATTGCTGTTTTTTTTTGCCTATTTTAGTATTCCGAAGAAAAGGAATATCAAACGGAGTCCAAACGGAATGAAACCTTCGGGAGCGTGATTTTTGGAACGAACGTGATCCAGAGGACTTGGAGTTCAAGCCAAGAAGCAGCCGAGGTGGCCACGAGGGTGGGGGGCGTGCCCACCCCTACAGGGCGTGCCCCCCTGTCTTGTGGGCCCCTCGGGTGGCCACTGACGTACTTCTTCCTCCTATATATACCCACGTACCCCGAAAACATCCAGGGAACCAACGAAAAACAATTTCCCCGCCAGAACCTTCTTCAGATCCATGAAGATCCCATCTTGGAGCCTTCGTGGCGCTCACGGCCGGGGGAATCGACCACGGAGGGCTTCTACATCAACACCATAGCCCCTCCGATGAGTTGTGAGTAGTTTACCACAGACCTTCGGGTCCATAGTTATTACCTAGATGGCTTCTTCTCTCTTTTTGGATCTCAATACCATGTTCCCCCCCCTCTCTTGTGGAGACCTATTCGATGTAACTCTTTTTATGGTGTGTTTGTTGAGATCCGATGAATTGTGGGTTTATGATCAAGTTTATCTATGAGAAATATTTGAATCTCCTCTGAATTCTTTTATGTATGATTGAGTTATCTTTGCAAGTCTCTTCGAATTATCGGGTTGGTTTGGCCTACTAGATTGATCTTTCTTGCCATGGGAGAAGTGCTTAGCTATGGGTTCAATCGTGCGGTGTCCTTACCAAAGGATGTTAGGGTTGCAAGGCACGATTGTATTGTTGCCATCGAGGATAAAAAGATGGGGTTTATATCATATTGCTTGAGTTTATCCCTCTACATCATGTCATCTTTCTTAATGCGTTACTCTGTCCTTATGAACTTAATACTCTAGATGCATGATGGATAGCGGTCGATGTGTGGAGTAATAGTAGTAGATGCAGGCAAGAGTCGGTCTACTTGTCACGGACGTGATGCCTATATACATGATCATGCCTAGATAATCTCATAATTATTTGCTTTTCTATCAATTTCTCGACAATAATTTGTTCACCCACCGTAATACTTATGCTATCTTGAGAGAAGCCACTAGTGAAACCTATGGCCCCCGGGTCTATCTTTTATCATATAAGCTTTCAATCTAGTTTTATTTGTATCTTTACTTTTCCAATCTATATTATAAAATACCAAAAGTATATTTATCTTATCATACTATCTCTATCAGATCTCACTTTCGCAAGTGGCCGTGAAGGGATTGACAACCCCTTTATTGCGTTGGTTGCGAGTTCTTTGTTTGTTTGTGTAGGTGTGTGGGACTTTTGAGGCACCTCCTACTGGATTGATACCCTGGTTCTAAAAAACTGAGGGAAATACTTACGCTACTATTTTTGCATCACCCTTTCCTCTTCAAGGAAAACCAACGCCAGCTCAAGACGTAGCAGGCACTTTGCCAAAGATTGTCCCAATGAGGATATTCGTGTTAAATAGTTGAGTCTGTGAGGAATATAGTAGAAGTAGTGGGAACAATTCTTTTATATTGAGGTGTTGAGTTGAGGCAGGTAATGGAAATGCAAGAGATTGCAATAAATTCATGAAATCAATAAAGTTCTTGTGTCATGATTTCATACGTGGAATTTTACGAGGTGTTACTCTATGAAGAAAGATTTAGACCATTTTCGAGGATATGAGAAATATGGTCTATGGATGAATTTGTGCATTTCAAGGGAGGTAGTACCCTGTGAGGACACTTTACCCCTGAAAAAGATAATGATATCCCACAGAGTGGACTACGTGTTGGGGAACGTAGTAATTTCAAAAAATTTCCTACGCACACGCAGGATCATGGTGATGCATAGCAACGAGAGGGGAGAGTGTTGTCTACGCCTCGTGAGACCGAAGCGAAGCGATCACAACGTAGAGGAAGTAGTCGACGTTCTCCTCGCGATCCAACCGATCCTAGCGCCGTTACTCGGCGCCCGAAGTTCTTGACACACGACAGCTCGATAACGCTCCTCGGGCTCCAATCCAGAGAGCTCGGGGAGGGAGAGTTCCGTCAAGATGACGGCGTGGGACGATCTTGATGTTCTATCGACGCAGGCTTCGCCTAAGCACCGCCACGATATGACCGAGGTGGATTATGGTGGAGGGGGCACCGCACACGGCTAAGGAACGATCTCAAGGATCAACTTGTGTGTTCTAGGGTGCCCCCTGCCCTCAGATATAAAGGAGCAAGGGGGTGCGGCCGGCCCTAGGAGGAGGAGGCCGGAGGAGTCCTACTCCCACGGGAGTAGGACTCCCCCTTCCTAGTTGGATTAGGACTTGGGGGGGAGGAAAGAGGGAAGGGCGCCCCCCCTCCTTGTCCTATTCGGACTAGGGGAAAAAGGCGCTGCCTGCCCTGGCCGGCCCTTCCTCTTCTCCCTCATGGCCCACTAAGGCCTATTAACCCCGGAGGGTTCCGTAACCCCGGTGTTCAAGAAAATCCGATTTCACCGGAACCATTCCAACTCCAAACATAGGCTTCCAATATATCAATCTTTATGTCTCGACCATTTCGAGACTCCTCGTCATGTCCGTGATCACATCCGGACTCAACTTTTTCGGTACATCAAAATACACAAACTCATAATATAACCGTCATCGAAACCTTAAGCGTGCGGACCCTACGGTTCGAGAACAATGTAGACATGACCGAGACACGTCTCCGGTCAATAACCAATAGCGGGACCTGGATGCCCATATTGGCTCCTACATATTCTACGAAGATCTTTATCGGTCGGACCGCATAACAACATATGTTGTTCCTTTGTCATCGGTATGTTACTTGCCGAGATTCGATCGTCGGTATCCAATACCTAGTTCAATCTCGTTACGGAAAGTCTCTTTACTCGTTCCGTAATACATCATCTCACAGCTAACTCATTAGTTGTAATGCTTGCAAGGCTTAAGTGATGTGTATTACCGAGAGGGCCAGAGATACCTCTCCGACAATCGGAGTGACAAAACCTAATCTCAAATACGCCAACCCAACATCCGCCTTTGGAGACACTGTAGTACTCCTTTATAATCACCCGATTACGTTGTGACGTTTGGTAGCACCAAAGTGTTCCTCCGTAAACGGAGTTGCATAATCTCATAGTTATAGGAACATGTATAAGTCATGGATAAAAGCAGTAGCAACATACTAAACGATCGTGTGCTAAGCTAATGGAATGGGTCATGTCAATCAGATCATTCAACTAATGATGTGACCTTGTTAATCAAATAACAACCCTTTGTTCATGGTTAGGAAACATAACCATCTTTGATTAACAAGCTAGTCTAGTAGAGGCATACTAGTGACTCTTTGTTTGTTTATACATTCACACATGTATTATGTTTCCGGTTAATACAATTCTAGAATGAATGATAAACATTTATCATGAAATAAGGAAATAAATAATAACTTTATTATTGCCTCTAGGGCATATTTCCTTCAGTCTCCCACTTGCACTAGAGTCAATAATCTAGATCCCATTACCATGTGATTAACATCGATAGTTCACATCATCATGTGATTAACACCCATAGTTCACATCGCCATGTGACCAACACCCAAAGGGTTTACTAGATTCAGTAATCTAGTTCACATCGCTATGTGATTAACACCCAAAGAGTACTAAGGTGTGATCATGTTTTGCTTGTGAGAGAGTCTTAGTCAACGGGTCTTTCACATTCAGATCCGTTATGTATTTTGCAATTTTTCTATGTCTACTTTGCTCTTGCGAAGCTACTCTAGCTAATTGCTCCCACTTTCAATATGTATCTAGATCGAGACTTAGAGTCATCCGGATCAGTGTCAAAACTTGCATCGACGTAACCCTTTACGATTTAACCTTTTGTCACTTCCATAATCGAGAAACATATCCTTATTCCACTAAGGATAATTTTGACCGCTGTCCGATGATCTACTCCTAGATCACTATTGTACTCCTTGCCAAACTCGATGTAGGGTATACAATAGATCTGGTACACAGCATGGCATACTTTATAGAACCTATGGCCAAGGCATAGGGAATGATTTTCATTCTCTTTCTATCTTCTGTCGTGGTCGGGTTTTGAGTCTTACTCAATTTCACACCTTGTAACATAGGCAAGAACTCTTTCTTTGACTGTTCCATTTTGAACTACTTCAAAATCTTGTCAAGGTATGTACTTTGAAAAAACTTATCAAGCGTATTGATCTATCTTTATAGATCTTGATGCTCAATATGTAAGCAGCTTCACCGAGGTCTTTCTTTGAAAAACTCCTTTCAAACACTCCTTTATGCTTTGCAGAAATGATTCTACATTATTTCCGATCTACAATATGTCATTCACATATACTTATCAGAAATGCTATAGTGCTCCCACTCAATTTCTAGTAAATACAGGCTTCCTTTGCAAGTCTCAGATAAACTATATGCTTTGATCAACTTATCAAATCGTATATTCCAACTCTGAGATGCTTGCACCAGTCCATAGATGCACATTTTTGTTAACACCTTTAGGATCGACAAAACCTCTTGGTTGCATCACATACAACTCTTCTTTAATAACTCCATTAAGGAATGCAGTTTTGTTTATCCATTTGCCAGATTTCATAAAATGCGGCAATTGCTAACATGATTCGGACAGACTTTTAAGCATCGATACAAGTGAGAAAATCTCATTGTATTCAACATCTTGTACTTTGTCAAAAACCTTTTTCGACAAGTCTAGCTTTGTAGATAGTAACACTACTATCAGCGTCCGTCTTCTTCTTAAAGATCCATTTATTTTCTATGGCTTGCCGATCATCGGGCAACTCCACCAAAGTCCACACTTTGTTCTCATACATGGATCTCATCTCAGATTTCATGGCCTCAAGCCATTTCGAGGAATCTGGGCTCATCATCGCTTCCTCATAGTTCGAGGTTCATCATGGTCTAGTTACATGACTTCCGAACAGGATTACCGTACCACTCAGTGCGGATCTCACTCTGGTTTACCTACGAGATTCGGTAGTAACTTGATCTGAAGTTACATGATCATCATCATTAGCTTCCTTACTAATTGGTGTAGTAGTCACAGGAACAGATTTCTGTGATGAACTACTTTCCAATAAGGGAGAAGGTACAATTACCTCATCAAGTTCTACTTTCCTCCCACTCACTTCTTTCGAGAGAAACTCCTTCTCTAGAAAGGATCCATTCTTAGCAACGAATGTCTTGCCTTCGGATCTGTGATAGAAGGTGTACCCAACTGTCTCCTTTGGGTATCCTATGAAGACACATTTCTCCGATTTGGGTTTGAGCTTATCAGGATGAAACTTTTTCACATAAGCATCGCAGCCCCAAACTTTAAGAAACGACAACTTTGGTTTCTTGCTAAACCACAGTTCATATAGTGTCGTCTCAACAGATTTAGATGGTGCCCTATTTAACGTGAATGCAGTTGTCTCTAATGCATGATCCCAAAACGATATTGGTAAATCGGTAAGAAACATCATAGATTGTACTATATCCAATAAAGTACGGTTATGACGTTCGGACACACCATTATGATCTGGTGTTCCAGGTGGCATGAATTTGTGAAACTATTCCACATTGTTTTAATTGAAGACCAAACTCGTAACTTAAATATTTGTCCCCGCGATCAAATCGTAGAAACCTTATTTTCTTGTCACGATGATTTTTCCACTTCACTCTGAAATTCTTTGAACCTTTCAACTATTTCAGACTTATGTTTCATCAAGTAGATATACCCATATCTGCTCAAATCATCTTTGAAGGTCAGAAAATAACGATACCCGCCATGAGCCTTAACACTCATTGGATCGCATACATCAAGATGTATTATTTCCAATAAGTCATTGCTCGCTCCTTCGTTCGAGAACGGAGTTTTAGTCATCTTGCCCAAAAGGCACGGTTCGCAAGCATCAAGTGATTCATAATCAAGTGATTCCAAAATCCCATCAGCATGGAGTTTCTTCATGCGCTTTACACCAATATGACCTAAACGGCAGTGCCACAAATAAGTTGCACTATCATTATTAACTTTGCATCTTTTGGTTTCAACATTATGAATATGTGTATCACTACGATCGAGATCCAATGAATCATTTTCATTGGATGTGTAACCATACAAGGTTTTATTCATGTAAACAGAACAACAGTTTATTCTCTTACTTAAATGAATAACCGTATTGCAATAAACATGATCAAATCATATTCATGCTCAACGCAAACACCAAATAACATTTATTTAGGTTCAACACTAATCCCGAAAGTATAGGGGTGTGCGATGATGATCATATCAATCTTGAAACTACTTTCAACACACATCGTCACTTCACCCTTAACTAGTTTCATTTATTCGCAACTCCGTTTTGAGTTACTACTCTTAGCAACCGAACCAGTACCAAATACCGAGGGGTTGCTATAAGCACTAGTAAAGTACACATCAATAACATGTATATCAAATATACTTTTGTTTACTTTGCCATCCTTCTTATCCGCCAAATACTTGGGGTAGTTACGCTTCCAAAGAACCAGTCCCTTTGCAAGAGAAGCACTTAGTCTCGTGCTTAGGTCCAGACTTGGGCTTCTTCACTTGAGCAAGAACTTGCTTGTCGTTCTTCTTGAAGTTCCCTTCTATCCCTTTGCCCTTTTCTTGAAACTAGTGGTCTTGTTAACCATCAACACTTGATGTTCTTTCTTGATTTCTACCTTCATCGATTTCATCATCATGAAAAACTCGGAATCATTTTCATCATCCCTTGCATACTATAGTTCATCACGAAGTTCTACTAACTTGGTGATGGTGACTAGAGAATCCTTTCAATCACTATCTTATCCGGAAGATTAACTCCCACTTGATTCAAGCGATTGAAGTACCTGCATAATCTCGAGCACATGCTCACTAGTTGAGCGATTCTCCTCCATCTTTTAGCTTTAGAACTTGTTGGAGACTTCATATCTCTCAACTCGGTATTTGCTGGAAATATTAACTTCAATTCTGGAACATCTCATATGGTCCATGACGCTCAAAACGTCTTTGAAGTCCCGATTCTAAGCCATAAAGCATGGTGCACAAAACTATCAAGTAGTCATCATATTGAGCTTAGCCAAACGCTCATAACGCCGCATCGCCGCTCCGCAATAGGTCTGTCACCTAGCGGTGCATTAAGGACATAATTTTTACGTGCAAAGAATGAGGATAAACCTCGGATCACGGATCCAATCCGCATCATTGCTACTAACATTTTTCAACACAATTTTCTAGGAACATATCATAATAAACATATGAAAGCAACAACGCGAGCTATTGATCTACAACATAATTTGCAAAATACTACCAGGACTAAGTTCATGATAAATTAAAGTTCAATTAATCATATTACTTAAGACTCCCACTTAGACAGACATCTCTCTAGTCATCTAAGTGATCACGTGATCCAAATCAACTAAACCATGACCGATCATCACGTGAGATGGAGTAGTTTTCAATGGTGAACATCACTATGTTGATCATATCTACTATATGATTCACGCCGACCTTTCGGTCTCGTGTTCCGAGGCCATATCTGCATATGCTAGGCTCGTCAAGTTTAACTCGAGTATTCTGCGTGTGCAAAACTGGCTTGCACCCATTGTAGATGGACGAGAGCTTATCACACCCGATCATCACGTGGTGTCTCGGCACGACGAACTTTGGCAATGGTGCATACTCAGGGAGAACACTTCTTGATAATTTTAGTGAGAGATCATCTTAAAATGCTACCGTCATCAAAGCAAGAATAAGATGTATAACAGATAAACATCACATGCAATCAAAATATGTGACATGATATGGCCATGATCATCTTGCGCCTTTGATCTCCATCTCCAAAGTACTGTCATGATCTCTATCGTCACCGGCACGACACCATGATCTTCATCATCTTGATCTATATCAATGTGTCATCACATGGTCGTCTCACCAACTATTGCTCTTGCAACTATTGCTATCGCATAGCGATAAAGTAAAGCAATTATTTGGCACTTGCATCTTATGCAACAAAGAGACAACCATAGAGCTTACGCGATTGTCGATAACTTCAACAAAACATGATCATCTCATACAACAACTTATATCTCATCACGTCTTGACCATATCACATCACAACATGCCCTGCAAAAACAAGTTAGACGTCCTCTACTTTGTTGTTGCAAGTTTTACGTGGCTGCTACGGGCTTAAGCAAGAACCAATCTCACCCACGCATCAAAACAACAACGATAGTTTGTCAAATAGACTCCGTTTAACCTTCGCAAGGACCGGGCGTAGTCACACTCGGTTCAACTAAAGTTGGAGAAACCGACACCCGCCACCACCGTGTGCAAAGCACGCCGATAGAACCAGTCTCGCGTAAGCGTCTGGCTGTAATGTCGGTCCGGCCGCTTCATCCAACAATACCGCTGAACCAAAGTATGACATCTTTGGTAGGCGTATGACTTATATCGTCCACAACTCATTTGTGTTCTAGTCGTGCATATAACATCAACGCATAAAACCTAGGCTCGGATGCCTTTGTTGGGGAACGAGTAATTTCAAAAATTTCCACGCACACGCAAGATCATGGTGATGCATAGCAACGAGAGGGAGAGTGTTGTCTCGTACCCTCGTGAGACCCAAGCGAAGCGATCACAACGTAGAGGAAGTAGTCGTACATTCTCCTCGCGATCCAACCGATCCTAGCGCCGTTACTCCGGCGCCTCCGAGTTCTTGACACACGTACAGCTCGATGACGCTCCTCGGCTCCATCAAAGAGAGCTTGGGAGGAGAGTTCCGTCAAGACGACGGCGTGGTGGACGATCTTGATGTTCTATCGACGCAGGCTTCGCCTAAGCACCGCCACGATATGACCGAGGTGGATTATGGTGGAGGGGCACCGACACGGCTAAGGAACGATCTCAAGGATCAACTTGTGTGTTCTAGGGTGCCCCTGCCTCAGATATAAAGGAGCAAGGGGTGCGGCCGGCCCTAGGAGGAGGCGGGGAGGAGTCCTACTCCCAGGGAGTAGGACTCCCCTTCCTAGTTGGATTAGGACTTGGGGGAGGGAAAGAGGAAGGGGGCGCCGCCCCCTCTCCTTGTCCTATTCGGACTAGGGGGGAGGGGGCGCGCGGCATGCCCTGGCCGGCCCTTCCTCTTCTCCCTCATGGCTCACTAAGGCCTATTAACCCCCGGGAGGGTTCCGGTAACCCCCCGGTGTTCCGGTAAAATCCCGATTTCACCCGGAACCATTCCGAACTCCAAACATAGGCTTCCAATATATCAATCTTTATGTCTCGACCATTTCGAGACTCCTCGTCATGTCCGTGATCACATCCGGACTCAACTTCTTGGTACATCAAAATACACAAACTCATAATATAACCGTCATCGAAACCTTAAGCGTGCGGACCCTACGGTTCGAGAACAATGTAGACATGACCGAGACACGTCTCCGGTCAATAACCAATAGCGGGACCTGGATGCCCATATTGGCTCCTACATATTCTACGAAGATCTTTATCGGTCAGACCGCATAACAACATACGTTGTTCCCTTTGTCATCGGTATGTTACTTGCCCGAGATTCGATCGTCGGTATCCAATACCTAGTTCAATCTCGTTATCGGCAAGTCTCTTTACTCGTTCCGTAATACATCATCTCACAGCTAACTCATTAGTTGTAATGCTTGCAAGGCTTAAGTGATGTGTATTACCGAGAGGGCCCAGAGATACCTCTCCGACAATCGGAGTGACAAAACCTAATCTCGAAATACGCCAACCCAACATCGCCTTTGGAGACACTGTAGTACTCCTTTATAATCACCCAGTTACGTTGTGACGTTTGGTAGCACCCAAAGTGTTCCTCCGGTAAACGGGAGTTGCATAATCTCATAGTTATAGGAACATGTATAAGTCATGGATAAAAGCAGTAGCAACATACTAAACGATCGTGTGCTAAGCTAATGGAATGGGTCATGTCAATCAGATCATTCAACTAATGATGTGACCTTGTTAATCAAATAACAACCCTTTGTTCATGGTTAGGAAACATAACCATCTTTGATTAACAAGCTAGTCTAGTAGAGGCATACTAGTGACTCTTTGTTTGTTTATACATTCACACATGTATTATGTTTCCGGTTAATACAATTCTAGCATGAATGATAAACATTTATCATGAAATAAGGAAATAAATAATAACTTTATTATTGCCTCTAGGGCATATTTCCTTCACTACGGACAAAATAAGTATGAGTTTTATCTTGATATGTGGGATACCCCAAGAATATGAAGGGATGAAGTACTATTGGGTACGAAGGAGGTATAATGTTGGTAAAATGGAGCAATTGTAACCCCGGGATGAGTTGAAGCTATAAAAGTGATGAGGTGAGCCCATAACCCACAGGCCCCACGACCTGCCAAGAAGCAAGCACACTCTTGCTGAAGGAAAAACCCTGGAAGAAGATACAACTTTATCAGCAGACGATCTTATAGGAGTTACGCAAACCCTGAGAGTTGTGAAGGAACGATAGATGTTTGTATGGCTTGCAGAATCAATGGATCTATCCGAACTTGGTTCGTCGACAAGAGAAATTCTACAATGCTTGTGAGGATGACCGAGTGTTAGAATCCGAGATTCACTGAACCATGTACAAGGTAATGATTTGGATGCGGAATGGATTGATCACCATGCCGACTTACTCTTATTATTCGCCTTACTATGTGGGATGGTAAATCTGAGTGACTTACCTATAGTAGAGAGATGGCGATATTAAGCCAAATTGAACCTTAGAATGGTATGACGATTTTCCCTTGTACAAGGCAGCTGTTGCCAAATGTAGGTCATACGGTGAGAATGAAGCCCAAACCCATTTCCTGCAGGAGAAACCATAAATTGATGACCACCATGAGATATCGATAGTTGTTTAGTACGGGCGCCAGACCTGTCAGCTAAGAAGACCCAGTCTCGAAAGAACCTTACCAAGATAAAAGGACAGAAGAATTGAGGAAAAAAGGTTATGACACTACCGAAAGAGCCCAGAGAAGGAATTATCCTGAAGATCTGAGAAGATTGACACTGTCAACAATAAGGATGGAGTATATGAGTTTTGATGGAACCGTAACCATGTTTCTAAGGGTGGTAGCACCCCAAACCCTCTGTGACGACCAATGGATTTTGAGGAGACCCCCGAACCCAACCTAACTCTGGCTAGCCTCTCCGAATCTCAAGGGCGAGATTCATTTTAAGGGTGGTAGGTTTGTAACATCCCAAAATTCTAAATTTTGGAATGTTATATTAAATAAATAGTTTTGATTGTTTGTTTGATTGTGGTGTGGTTGTTTGTGCGAAATTGGCTGAAATTTGAAACTTTTTGAAAGTTAAATGAGAGGGAATGAAATGACTTTCCCAAACTTTCACCTTGCATTTATGATCTCCATGAATTCAAATTCTTTTCAAATACAAATTCCTAGAGAGAAGATGACATGACTTCTTCCATTATAAACGAAAAGGGTTTTGAAAAGATTTGAATTTCGTTTGGAAATATTTCCAATTCAGAAAGTTTATGCAACTCAATGATTTTCATGAGAAAAGATAAAATGACTTCTCCAAATCATATGAAGTATGACTTGGAAGTTTAAAAGAATCAAATTTAAAGTCCCTTTGAAATTATTTTCAATTTGGAGTTATTCGGGCTTTATTCGAATTACTTTTTCTCCACAAATAAAATATATGGAAAATAGGGTAAAATTATTCCCTATGTTAGAAAATTGGAGAAAAATAAATTTGAAATCATTTTGGTATTTTAGAAATGATTTTTATTGGGTTTTATTGCAACCGTCACACTGTTCAATTTATTTGAACTTTTGTGGAATTTATTTGCAGCTAAAAATATGTTCATATTTTAGAAATTCTTTTTCTGAAAATTTTGATATATAATGTGCCTATGTACAATTTTATTTTCATTTTCGTTATTCAGTTTTTATTTTTCTGTTTTTATTTAGAAAAAACTCTATGTTCGGCCCATAACTATCCGACGCCCATGTGTGCAACACAGTCAGCAGACAGGCCAGTAACAATTTTTTATTTATTTTTCAGTTATGCTTGGAGAAAAAATATTATTATTTTCATAAATATTTATTTTTCTTGAAAAAATAAAAAATGCAGCGCGTGTGTGCCGGCCAGCCGCACCCGTGCGTTTTTCTCTTTTCTATCTTTTCATCTACGTTTAGTCCCACATTGCTTAGCATTTGACCTATAAACCTCTTTTCCACCTATAAATATAAACCCGTAGAGCCTCCAAAAATCATCCACTGCGGGTTAAATCAATATTTTTATTTGACTAGCTGAAAAATATATTTGTTCTCTTCGGCGGGATTTCTCAAAGTTGTCTACTATATCTGAAGTCGTCTTTTCTCTATTTTAAAGTTACCTTTCTTCGGTTTTTTTTTATAATTTCATAGCTTATTATTTTAAGCCTAGTGGATGTAGAATAATTAGATTTATAAATTAGTCTCTTTATTTACATTTGAAGACTAGAATTCTTTTAGCCATAGCGCTTTCTCTTCCGTAAAATAGTTTGACCCTGATTTTTTAAATAGGCATAACTTTTTACTCGTTCATCGAAATTAGACGAAACCAACGCCAATATTTTCGTCTTGATTCCACCTATCTAGTGAATCTATGAAATAAACTTTTTGCAACTTTCAAATTTCAAAATTTGTTCAGATTCATACTCAAATTTCTTTTGATCATATCATTTTATCTGTACCTCCGTTTTCGATGAAACCAACGCCTAAATCTTTATAATGATCCCCTCTGTCCAGTAAACCAACTTGAACATGTTTTTGACAATTTAAAGTTTGAGTTTAGTTCAAATTAGTATTCAATCTTGTTTCGTTTGTTTCTTGAGTTTCGTAACTCCGTTTGAGGTGATTCTTTTTGCAAATCGTAGCTAATCGCATGTACCTACTGTTAAGATCTAATTCACATAAATATAATGCTGTTAAATTTGTTTTCTGTTTAGATTCGTTATTTGCTTATTTTTGAGTTTTATTTGGATCTTTCCTCGATTTCCCTTTGCATCTTTTGCTTGAGTGCTTATGTATGTAATTGCTGGCTCACGATAGAATGAACAGAGTGTGATGAGTAGAACTATCAGGAATTATGAGTGCGAAGGATCTTCATCAACAGTACAAGGCAAGTTCACGCTTTGATCATATTCTTCCTATACCTAGTTTTTACTTGCGTTAGTCTCACCCCTCAAAGATTGCATGAGTAGGATTGGGAATATGTGGGTATTGCTATGTAGTTGATGAGGTGGGAACCTATTACCTTTTTGATTCACCTCGGGTTTATTTGTTATGTCAGATATTGATTAGCCATGCTCGTGGACGGGGATTGGATGGAGATACACATGGAAGTTGTGAGAGTTATTAATCTAGGATAACATTAAGGTGGCAACTTTAATATACATCTAGGTGGAATGGTTGGGGCACCTTAGGGATATACCAAGGGGCTTGCCCGGACACCTGGGGAATCCAGTCTTGTCCTAGGAGATCCCGGGGGACCCGTGTGATCATCCTATGGAATGCCACCCAGGCTCAAAGGCATCATATGATATTTCATAACTAGAAACTTCCGTGTGCAGCCACAAGCCATTATTGACTCTGGCATAGTTGAATAAGTTGTATGAGCTCTCGAAGAGGTGGACTAGTAGATGTAGAGGGAAAGTAGGTGTACCAGTCTGCCCGGAGTAGAGAGTAAGTGCTTCAGAAAGACTATGTCTCGATCATCCGATCATGGATGCGGTCGAGTCTTGTGGGGAAAAGTGCGCAACCTCTGCAGAGTGTATAAACTAATCATGGCTAGTCGTGTCCCTAGTTATGGACAATTTTAAGTATCTGGAAGTGGATATTATTGTTGATCTCACCACTTTACTTAATGAATTTGTTGGGTTATCAATATTACTTAATTTTGGGGTTGAGTTGGGGTTACCTTCTCAATATTGGGTACAACTTTGTAGTAAATAAAATTCATTCCTTCGTTGTAGGGAAAAATTAGCTTTATGCAAAAATCAAACTTAGAGCCTCCACTAGCCAAATATGCATGTAGTGATAGCCATTGTTCATCATTATTCTGTGGTGTGAATTTGCCAGTACATTCAATGTACTGACCTACATGGCTGCAACGTCTCATGTTGCAGGAATCTTACGATGAGTAAGAGATACGTTAGGGTTACGATGTCTACACTCAACTTTGTTGTTGGTGTTGTTGGGACTCCACAACTTTGTCGTTACTTCTGCTATATGGATTGAGGTAATAGTATTTACGTTACTTTCTACATGTGATTGCCCTCTGTTATTAATCCTCGAGTATTGTGTGTGCCAGCATACCGATACAGGGATGACACTTAGGCACAAAGACTTGATCCATTTGGGTCAGGTCGCTACACTACAATTGACTCCATGTACTTGTGGGTCATCAAAGAACACTGTGTCTGTAGCCGATCCCAAAACCGGAATCAGATCTCTTACATACAATGAACAAACACTTCTCCTCGTGTCAAAAAAAGAACACACTTTTCCTTACCATTGGACATTTATTTCAAATTCTTAGGTAGAAACACTAAGTAGGATTGGCTTCTACTCAACAAAAATCCCAAACCTAAAAGTACATAGTGCCAGAGACAATAAGCAGGCAGGAGTCGGTCTACTAGACACGGACGTGATGCCTATAGTTCATAATCATTGCCTTAGATATTGTCATAACTTTGCGCTTTTCTATTAATTGCTCGATAGTAATTTGTTCACCCATCGTATTATTTTCTATCTTGAGAGAAGCCACTAGTGAACCCTATGGCCCCCGGGCCTATTTTCCATCATATGAGTTTCCGATCTACTATTTTGAAATCTTTTAGTTTTATACTTATAAACAAAAAATTCCAAAAATATTTTACTTTTTTAGCTATCTCTATCAGATCTCACTTTTGCAAGTAACCGTGAAGGGATTGACAACCCCTTTATCACGTTGGGTGCAAGTTGTTTGATTGTTTGTGCAGGTCTTGGTGATTTGTGCGTTATCTCCTACTGGTTTGATACCTTGGTTCTCTAACTGAGGGAAATATTTATCTCTACTTTGCTGCATCACCCTTTCCTCTTCAAGGGAAAAACCAACGCAAGCTCAAGAAGTAGCAGACCGCTCGCCCGCCGAGTCACAGCCACGACCTCGTCAAACCAGCCGCACCTGATCCTCCCTCGCTGATGCACCCATCCATTGCTGTAGCCTACCTCAGCCTCATCTGCTTAGAGCCGTCGCCAGGTCTTGAGCCATTGCCTGGTCGGCCTGACCCGGCCCTGCCGGCTCACGCCTCCACCTAGCCCCATGGCTTCCACCTCGCGCTGCTGCACTATTCGTTCCTCTGCCAAGCACCATGTTAAATCGCCGCGAGAAGAGCCCCCCACCGCCCGAGCCACCGACGAGCCTCACAGCTGCATCTGTTGCATGGTCATAGTCCCTCCAAGTCGCTGCTACAGCCTCGCCTCCTTACTTAGAGTCGCCCTTGTTTCCACCGTGTTGAGGCGGCCTCCCGCCGCGAACCGCCCGGCCTTGCTCTGCCTCTGAGATTATGACCTTTAGTTTATGGGGGGAGCAGCTTGATGGGGAGGCAAGGATTGTGCGTGCTGATTTTTTAATACTACTACATGACCTCAATGGCCTGCTACCCTCGAGTAGTTGAAAACAACATAAGCACACAACATCTGCGTTTGGAGTTGATTGGCTGCTACTACTATTTTTGTGTATAGAACTACATTTGGATGACAAGATTGAGCTTCTCCCACCTCACTTCGAAGTTGTTTTTGTTACTTCATTGTCCACCCTCTTCATGCGTTTCCAACGAAGAAGTCATGCTTACACTGCTTTGTAGACTGCTGGTTATAATGACATGAAAGTTTGGGTGGTAGAGATTGGCTCAGCCTCTAGTGGAGATCAAAATAAAGCAAAAGCATCAGTTGAGAATGCAAGGACTTACAATGGCAACCTCCAAAGGCTCTTTTTGAGGAAGGGAAATCCTCTCACGCCAAAGATACCAGTTAAAGCATACATCTTGGCCTTGTTTAATGAGAACTTAAAGAATAGAGACCCTATTGAGAAGTATTTTGGGGTCTTCAATCCATATGGAAGGATTTCGTATGATATCAGTTACTCAGAAGTCATCTACGGACCCTATATACGGATCAACTATCATCCGGATAAATCAAGTGATTTCCAACAAAGTCTATTTTATTAGCACATGTTGTTTTTCATCAAAGACCAAGTACTTTGGCTTGCGATATTTTTTGACACAGGACAATTGTTCACTGCAAGAGCGATGGTCGTGTCATGAATATATAGCTTGCGCCACCATTATCATGTGCTAGCATCTGACTATGCCATAATGCTCAATGAATGCATGTGCAAGCCACGACCTTTGCGGCTGTAACGCCCTCGATGCGGCTATATCTCCCACGTGTCGAAGCACGACTTAGAGGCATAACCGCATTGAAATCAATGTCGCAAGTGAGATAATCTTCACACAACCCATGTAATACATAAGGGAAAAAGATACATAGTTGGCTTGCAATCGCCACTTCACACAATTACATGAATAAAGCATTACATCATCCAGATACAATCAAGGTCCGACTACGGAACCAAAATAAAAGAAGAACCCCAAATGCGACAAAAGGTCCCCGATCGACCCCAAGCTGGGCTCCACTCTCGATCAACTAGAACGAAACAACACAAAGGGCAAGATCTTCATCGAGCTCCTCCTTGAGCTTGGTCGCGTCACCCTTTCGGTAACATAGGCACCGCAAACTGGTTTTGAAGTATCCTGGTGAGCCACGGGACTCAAACAATCTCGCACCCATGAGATCAAGACTATTTAAGCTTATGGGTAAGGTAAAGGCATGAGGTGGAGCTGCAGCAAGCGACTAGCATATATGGTGGCTACAATCGCAATAGAGAGCGAGAAGAGAAGGCAAAGCACGGTCGATAAAAATATGATCAAGAAGTGATCCTATAGTAACCTACGTCAAGCATAACTCCAACACCGTGTTCACTTCCCGGACTCCGCCGAGAAGAGACCATCACGGTTACACACGCGATTGATGTATTTTAATTAAGGTCAACTTTGGGTTTTCTACAACCGGACGTTAACAAATTCCCATCTGCCACATAACCGCGGGCACGGCTCTCGAAAGTTTATAACCCTGCAGGGGTGTCCCAACTTAGCCCTTGACAAGCTCTCACGGTCAACGGAGGAATAGACCTCCACCCAAGACACTCCGATCAGACTCGGTATCCCGGTACAACAAGACATTTCGACAGGGTAAAACTAAACCAAGAACACCGCCCGAATGTGCCGACAAATCCCGATAGGAGCTGCACATATCTCTTTCTCGTGGCACACTCGGATGAGTCTAGCTACGAGTAAAACCAACCTCAAGTTTCCCGAGGTGGCCCTGCAGTGGCTCGGTTCGGACCAACACTCGTGAGGAGCACCGCGGGGGTTAGAATAAAGATGACCCTTGAGTCTGCAGAACCCAAGGGAAGGTGGTAGGTTGTTAGTGCAAATGGTAAAACCAATATTGGGCATTCTTTGGAGGAGCTTTACTTAAGGCGAATGTCAAGGGGTTCCCATTATAGCCCAACCGTAAGGAACGCAAAATCCGGGAACATAACACCGATATGACGGAAACTAGGGCGGCAAGAGTGGAACAAAACACCAGGCATAAGGCCGAGCCTTCCACCCTTTACCAAGTATATAGATGCATTTATTAAATAAGATATATTGTGATATCCCAACAAGTAAACATGTTCCAACAAGGAACAACATCTTCATGTTCCAACAAGGAACAAACTTCAATCTTCACCTGCAACTAACAACGCTATAAGAGGGGCTGAGCAAAGCGGTAACATAGCCAATCAATGGTTTGCATAGGAAAGGTGTCAAAGGTTAGGGGTTCATGGCAATTTGGGAGGCTGACAAGCAAATGGTAGGCATCGTAGCATTGGCATAGCAAAAGAGCGAGCAAACTAGCATAGCAAAGATAGTAGTGATTTCGAGGGTATGATCATCTTGCCTGAAATCCCGCAAGGAAGAAGAACGAGTCCATGAAGAAGACAAACGGTCGTAGACGAACGAATCCTCACAACTCCGGAACGAAACCGAAGCTAACGAGAGAAGCAAACCGGAAAGAAGCAAACAACATAGTAAACAACCATCACATAACACATGGCATGATGCGCAAACAAGTATGATGCATGTCCGGTTTAATGAGGCATGGCATGGCAAAGTGCACGAAACAATCTTACAAATTAAGTGGAGCTCAATATGCAACGAGTTGCATATTGACGAAACACCACATACAATTATTTAGTTCTCTCTCGGTTATGTACCCATCAATATTAAATGTTGTTAAACATGGCAAGAGATGAAGCATAACAAAACTACCTAGCTAGGCAAGTTTAAATGAGGCCGGAAACAACGAACAACAAGTCCAGAAAATCCCCATGTGCATATTTGTGGATTAGGTACTGTTCTGACATAAACACAATTTTAGAGTTGTTAAACATGCAAAGTAAGTACACCATGTTAAACTAGGCAAAATTCTACCCCATTTACATATAAAGTTTATTAAAATCTAGGCTACGGTTAATTAGTTATGAATTAAATCATTTTAGCATGGCATAGGAGCAAATAATGCAAACATCATTTTAAACATTTCAAACATAGATGAAAGTTGGATATTATTAAACTACACAAAATTCTGAGCAAGTTTCATATATAAAACATTTTAATCCGATGCACGGTTAGTGAGTTACTAAATGCATGAAGAACAGGGACTTTTCTGCAAAACTGACAGGCTCCTGGAAATTAGATAAAATCGCCCAGAACTGAAAAAAAAACGATGCCGGCCGAATCTGGGCAAGCCCAACAGCAGGAAAAAAAACATGAGGCGCTGGGGAGTGGCCTCACCCATGGGCTTCGGCCCGGTCGGTGGAGGAGGCCGGGCAGGCCGGATCTGGCTTTGGCCTGGGGAAGCACTGGGCCTGCTGCGTCGTGGTCGACGACTCGACCAGATCGAGCGAGGAGGCGATCAACGGAAGCGGGACTTTCTTGGGCGAAGAAGAAAGAGGACCCCTGTTGGTGAAGCGAGTCGGCGGCGGGTGCTTGGTGGTCGGCGCGCGACGGAGGAGGCCCGGACGGACAAGGCGAGGCGGAGGTCAGGCGGGAGTCGCGGGCTCCAGGTCCAGCGCTGGCACGAGAAGGAGGTCGACGCGGCTGGGCGCTGCACTCGCCGACGCGGACGGCAGAAGCACGGCGGCGCTGGTATCTGACGGTGGCGGATGGCAACGACGCGTGCGGAAATCCGCATGATTCGATCTTGGAGAAGGACTTGGCGGCGTTGAAGCTTTCGACGATCGGCGACTTGAAGACAAGCGGCTCCATGGCCTCCTGTTCGAACATGCGGAGAAAGACAGAGAGAGATGAGACAGGGAAGGAAGAAGGGAAAGAAGGAGGTAGCGCGAGGGGCGGCCTGGAGGTTGGTGGCCGAACGGAGAGGGGAGCACATGGCTGCCGGTGTCGAAGACGAGCAGGAGGAGGGCCTCGGGCCTGCTGCTTCAAGTGGATGGCGGGACGGCATGAAGTGGGAGGCGGCAGGAGCTCCTTTCGCTGGCTCGCGACGAGGGAACAAGGCCGAGCGCTCTGCCGGGGCCTCGGGAGCTTCACGATCCAAGGGGATCGAGGGAGGGGAGGTAGGCTTGGGGCCGGGGCAAGAAGCAGAGGGGAGCTCGGGATCGAGGCTGCTGTTGGAAGGGTGGATCTGAGATGGATGGGACAGAGAGGATCGGGAGGATCCCGAGAGAACAGATGATGGCGGCGGACACGGAAGGATGGGACATGGCTCCTAGAATTTAGGGTTAGGCAAGATATATAGCAAGGATTTGGTTTGGGGTTACCTCACCCCTACGATCGTAATCGTACGGTCATGAATAAAATAGTTAGGGAGCCCAATTAACAAAACGAAGATGTTTTGTAGATGTTTGGGGATGATCCGGATACAACGGTGACGACTCCCCGGGTCGGGTTCGGGACAATTTTGACGACGCGACGCGAGGGGTTCGATGCCTTCGTGCGAGAGGAGGGTTTGATTCTGGCGGTCGCATCGGACAACTCCGGAAGCGAAGAGGGGTAGGAGGATGGACTAGGTGGGCTGTGGCGAGACTGCGAGGGGGAGAAGAGAGAGAGAGAGCCCGGCATGGTTTCCGGATACCGAAAACGTCCGACGTTTGACCGGCTATATTGCCGCTATAGTTATCCGTTGGGCTATCAAACGAACTCCGAATGCGATGAAACTTGACAGCCGGTCTATCTACACTATAATAAGACCACACGTCAACTCTCAACCCATTCCGAGAACATTTTTCCGCCACTTATAAAATAATATTTCGGACATGTCGCGGGTGCGTGCAAGTGTGAAAGGGCTCAGAACGAACAACGGAGAGAACGAGGAGGCCGGGACGGATGCAAGTTTTGAAAACATGATGATGCTATGCACATGATGACATGATGAAATGCAACATGATGCAAGGATGAATGCAACGAACAAAACAAATCACACGACGAATCTCGGAATAGCTGGAAGTCTTCTGGAGTGTCGGTCTCGGGGCGTTACAACACTCCACCACTACGAGAGGATCTCGTCCCGAGATCTAGGATGGCACCGGAGGGAAAACGGAAGAGGAAGAGAAGAGGTAAAACTAAGTTGCTTCTTTGACGAACGAGTGAAACCATGAACCTTGAGGGGTTGAACAAAATGAAAGAAAGAAAACAACGAAGATGAACAAAGTTGAAAGCACTCTGTTAGAAAAGAGGAACATGGGATACGACGAGAACCAAGAGGTTTAGTGATAAGATAGATATTGAAACCACTCCGGTTTAAACTAGATAGAGAAGGAGTAAGAATGATATAATTTGAGCAGCACTCCGACTGAAAGAAGAAGGAAAACTTGATAAGATGAAAAGCACTTGAAGAGATGACACAACACTCTGGTTAAATGGATAAGAATGAAAAGGACACGATGCTCACAATTCGAGATGATGAGTGAAAAGAGCAACATCACAATGCCTCCGGAAGAAAGAATAGAAGATAGATCATAGGAATAACAGAATGAAGAAGAAAATGCCAACTTCTGCCACAAATGAGCTTGGAAAGCATCCTTGCAAAGAAGGTTATAACGGAGTTGTTGGAAAATCAACAACGAAAAGCACAATTTTGTTGTGGGCTTATGGCAAACATCTCAAAACTTGAGGTGAAAATTCTGCCACTATCAAAATCAATTGCTTGCTTGAGATCAATGAAGAGATGAAAACTGCTTCACCAAGATGATAGAGATATAACTTGGATCATTGATAAGCACCACAAATAGCAATATTCCTTAGGGAAGGCTTTAGGTGAAATCTATACCAAGATAACTCCAAAGAAGAGATTGATGGATTTAAAATACCTCATTCTTGACAACCTGTGAGTCACGAAACATGAATGGATATAATACCACCTCAAAAGCTAAGGTAGAAGAATTGCACTTTGAAATGCAAGAAGAAGAATACTTGAACGCCTCAAAACAAAACATGTGTTGAGCACCATGTTTATTTTAGAGTATAGCTTGGCGGATCATAACTTCAAGAGAAATCTTGAAGAAAAATTGAAGAATGAAAGGAATACTTGATGAACCACCATGTAGAAACTCCGGTATAAAAAGGATGGTGGAAAGAAGGAGAAGTTGAAAACACAAGGTGAAGCCTTGCAATGATTTAGATGGATCTTCGTGATGATGAGAGCTTGGAACTCCGGGAAAAGAAAAGATGAAACAACTGAAACCGAGAATTTATTCATCATGAACAAACTCCGAAAGAAGGAATTAATCACTTGGATGAAACAAGAATAAGAATTACGTTATGCTTATCCTTCACCAATTAAATTGATGACAATCAACGGATTTGGCATACTACTTATTCTCGTAGAAATGATTAAAAGAGATATATCAAAACTTGAGAAGGTCTTCAACGAACCACCGGTAGGATTGAAAACAACGAATGAATTAATATGATGAACAGGGAAGAGAGATCTTGAAAGAACCACCGTAAGAATTGAAAATGAATGTAGCAAAGGCACAATTCACCGGGAAGAATTGGAAAACGAATGAAGATATTTGAGGGGATTTAGATACATGAGAACGAAGAGATCATGAACTGATTAGAGGATATTTGAACGATTCACCGGTAAGATTTGGAGAACGATAACTGACAGTTGAGAATGAATAAACCTGAATTGATGGACTCCGGATGACAAACTGAGAAGACTCTTGAATATCTCCTGGTGGGTGAAAAAGATTCTCACAATCGAAAACAATTATGAGAGGATGGCAACAAGCTATCACCATGAATCTTGAAGAGAATAGAGCAAGATTAAAGAGAAACTCTTCTTCGGTCTTCAAATGATGAGAATGACAACGAGAAACACCACCAAGAATTATTGAGGCACACCGGAAGAATCAAAAGCGAAGAGGTTGAGTCAACTATGAAAAGAATTTGAAAGATCTTGGAGAAAAGCATCTGACTGGTGATAACTCATTCTTACGCCAAACTTGGAGAAGAATTTAGGATAGCTCGGGAAAATAGAAGAGTCGTAAGATCCTCGAAAAGACACGTGGGTTAGGGCCCACTCAAAAGAACACCGAGAAAAGATTTAAAAGAGATGTTGCACGGTTGAATTAAATGACTTGAATGAGATACCAATCTCGAAAGAGCTTGAACGAATGCAGAGTGGAAACACGAATCTTCGAGATATCTTGAGCACTCCGGAATAACAAATAGCGAGAAGTAGAATGATAATGAGGTGCACCGGTATGAGAAGACATTGAAATGAGGAAAAAGGTATGATCAACAAAACTTGACTTGAATCCACGGAGAAGAGAAAGGAATGAGGAATGACGAACTAGTAGAACATCTTCTTGAGAACCACGGGTAAGAACATTGACGGAAAAGAATGGAGAAACTTCATGAATAAATGGATACTTGGTAAAGAAATCTTAGTCCTTGAGAAAAAAGGGTGGGTGGGCGGGAAAAAACAAAGGCAACTTAGAGACGGATGAAACAAACACCATTGAGAAGAAATGATAATTGGTCTTGCTGATGTTGAAGTGATCGGATCCACTTGAAGAGAAACACGCCGGTTGAAAAGGATTGACATGACAATATCGATTGTCGAGAAGGATTGGTATTCACATCGGAGTATGAGAACACCATTTCGGAAAGGTATGGAATCCACACTTGACATTGAAGCAACTCGAATACCACAACTCAAAACAAAAACAAAGGACTGGCTTGCAGAATAAGCCGGAACAAACATATGATAGAGATTTTGTCCGAAGTTTTCGTGGTGGGGCCTACACGGCTCAATCAGACACAGCACCATCATGTACAAGGCAAGTGCACATGACATACTGAAGCGTCCCGAGTCGGCATAGCCAAGGACTCTTTAAGACACAACGAGACCTTTGTAAAACCAACCGTGAATAGGCGGACCACTAGACGCCGAACCCCAATTTCATATCATACATCCGTCGGAAAGATATCCTAGGAGCTACTTGAATTCCCACCTATAAAACTCCCGAAACTTTACGGTTATGCAATCTGGTGTTGGGGATACAGGGAGCAATAATATCTCACACAAACTAACAATCCCTACATCCAATTGTATCCATCCGTCAACACATAACCAAGAAACCTTCGAAATCGTCTACCTCAACCTTGAAAAGCATCCATTATACAAGTCATGGCAATACTCCGTACTCACCTCAAGATTGGGTTAGCGAGGTTATCTCACCAACAAGCGCATAAAAGAGATTTTCGATGTCGGCGTACTAAACTCGGTATTCTAGAACTGCAACGATAAAATTATGACGACAACACCTCGGAGCTCAACTCCCGGGACACCGCCACAACCCCTAAATGTCGAGGCACCAAGAACAATGTTCTCGTCATAAGAATATCGAACGATTCCAAGATACCAGCGTGATCCTAAAATTTTTTAGTGAAATTTGGGAAGAGAAGAGTCAAAACTCTCGTCGGGATACCTCACCGGAAGGTCGAAGGACTGGGAGTAAAAAGAATTCCTAAACTCTCCGATATATATAGTCCTAAATGACTCAAAACATTTTCTAGACACAACTCGCCGCTAAAAACGATCAGCGGTGGGGCTCCTAAGGTCGGGAAGGCTCGATTACCAACTTGTAGCGCCTCGATGCGGCTATATCTCCCACGTGTCAAGCACGACTTAGAGGCATAACCGCATTGAAAGCAATGTCGCAAGTGAGATAATCTTCACACAACCCATGTAATACATAAGGAAAAAGATACATAGTTGGATTGCAATCGCCACTTCACACAATTACATGAATAAAGCATTACATCATCCAGATACAATCAAGGTCCGACTACGGAACCAAAATAAAAGAAGAACCCCAAATGCGATAAAGGTCCCCGATCGACCCCAACCGGGCTCCACTCTCGATCAACTAGAACGAAACAACACAAAGGGCAAGATCTTCATCGAGCTCCTCCTTGAGCTTGGTTCGTCACCGCTTTCGGGTAACATAGGCACCGCAAACTGGTTTTGGAAGTATCTGGTGAGCCACGGGGACTCAGCAATCTCGCACCCGCGAGATCAAGACTATTTAAGCTTATGGGTAAGGTAAAGGCATGAGGTGGAGCTGCAGCAAGTGACTAGCATATATGGTGGCTACAATCGCAATAGAGAGCGAGAAGAGAAGGCAAAGCACGGTCGATAAAAATATGATCAAGAAGTGATCCTATAGTAACCTACGTCAAGCATAACTCCAACACAGTGTTCACTTCCGGACCACGAGAAGAGACCATCACGGTTACACACGCGATTGATGTATTTTAATTAAGGTCAACTTCGGTTTTCTACAACCGGACGTTAACAAATTCCCATCGCCACATAACCGCGGGCATGGCTCTCGAAAGTTTATAACCTGCAGGGTGTCCCAACTTAGCCCATGACAAGCTCTCACGGTCAGCGGAGGAATAGACCTCCACCCAAGACACTCCGATCAGACTCGGTATCCGGTACAACAAGACATTTCGACAGGTAAAACTAAACCAGCAACACGCCCGAATGTGCCGACAAACCCGATAGGAGCTGCACATATCTCTTTCTCGTGGCACACTCGAGATGAGTCTAGCTACGAGTAAAACCAACCCTCAAGTTTCCCGAGGTGGCCCCGCAGAAGCTCGGTTCGGACCAACACTCAGAGGAGCACCGCCGGGGGTTAGAATAAAGATGACCCTTGAGTCTGCAGAACCCAAGGGAAGGTGGTAGGTTGTTAGTGCAAATGGTAAAACCAATGTTGGGCATTTCGGAGGAGCTTTACTTAAGGCGAATCTGTCAAGGGGTTCCCATTATAGCCCAACCGTAAGGAACACAAAATCCGGGAACATAACACCGATATGACGGAAACTAGGGCGGCAAGAGTGGAACAAAACACTGCATAAGGCCGAGCCTTCCACCCTTTACCAAGTATATAGATGCATTTATTAAATAAGATATATTGTGATATCCCAACAAGTAAACATGTTCCAACAAGGAACAACATCTTCATGTTCAACAAGGAACAAACTTCAATCTTCACCGCAACTAACAATGCTATAAGAGGGCTGAGCAAAGCGGTAACATAGCCAATCAACGGTTTGCATAGGAAAGGTGTCAAAGGTTAGGGGTTCATGGCAATTTGGGAGGCTGACAAGCAAATGGTAGGCATCGTAGCATTGGCATAGCAAAAGAGCGAGCAAACTAGCATAGCAAAGATAGTAGTGATTTCGAGGGTATGATCATCTTGCCTGAAATCCCGCAAGGAAGAAGAACAAGTCCATGAAGAAGACAAACGGTCGTAGACGAACGAATCCTCACAACTCCGGAACGAAACCGAAGCTAACGAGAGAAGCAAACCGGAAAGAAGCAAACAACATAGTAAACAACCATCACATAACACATGGCATGATGCGCAAACAAGTATGATGCATGTCCGGTTTAATGAGGCATGGCATGGCAAAGTGCACGAAACAATCTTACAAATTAAGTGGAGCTCAATATGCAACGAGTTGCATATTGACGAAACACCACATACGATTATTTAGTTCTCTCTCGGTTATGTACCCATCAATATTAAATGTTGTTAAACATGGCAAGACATGAAGCATAACAAAACTACCTAGCTAGGCAAGTTTAAATGAGGCCGGAAACAACGAACAACAAGTCCGGAAAATCCCCATGTGCATATTTGTGGATTAGGTACTGTTCTGCCATAAACACAATTTTAGAGTTGTTAAACATGCAAAGTAAGTACACCATGTTAAACTAGGCAAAATTCTACCCCATTTACATATAAAGTTTATTAAAATCTGGGCTACGGTTAATTAGTTATGAATTAAATCATTTTAGCATGGCATAGGAGCAAATAATGCAAACATCATTTTAAACATTTCAAACATAGATGAAAGTTGGATATTATTAAACTACACAAAATTCTGAGCAAGTTTCATATATAAAACATTTTAATCCGATGCACGGTTAGTGAGTTATTAAATGCATGAAGAACAGGGACTTTTCTGCAAAACTGACAGGCTCCTGGAAATTAGATAAAATCGCCCAGAACTGAAAAAAAAACGATGCCGGCCGAATCTGGGCAAGCCCAACAGCAGGAAAAAAAACATGAGGCGCTGGGGAGTGGCCTCACTCATGGGCTTCGGCCCGGTCGGTGGAGGAGGCCGGGCAGGCCGGATCTGGCTTTGGCCTGGGGATGCACTAGGCCTGCTGCGTCGTGGTCGACGACTCGACCTGATCGAGCGAGGAGGCAGTCAACGGAAGCGGGACTTGGCGCGGGGCGAAGAAGAAAGAGGACCCCTGTTCGGGTGAAGCGAGTCACGGTGGCGGGTGCTTGGTGGTCGGCTCATGACGGAGGAGGCCCGGACGGACAAGGCGAGGCGGAGGTCAGCGGAGTCGCGGGCTCAGTCCAGCTACCGCACGAGAAGGAGGTCGGCGCTGCTGGGCGCTACACTCGCCGACGCGACGGCAGAAGCTCTGTGGCGCTGGTATCAGCAGTGGCGGATGGCAACGACACAGTGCGGAAATCCCCGTGATTCGAGTCTTGGAGAAGGACTTGGCGGCGTTGAAGCTTTTCGGCGATCGGCGGCTTGAAGACAGCGGCTCCATGGCCTCTGTTGAACATGCGGAGAAAGATGACAGAGATGAGACAGGAAGGAAGAAGGGAAAGAAGGAGGTAGCGAGGGATCGGCTCGAGGTTGGCGACGAACGGAGAGGGGAGCACCGCTGGCTGCCAGTGTCGGAGACGAGCAGGAGGAGGGCCTCGGCCTGCTGCTTCAAGTGGATGGCGGGACGGCATGAAGTGGGAGGCGGCAGGAGCTCCTTTCACTGCTCTCATGACAGGGGAACAAGGCCGAGCGCTCTGCCGGGGCCTCGGCAGCTTCACAATCCAAGGGGATCGAGGGGAAGGGAGGTAGGCTTCGGGCGCCGGGGCAAGAAGCTGAGGGGAGCTCGGGATCGAGGCTGCTGTTGGAAGGGGTGGATTTGAGATGGATGGGACAGAGAGGATCGGGAGGGATCCCGAGAGAACAGTGGCGGCGGCGGACACGGAAGGATGGGACATGGCTCCTAGAATTTAGGGTTAGGCAGTATATATAGCAAGGATTTGGTTTGGGGCTACCTCACCCCTATGATCGTAATCGCACGGTCATGAATAAAATAGTTAGGGAGCCCAATTAACAAAACGAAGATGTTTTGTAGATGTTTGGGGATGATCCGGATACAACGGTGACGACTTCCCGGGTCGGGTTCGGGACAATTTTCGGACGCGCACGTGAGGGGTTCGATGCCTTTGTGCGAGAGGAGGGTTTGGATGTCTTGGTCGCGATCGGACAACTCCGAAGCGAAGAGGGTAGGAGGATGGACTAGGTGGGCTGTGGCGAGACTGCGAGGGGGAGAAGAGAGAGAGAGAGCCCGGCATGGTTTCCGGATACCGAAAACGTCCGACGTTAGACCAGCTATATTGCCGCTATAGTTATCCGTTGGGCTATCAAACGAACTCCGAATGTGATGAAACTTGACAGCCGGTCTATCTACACTATAATAAGACCACACGTCAACTCTCAACCCATTCCGAGAACATTTTTCCGCCACTTATAAAATAATATTTCGGACATGTCGCGGGTGCGTGCAAGTGTGAAAGGGCTCAGAACGAACAACGGAGAGAACGAGGAGGCCGGGACGGATGCAAGTTTTGAAAACATGATGATGCTATGCACATGATGACATGATGAAATGCAACATGATGCAAGGATGAATGCAACGAACAAAACAAATCACACGACGAATCTCGGAATAGCTGGAAGTCTTCTGGAGCGTCGGTCTCGGGGCGTTACAGCGGCCCAGTCTACATCAACACGACATGGCTGACTCGCCCGTCCGCGCGGCTTACCGCGCCTGCATTGACTCACCCGTCCGCACCGGCTTACAATGCCTTGGCTAACTCATCTATTCGTGCCCGTGGCTGACTCGCCCGTCTTCTTCTTCCACTGGATGGCTCAATGGATAGGCGTACAAGTCGCCGCCACTGCGTTTTGGTTAAACAACCAGCTAGGATGAACCACTGGCCGGATTACTGACACAAATCATACTGGGTCATTTATAACTCGCCACGGTCGACCTCAAGCTTCTGTGGATTCACATTGTGTTATCAACGCCAAGGATATACAATGAGTATTGCGAAGATCATCAAACTCACCACTTTGCCTCCAGTATGAACACATTTCAGTGTTTCTGCTGTCAACTATATGCAGTCTTATGCTATGGCCAAGAATGAAGAATCTCAAGCCAACTCCTTGAGTCGTCTTAAAAACTCGGGGGCTACACAGACATGACTTAGAAAGTTTTGCCAGTTTCAGCAAATTCAAGAACCCCGGGTCATTGGAGGGAAAATATCCCGGTCCTGGAGGCTACTGCCCATTGGTGAAAATTTAAAGGTCGTTACAAAACTTCTGGCTTAAAAAGTGCCTGGCAGTTAAAAAGGTTCCGGCTCAATGGAAGAGTTTCGGGTTATCAGAAAAGATTTTGGTTTAAAATCCGGCTCAAGGGAAAGCTATCTCCCACAACGTTTTGACCTCTCAATATCCGACTTAACATCCGGTTCAAGAGGAATTCGTCTCTCGCAAGTTCGAGTTCTCAAAAAAATTAAAGGTTGCCAAAGAGAACTTGCTGCCATGAAGCGCGGTTCAAACATGGGTATCCTGCCTTATGGGCTTACCATATTATGATAAACTTAATAAAGCCGACATTCCTGAAAATCGGGGCCTCTGTCCTTTCATTTCTATGTATATGAGTCTTTATTAGTTAACCATAAGGTCACTTGGGGGCTTCCAACCCATCGGGTTTAGCTTTCATGCCCTCTTGACCAGGCGTGGATGCCAAATTATGGGTTAAACCTGCTTGTTTGCAACTTGCTACTCCGCCAGGTGACCCGCCGAACTCTTAACAGACAATCTTGTTTAAGACCTTGAACTTGTTAAGGTTAAAACGACGGCTTGTGTCACGTGAGAGTCGGCTTACAGTGAGCTAGAATTAACCACAGATATGAGGCCTTTGAAAGCAAACATGAGGCCTGCGAGCCAGGCTATGCGGCCTTTGAAAGCAAACATGAGGCCTGTGAGCTAGGCTATGCGGCCTTTGAAAGCAAACATGAGGCATGTGAGCCAGGTTATGCGGCCTTGGAAGCAAACATGAGGCATGTGAGCCAAGAGCTATTGCAGCCTTGAAAGCAAATATGCGGCCTATGAGCCAACTTTTTTCGGTCATGCCTTGAAAGCTGGCCTAACAAATATTTGAGATTTGCATATTTTCTGTTTTGGTTTTCAGATGTTTTATGCTCTCATGTTTTTGCTTTTACGCAAATTATGAATCCCCGGGTTATACTGGCTCTGGGTTATCTTGCTCATATTTGAGTCTTTGGGTTATCACCCGCCCTGGCTTTTGACTATAAGTCGCCAGTATAAATCTGGCTAATAACCGCTAGCATAATCTTTTCAATGATTGTTTATGACCATGAGTCTCTGTGTTATAACCCGCCCTGGATTCGAGCCTTAAAAGCTGACTTATGAATTGTATTATTGTGCGTATTTGCAATTTTTATAACATCTCTGTTTGCAGGGGTTATCAGTTCTTACACAGGCTATAAGCCACCAGGTTACAAAAATCCCGGGTTACAATGAATGCGCGTTAAGTCGCCATCGGCCAAGAGCCACCAACTACAGCAGGTTGATTATAGTTGCATGTCAAGCACCAATTTTTAAACTGGGTTATACGTTCCTATCTTTAAAACCAACATGGCTGGAGTTTCATTATGGTTATCATAACCAGTATTAAATGATCGAGGTTGGAATTTTTAAATAGACAAACATGGCTAGATTTTCATTATGGTTATTATAACCAGTATTGGATGATTGAGGTTTTCAAAGCCCCTTCAAAGTAATGGCTACTATTGCCTCATCCACAAATACCAGCTCACAGTAGAGAGCATGGTTCAATATTGATATGCAAGGCTTTTAGCAACATCATATGGGCAATGGATATGTTTTTATTTTACAATGGCAGGAATAGTCCCGAGTCGCTGCAGGCTTACGACCCGACACTTGGGGGCTACATTATTAAATCATGATTATATCAAGAATGCAAGTCCCATGTCACTACAAGCATGCACCACGGCACTTGGGGGCTATACATTGCTCCTCGAGTCTATGATCAGATTTGCAAAAGTCCTTGCTCATTATTGCATAATGACCCGGCCCTTGGGGGCTACACTGGTTGAAGTTTTGTGAGCATAAGGCAATTACAAAGGCCTAGGTTGCTGCAGGCAGAACAACCCGGCACTTGGGGGCTACACATATGAAGTACAAAATGCTCAGTTTATGTCTGATGGCTTAGATGAACAACCCAGATTTCTTCAAGGTTGCAGTATTTATGTTGAAGCAAGTCTTAAGCTATCACTTTGTTCTACTCAAGTCTTGGGGGCTATAGGTGAGGGAGAACACCTTCAAAAAAAATCAGTGTTGAGCAAACTAGGTCTCATATTTTTTGATGGAGAAATTTGCAAAGATTATTTTCTCTAAGCTATTCAAACAACTTAACATCATACGGATTTTTTTCGAAGTCCGAAGTATTGAAAGTTGGCACACTGTCAGAAGAATTTTATCAAGTCAAGGCAGTTGAAGATAATAAGGGTTATTTTTTCTCCAAGGAGCCAACGTCAGTTTACTGATATGACAGAGATTCGGAATTTTCAGGAGCTGGTCAACTGGTATTTTTTGAGTGGGCCGGTCCCTTTACATATTCTTATTATAAGAATTTAGCATGAATAAATTCAAAGCTAAACTGGGGGCTAATGTTGGGGATATTCCCCATGACCAAGACCCGGCTCATAAGGATAAGCCACCCTATGGCTTAAGTCATTTCTGGGTTTAAGTCGCCCTGACGTTAAGTCATCTCTAGACTTAAGAAACCCTCTTATGTCATCTCAGATCCTAACCCAGCAGGTGAGACCCGGCAGGTGAGACCCGGCTGGTGAGGCTCGGCAGGTGAGACTCGGCTGGTGAGACCCGAAAGATTGTAAGCTAGCAGATTATGACCCTGCAGACAGTAATGACCCAACAGATAGTTATAACCCAGCAGACAGATTGTGACCCGGTAGACAATTATGACCCGACAGACAGTTATAACCCGACAGACAGATTGTGACCCGGCAGATGCATGGAGTCACAGAGATGAGTCTCCTGGGGTTAAGAAGCCCAAGACGTTAAGAAGCCCACAGAGAGAAGCCTAAGATGTTAAGAAGCCCACGGTGAGAAGTCAGAATAGTTTAAGTCTTAATCCGACTTGGACTCTACATGTAACCCGCCCCTTCAACTTATATAAGGAGGGGCGGAGCGCCCCAAGAGGGTCAAGTTTTTCTAGACGTCTCAATAGACAGGTCCCAATAGACAAGTCTTAGACAAGTTTTTAGAGAGACAAGTCAATAGCTCTCGAGATAGAGGTAGCGAAAGAGCACCCTTGTAATCATGAGAATCATCATCAGTATCAATGAAGCAAGATGTAGGCTTTGACCTCCATCTTGAGGGGCCGAACCTGGGTAAAACCTCGCATCTCTCGATTCCAACCAACCCCGTTCAAGCTACTACCTAGTTGTGTTGGCCTCACGACTAAGTCCCCACACTTGGACATCTGCCATGACAAAACCACGACAAACACAATGGACAGGACTTACCCATCTACTATCAACTATAGGATAGATTGTACCTTCTTCCAGAAGCTTGAATATTTCATTTCTTACCACTTTCTTCATCTTAGGATTTAATCACCGCTGGTGATCACCAACTGGCTTAGCATCAGGTTCCATATTAATTTTGTGCTGACATAGAGTGGGACTAATGCCTTTAAGATCATCAGGAGTATATCCAATAGTGGAACAATGCTTCCTCAAAGTTTTGAATAATCTATTTTCTTCGTGCTCTAAAAGGTTAGCACTAAAAATAACAGGATATATCTTATTTTCATTAAGATAAGCATATTTCAAAGCACTAGGTAATTGTTTAAGCTCAAACACAGGATCACTCTTGGGTGGGAGAAGATCTCTAAGAGTCTCAACAGGCAAATTGTGTTTCAAAATAGGCATTTGTTTAAAGAATATCTCATCTATTTCATTTCTTTCATTCATATGCATGTCATTTTTGTGGTCTAGCAAATATTGTTCTAACGGATTAGTAGGAGGCACAGAAATAGAAGCAAGACCAATAATTTCATCCTTACTAGGTAATTCTTTATCACAAGGTTGTCTATGAAATTTGGAGAAATTAAACCCATGAGACACATCACCAAAATTCACAGTAACAGTTTCCTTAGTGGAATCAATCTAGCATTAACTGTATTCATGATAGGTCTACCAAATATAATGGGACAAAAATCATCGGGTGGAGAACCAAGAACTAGAAAATTAGTAGGGTATTTTATTTTCCCACACAAGATTTCAACATCTCTAACAATCCCAAGTGGTGTGATAGCATCTCTATTGGGAAGCTTAATAGTAACATCAATATCTTCTATTTCAACTGGAGCAATATCATTCATAATTTCTTGATATAGTGTAAACGAGATAGCACTATCACTAGCACCCAAATACATAAGCCATGGTAACAATGATCTCCTATTTTAACAGAGACAACACGCATGCCAACACTAGGTTTATTTTTATCTTTTTCATCGGGTTTAGCAATTCTAGTAGCTTCTTCGCAGAAATAAATAACATGCCCATCCATATTTTCAACCAAGAGATCTTTAACCATAGAAACATTTGTGTTATTGAAAAGTCTCCGACAATTACTATTGGAAGTTTTCAACTCTCAGTGCCTACTGCCAAAAAGAAATATAAAATACTTATTGTTGGGGATATGCATATCCCCTTTGAGGTAACTTAGTGTTTTACGGAAGTTCTTTGGGTTCATGCTAATCGAAAGTGGTTGTTTAATAAGACTTGATCAACCTCATTAGTGGATTTTTTTAGAGGCATGTGGTCGATGAATTTAGTAGGCACAACCTTCTGTCCGTACTTTAGTTTTCTGTTTTTCTTAGCTAGATACAATAAAGTGCCATGTTTAGCCTGTTTTCTGAATTTTTTGTGCAATAAAAAAGTGCCCAAAAATAAAAGTGCTCAGAATGCCCTGAAATTTTAACAAGATTTTTTTGATTATTCAAGAATTTTTGATGCAAATGACACTGAAAGGGCGTGCCCCTAGTGCCCACAAGACATCAGGGCGCGCCAGCTACCCCAGGCGCGCCCTGGTGGGTAGTGGGCCCCTCGTGCCCCCCTGACTTATCCCTTTAGCCCATGTCATATCCTAACTCTAGAAAAAAATCACCATTGCTCTCTCCACCATGTTCTTGCTCTCAAACCCATGGATTTCGATCTCTTTGCTCGAAGCTCCATTCCCGAAATTGTTTGGGGGATTGCTACTTGGTATGTGACGCCTCCATTGCTCCAATTAGTTTTTGCTCTAGTGGTTTGTATTTTGAATAATTATCTACATTGGGTGCTACTGTAAATGGGCTTGCATGTCGCATTCTTGGAGTTCCAAGTAGTTTGAATGCTTGATATGCCCTCAAGACATCCGTATGAGTAGTTGCTATCAATCTTTTGAAGTATTGTTGAGAAAAAAAATTGTGGCCATTTTTTTTAGAATTTTATTCATAGGAAAAAGATGAGTATCTTCCGGAAGTTTTCCTACAAAAAGAATGCCAAGGGGGTCATTGGGGAATCATCGGACAATGACCTCAAAACTCTGAGAACGCCGAGGTGCGGCCGTGCGAATGGCCACATATGCCTTCATGGACGAGGCGGGGTTCCATCAAGAGTTTTCCCAATTCGTTGCAAAAGTTGGGTTGACCGACTTCCTCGCAGATGAGTGTGACCAACACCACCGCCTAACAAATTCCTTTGTGCAATTTTTTTATTTTCAGAATAGGAACAATCCTCCTGAGGTGAGGTTTAATTTATATTCTGAAACCCGTCAGATACGACTCACTAAATTTTACGAGATATGTTTGATTCCCTCTAACGGGGAATTAAGAGAACCTAGACCGGCAGAGTTTGAGGACTTCCTCCTCACTTTGACAGTGGGTGAGGAAAGAGGTGTGTTGAAAGCCACCACCACTAGTTTGCAGTTTCCTTCTGTGCATTAATTTTCTTTATTCAACACGAAGTGTTTAACTGCTAGGGAGAAGGCTGGTGCACTGAGTGCTCCCGACCTCACCATTTTACGTCGTGCATTACACGATGATCACACCTTTAACCTAGGAGCTATTATTGCACGCCGTTCGCAACTTAACAGAACCAAGGGCAAGATACATGGTGGTATTTATGCCACTCTCTTAGCGAGTTACTTTAATGTTCACATACGCCAGCATGACTATCGATTACCCCGAGTTTATGTAAATTACCAGGCGCTGGTAGATCACTAGTTTACTGACATTGCAGACTCCTTTAATAGCATTCATTACAACTTGGTTTTCAGTGAGAAAAGCCGTGATATTATTCCGTTACCTGCACCTGACTTGTTTGAGTCTTTTGCCAAGAATGGATACAGGATCATGCCAGCGAACATTATCGCCTATCAGAACGCCCGGGCAGCGGCAGAGCAAGAGCCCTAGGAGTGGGACGCTCAGGTGCCGCTACCCCAGCACTTCCACATGGGACCGGATGGCTACTACTGATGGTGATTACCAAGCTAGGCCAAAAGCCTAAGCTTGGGGGAGTACCTATTTCCACCGACATTATATACATGTTCACACATTTCATTCTAGTTGTCGGTGTCCACACTTTTCATTGTCTTATCCATGCTAGATTTATTTTCTCGCTTTTTTCTTATGTGTTGTAAAAACTTTGAGAAAATCCAAAAATATTTCTTGCTTCTTTTCAGTTTTTGTTTCTAGCTTAATTAGTTGTAGTATTAAAAGAAAACCCAAAAGGATTTCTTGATTCTTCTTTTGCTTGTGGGAGCTTTCCCGTGTAAATAGTTTTTCTCGTTTTTGTTTTTCCTTCTTTAATTTGCTTTCTTCAAGAAAAACTACAAAGTCCAAAAATATTTCAGTGTTTTCCTCTGAAATTCTTTTCTTTTTATCGAGTCGTACCAAGGGGAAGACGACGATGAAAATGTTGAGTGGCTCTCATATGCATTATTTTTTATCTAACAAAGAGCCCAAATTACCTTGTCTTCTCCTTTTAAATAAAATGTTACAGATTCTAGCTTAGTCCATGGCACTCTTGCATTATTATTATCATCATATCATTTGGTAGTGCAAGTGAAAGGCAATAATGATGATATTTGATGAAGTGACTGTGGCATAGAAAAGTGGGTATGAAGTCAACTTGTTTTTATTTTTGTAAATATGTTTAACTCAACATCCATGATTCAACATATTATGATCAAACATGTTTGCATTGACAATTAGAGATTATAGTTGCTCGTGCCATGCTTAAGTAGCTAGAAGTGGATAATGATTTATCTTAGGTGTCAACATGCTTTAAAATGATTGTGATGTCACTCGTACACGTCAGTGCTATACAAACGGTTTTAACCCCTTTCTGCGACAGCACTTGGAACCGTCGCCAAGTGAGTGTGGGCGATAGGGGGGTCCTTCCCACACGACCCAGAAACCGTCGGGGATAGGGAGCCTTGATGCATACAGTTGCCCCTACATATCGTTTTCGATGTCTCGCATATCCGGAATGCTTCATCCTTGCCACTCGTTTGTGCTCACATTGCCATTGCAGTCAGAGTTTGTGGTTTTACCTAAAACCAGGCAGATTCGAAGCAGATTCCAGGCACGGGAGTTTTCTAGGCACGTACCAAAATGGCTCTATGTTTACGATGCCTGGCACATCACAAATAGTTCATGATTATAAACCATGTACGATATGTAGACATTCACACACATTTAGTTCTCCCGCACCGTATGTGATAGTGTCTGACATCACACACGCTTTGCAAACAGCAACTGTGTGCATTGTTACACACATTTCCACTCCGTGAACTGTGTTGGATTATGATGTATATCGCACACGTTGTGCTTTATTAACTGTGTGCGCCGTAATGACATGCACACCGTAATTTCTCCCTAATTTAATTGCTGCTATTTAAAATTGTACCTAATTTAAACTTGAAAGTAGGCTATAGCTTTATTCATATCCGTCAGGTTCAAACAACCAATGCATTATTCAATTCACAGGTACATATGTTTAAGAATTACATCAACACCAAATAAAGAATGATGAACCAGGGTTCTATACTTGTACTATTACAAATGGTAAAGAAAGAGGCGACAGACATTCTGGTTGTTGCACAAGGTGAAGCGGAATGGCCCTATTGTGCTCTCCTGGATGCAGAAGGCATGCACGACTCTAGTCCAAACCCTTGTGATGGCCGGCCGCCAATCATGTAGTTTGAGAGGTAATCTTGTGTAAACTGCTTCAGGATCCACTACAAAGGAAAAAAGATTCAGACATTGTCATCTAACACAACTCATTACAGGCGCAAAAAAAGAAGGCTCTGTGGTTCTTACTTACCATCCTGCAGTTCACTGTTGTCTTGCATAAAGTCTAAACATATAGTTCGATTGACATCTTTTGACCCATTTTAATAACAATCTTTATTAGTTTCCTCACTTGATGCTGGTTCATGAATATCTCATTGCCCCATACGCAGAAAGGGTCGAAGTGTGGATCTTTGGCAATGACATGTGTACCTAAAAGCACCAAGTTAATATTAGAAGCTAAACAACAATTGCAAAATGATGTAGTACAACACTCCCTCCATCCCATTATACAAGATTTTATACACATATATCTAGACATCATCAGAGCATTAAGGTAACACGAACATTAAGGTAACACTCTTCCTGGTTGCTATGTAGCCTGGGATTGCATATTTAGTCATTCAGTACAATGCATGTTGCTATGTATCCTCAGATATATTAAATATGGCCCTATTCAACCTACTGATAAATGGATTACATATATATTCAGTGAAATGTCCGATTCGACGATTAATCCCTTATCAGCCCCCAGGCTATATGGTACCAGCTACTGAGATCCTGAACAATGAGTACATATAAGCAATGCCATGAAACTAACCTCGAAGGAAAAAATAGCACTGTTCTCAATATTGTCTTGTATGAGTACATATAAAGGCATGTTAAGCACAACAGGCTAAACATCAACCAAATACATCCATGGTAGAGAACATAATCTACAAATGATAGCTTCAGTGTGCAGGCTTAAGCATGGTAGTTAAGCAAAACAAGAAGTGGAAAGGTGTGTTAACTGCATCAAACATACCATTTATAAACAAGCAAATAGTCATTCAAACTAGTATTGTGCATGTCTAAAGTACACTAGTTATTGTTAAAAAAACGATAAGGCATGTTAACTATAATATCCTTAACAGCAACCAAATAATCGTAATTTATAGTGGTATTGTTGAAACTGTTATTGATGAAATTGAATCGCACGGCAAATAGTTGCACATATAGAGCATCACATTGTGAAGAACTAAAATAAACAAGGCATAAGACCATCTCTAGCCGATCCTTTAAAAGTTATAGGACTAAAACAATTAGTGGATATATATATATATATATATATATATATATATATATATATATATATATATATATAGAGAGAGAGAGAGAGAGAGAGAGAGAGAGAGAGAGAGAGAGAGTTCGGTGAAAAACGACATTTTTTGTGGCTTGTGTAAAAAAGATAAAGAAATGCCTCGTGAATAGATAGAATGAAGTATCGGAAATTGTCTTTTTTACACAAGCCACAAAAAACGTCGTTTTTACTGAAACCTTGTGCACGCACATAAAATGTCCGGATATACACGCGGGATTTTTGTTCCGAATTTTTTAACTTCTCGGAATGTGTATTTCGACAATGGGTGCATATGCACCTAGGAGCCAAAGGCAATTACCGATATACACACACACACACACACACACACACACACACACACACACACACACACACACACACACACACACACACACACACACACACACACACACACACACACACACATAAACACTATTCTGATCACGAGATCAAAATGATATTCTGATCACAACATGAACTTCCCGAGTAACACGCCTGACCTTCCCCGAGTATTAGGTTGAACTTCAGCTAAAATGTGTCCAAATGAGGCTTGCGATATATCGTTGGAAAGCTATGGATACTAATATCATAACCCAGATTAATTTTTTTTTGCAAAATGTAAGCGGTTTAAGAGCAGTTTTGAAAACCGTTTTTTCTTCATACAAAAAACATGAATCGTATTTTCGATTGCATTTCTAAACAATTTATCAAAATGAGGTAAATAATATAGCGTTGGAAAACTGCTGCAAAACCGCTCCTTCAACATGTTGAAAGTTTTCTCTAATTTGCTATGAATAAAGAGTAATTTGCAAAATCGTAAAATTTTGTAAACCGAACAGTCGAGTTCGTATTTTGAATGTAATTTCTAAACGGCTAATCCAATTGAGGCAAATGATATGGCGTTGGAAAGCTTGTGAAAATGTGCTACTTTTCCTTGTTAAAAGTTTTTTTCTAATTTGGAACGGTTTAAAGGTAATTTAGAAAACGGTATAAGTTCCACCGAGTTCATATTTTCGAGCTAATTTTTTAACCGTACGTGCGAATGCAACAAATGAAATGGCGTTGGAAAACTTGAGGAAATGCGAAACTTTTTTGTATATATTGTTTCTCCCAATTCCTTACGGTCTTAAGTCAAATTTGAAAATGGCTAAAAATGTATTTTTGGCATAATTTTTACAAACTTTATCGGAATGGGGCAAATAATATACCTATGAAAAGCTAGGGAAAATGCAAAACTTTTTCATGTTGGTGGTTTTCTCTGATCCTAGCCGTTTTCAAGTAATTGCGAAAATGGCAAGATCATTCGTTCTGCCTTTATTGCGAAACCGATTCTTCGAAAATGCACCGCGTGAAGAACCTAAATTCTCGGCACGTGTACTTGAACTTCACTCTGTTTTTCACGTGATTTTTTGGCTCGCAGCTCTCCACCCACTCACCAGAATTGAGCTAGTGATATACCGATGGAAACCTGCTGTAAACACGCAACTTTCCCGTGTTGATCATTTTTTCATACTCGCGGTGGTTTTAAAGTTTTTCATCCGAAATTCATTCAGTGTACTAATTGAACTTCTCGCTGTTTTCATGTTGAACTTCTTGCTGTTTTCACTCTGACGTATTTTTACTAACGAGGAAAATCTGAGTTTTTTATAATCATCGAACTTCTCCATCTTTTTAATATGGTCTTCTTGGTTTTATTTCTTAATCATCTTTTATGAATAAAAATATTTTAAGACACCAAAACAATATTTTTGTGTGTGTTTTTGCATTGGTTTGCACATCAAACCGCGTAATCTTTAGAAATTGAACTTCTCCTTTTCTTTTTATTTTCTTTCAATATTGTTTAGCACGTCGAACCACGTCATCTTTAGAAATTGAACTTCTCCTTTCTTTTTGTTTTCTTTCAATATTGGTTTGCACGTCGAACCGCTTCATTTTTAGAAATTGAACTTCTCATTTTCTTTTTGTTTTCTTTCAACATTGGTTTACACGTTGAACCGCGTCATCTTTAGAGATTGAACTTCTCCCTTTTTTGTTTTCTTGCATGTTTTACCTTGCATGTTCAAATTTATTTTGAACTTGCTGAGATAACACACTTGACCTTCTCGAACACAACATTTTGACCTTCGCAAAACATAAATTAAAGCCAAACTTTTGACCTACAGAGCATGTATAATTTTCTCCACTTTTTCAAGAATAAGTGCTGAATCGCCTCGTTAGTTTAACTTGAACTTCTGCTACACATGAATAAGCTGCTGTAAACACGCAACTTTCCTGTGTTGATTATTTTTTCATACTCGCGACGGTTTTAAAAGTTTTTCATCTGAAATTCATTCAATGTAGTAGGTGAACTTCCTGCTGTTTTCACGTTGAACCTCGGTGACGTATTTTTCGTTTTGAAGTAAATTAGAAAATAACGAGATCATGATTTCTGCCCTTCATCGCGAATGGAAATGCACTGTGTGAAGTAATTGAACTTCTCGGACATGTCTGTTTGAACTTCACTCTGTTTTTGACATGATGTTTTTTGCCCGTAACTCCCAGACAACTTAACGGAAATGAGCAAATGATATACTGATGGAAAGTTGTTGAAACCACGCAACTTTTTCGTGTTGTTCAGTTTTTCATACTCGAGACGGTTTGAAATATTTTTTTGAATAGGTAAAAATGTGTTTTCAGTGGTACACATAAAACTTTTAAACCATTCATCGGAATATAGCATATAATATACCGTTGGAAAGCTTATGAATAGGAGCATCTTTTTCATGTAGATACTTGTTACATATTTTTTTCGTTTGAGACCATTTTTAATAATGGCAAAAACAACGTCGTTTTTCTGCCTGTTTTTTACCTGTAATTGAAGTTCGGACGTCTTGCGCTAGAGATCTTGAACTTCACCGGGAGGAGCACGTGAACTTCTTGCAATAAACCTTTTAATCTCTTTGTTTCTATTCATATATTCTTACGTGAAACACATTCCGTGTAGTAGTTGAACTTCCTGTTGTTTTCACTTTGAACTTCTGTCACGTATTTTTGTTCGTAATTTCTCACCCGTTCATCGGAGTTGCACAAATAATATACCATGCCGATTACCTCTCTCATAAAAAGTTTTGAACTTTTCCGTGCTGAGCACCTGAACTTCTTGCAACTAAAATTTTATACTTTAACCTTTTATTCTGTTTTCTCATTTGAAAACACACACTATGCAGTACGTGAACTTCTGGCAGTTATTAATTTGAAATTCTCTCTGTTTCTCTTTTAGTAACAAAAAAAATCTGAGTTTTTTATACACATAGAACTGCTTTGACTTTTTTATTTTAACTTATTTGTGTTTTTTAGAAGTGTGAAAATTAAAGTTTTTTTAGAAACATCAAACTTCTTCATTATTTCGAATAGAACTTATTAGTTTTATTCTTTTGGAACCGAAAAAATTCAAACTGCTCCACTTTTTTAAAATTGAACTTCTTGGTTTTATTTTTCAGTAGAAAGAAAAAACCGAGTTTTTTATATGCATTGAACCACTCCTTTTTTTTAAATTGAACTTCTTGGTTTTAATCTTTAGTATCGGGGAAAATATGAGATTTTATAAACATCAAATTCATTTTTGAATTATGAATTCTTGGTGTTATTAATTAGTAACAGGAAAAGTCCTAGTTATACAAAAAAATATGTTCCTTTAATGCAATTTTCTTGGTTTTATTATTAGAAGCAGGAAAATCTGTTATTTTTATTAAAATTGAACTACTCTGTATTTTAATTTGGACTTCTTGGTTTTATTTATAGAAACGGAAAAAGCCAAGTAGTACAAGCACATACACACATGCCACTACGCATGGTGATTCACAAGCAAAATATTCAAGATAAGGCCACTATTTGAACTTGCGTGCACTTGTTCTTTCAGACACAAACAATTGTAGTTAAAAAATTGGATCTCATGTTTTATGTGTACCTTCTCCTGTAAATGAGGTTAAGAAACCTTTTTTCACAAGCGAACTTCTGACATTTGAAAAGGAAAAATTACTATGAACCTTCAAATATGTCAAGAACATATATATGTGAGGAACACCTCCACCCAGATTTGCATTATCCTTTAAACACATAACAAACATTAGACCGCTTACATTTTTCAACCAAAACGAGCAACATTACAGCAGCCAAGGAGATGCTGGGAAGAAACCAAGAAAATCCTTTTCTATAAATTATTCAAACTGCTATGTTATTCTAATTTGACCTTCTTGGGCTTTTTTAGCAACGCTGAAAAATATATGTTGTTTTACCAATATCAAGCTGCTTTTGTTTTAATTTGATCTTGTTGGTTATTTTCTTTCAATAACTGGAAAATCCATGGGAAAAATTGTACACCCATAACACTTTTTTAGAACTCTCGAATTTTATTTATTTTGAACACGCACACACAGCTAGTGCACGCACTCCATCAACAAACCACATGCACTAATGCATCAACGTTTTTCCTTACAATACAATTTCTTTGCATTAGGCTCGAGTTATAAAGAAGTATATTCTGCTTAGTAAGTTAGATTAAGAGTAATATAATAATGGTACTTGAGAAGCGGAGTAAGTGGATGGCCACGTGAGAAGCGGTGGCCTCTTTCTCCACCACAACTTCATTTTCTTTTACTATCCACTCACCACGCACACATATCATGAAACATACAACTTTGTCTGTCTATTTAGTTTCAGCAGGGGGATCTCTAAACTTTTCAGCTTAATTTTCTTTCCTCACTAGATCGCATTACTAGTAGCAGTATGGGTGCTGCTGCAGCTCGTCCCATTTTGGCCACAGAACTTGTGCATCCTGGGAAGATGAGGCGGAGCACCATGGTGGAGGCAGTGAGCTTGCGGACGAGCTGCAGCCATTTTATAATGGTTGGAATCATCCCGAACCCGTGAACAGCAGCGGCTGCGGTGCGGCTCCGCAGTAGTTGGTGAAAGCCGCAGGCCAGGGAGGCCCTTGCTCCATGTTGCGGTAGCCAGCATCCACGCAGGCGGAGGACGAATCTCTCGACCTGCCACTTTTTCAGAGCCCGAACTGCTATAAAATATCTGCCCGGTCGCTCCGTCGTGGTCGGTAACGAGCAGCAGGAGAGACGGCCGTCGTAGGGAGCAGCGGAGCTGGGTGTCAGGCTCGCTGATAGGGAGCACCGGGGAGGGGGGCTGGAGAGGTGGGGGTGGTGGCACTTGCTACCGGGGGAGGAAGGTGAGGGCAGCGACGCGTGGGCGCTGGGTGGGCGGCGCGGCAGCGCGTGCGGCCGGAGAGGAAGGTAGGTCCGCGCGAGGAGACCGATGGCTGGGTCCCGGGAGGAGGCCTGCCGCGGGGTTGCAGGAGGCGGGGTCCGGCCACGGCGATGTTTGTGGTGGGCGGCGGCGGGGCGTGTAGGAGGTCGGCGGCGGCGGGGGATCCCGGGAGGTCGGGCGGCTGCGGGGGAGTCGGGGAGGTCGCGCGGCGGCGCGGGGGAGGTGGGTCTGGGGCGGGGCAGGAGTTTGGTGGTGATGAGATCGGGGGTCGGTGTTTTTTCTGTAGCTGTAGTTGCCGAAGTTTGGCAACACCGCTCGCGCTCCCTAAGACATGTACAATGCATAACCTTAAGATGATGTCTCGCATGCCATGTAGGATTAGATATGACGTATAGTAGGTTCAGATAAGGAAGCGGGATCCTTTTCAGGAGGCGGGTGCTTGAAGAGAAAAAGTATGGTCCGGTGACAAAAAAGCTGAAAAGATGAAGTGGAAAGTAGATATGCATGTATACTAGAGTCTTTATTTTTTATTTTTTAATGAGCCCTACTAATGGTAGCTTGCATTGGAAAGAAAAAATAAATGCAGGTGTCTCAAATTACTTTTTGTCACGGGACATATGTATCCATATGCCACCATTGTACATGCCCTTATAGAGCTCATCGTGATCCAAATAGTTATTCTGATTTTACGATGAGAATAGTGCTACTCTCTCTCTCTCTCAAATATATATACCCGTCTATTTTGCTAATATTAGCAGAATAACTATTCTTATAACACTTCCGCACTGCACGCTCAACGCAAGTGCACGTCATTGTTTGAACCAAGTGTGCTGCACAACTCAAGCGAGTGAACTTCGTGTCGAAAAAAATTGCACGCGTTGTTTTTTAGAACTGTTTTCGCTCTAGTTTTTTAACAGCTTATCGGAACGATGCATATAATATACCGTTGAAAATCTATGGATTAGGCGCAATTTCGACATGTTGAACACTTTTTAAGATTCCACACGGTTTAAGAGCAGTTTTGAAAATGGTGCGGCGAATGACGAGTGGCAGCGAGCGTTTTTTCGCGTTTTTTTTCTAAACCGCTTGTCGAAATGAAGCAAATGATATGCCGTTGGATAGATATCGTCGAGGCGCATCTATTTCATATATAAATGTTTCTCTAATTCGCTACGGTTTAAGAGCAGTTCCAAATTTACTAAATCGCGGAATTCTGTTTTCATTTTTTTTTTCAAATTTTTGGTACTGTTTTCGCTTCAGTTTTTGAACCGTTTGTCGAAACGAGGCGTGTGATACGTCGTTGGAAAGCTATGAACGAGGCGCAACTTTCATATGTTGAAATATTTTTAAGTTTCCTTACGGTTTTAAGTTAATTTTGAAAATCGTGCGGCGGATGACGAGTGGCAGCGGCCGTTTTTCGTGAAATTTTCACAAGCCGCTGGTCGGAATGATTCAAACGATACGTCGTTGGAAAGATATCAATGAGACACAACTCTTTCATGTAGAACACTCTCTCTAATTCTTTACGGTTTAAGAGGAATTTCCAAATTACTCAAATACGAACACTTTTTTTGCGACATCAAAATTGACGAGTGAACCGCATCGGATCGAAAACCGCACTGCTTTGGACTCGAAACCGCACCGCATCAAATGGGCAAGTGAACTGCATGATTTATTTTATTTAGACGCAAATTTTCTCAGGCGAGGAAGTGGACCGCACTTCACGTCGGGCGTAAGTGAACCGCAACACTATCGAGCAGTGAACCTCATTATTTTTTTTGTCGTTTCGGTAACATTTTTCTTTTACACTTACGAGATGAACAACATCAGATGCCCGACCGCACTGCTTTCAGACTGAAAACACACTGCATCAGACGGACAACCCAATTGCATGGTTTCTTTAGTCAAACGGAAATTTTTCCACACGTTTTGCAACATGTTTAACAAGTACTCCCTCATTTTTTTTACAAAACAAAATGTACTGCACCCGTGGGGTTGCCGAATGTTGGGGAACGTAGCAGAAATTCAAAATTTTCCTACGTGTCACCAAGATCTATCTATGGAGAAACCAGCAACAAGGGGAAGGAGAGTGCATCTACATACCCTTGTAGATTGCTAAGCGGAAGCGTTCAAGAGAACAAGGTTGAGGGAGTCGTACTCGTCGTGATCCAAATCACCGGAGATCCTAGTGCCGAACGGACGGCACCTCCGCGTTCAACACACGTACAACCCGGTGACGTCTCCCATGCCTTGATCGAGCAAGGAGAGAGGAGAGGTTGAGGAAGACTCCATCCAGCAGCAAAGACTGTGGCGTGGTGGTGATGGAGGCGTGGTGATCCGGCAGGCTTCGCCAAGCACCGCGGGAGAGGAGGAGGAAGAGAGGTAGGGCTGCGCCAGGAGAGGTGAAAACTCATGTGTTGGCAGCCCCAAAACCCTCAAGTATGTATAGGGAGGGAGGGCTGCGCTCCTCTAGGGTTCCTCCCGGGGTGGCGGCAGCCAGATCCCATCAAGGTGGCGGCGGAAGGGAGAGAGGGAGGCGCACCTGGGGTGGGCCTTAGGGCCCATCTGCCCTAGGGTTTGCCCCCCTCCCACTCTTCCCTACGCCTTGGGCCTTGTGGGGGGGGGCACCAGCCCACCTGGGGCTGGTCCCCTCCCACACTTGGCCCATGAAGCCCTCATGGATGGTGGCCCCACTTGGTGGACCCAGGACCCTCCGGTGGTCCGTGATTTTACCGATAAAACCTGAAACTTTTCCGGTGACCAAAACAGGACTTCCCATATATAAATCTTTACCTCCGGACCATTCCGGAACTCCTCGTGACGTTCGGGATCTCATCCGGGACTCCGAACAACATTCGGTAACCACATACAAACTTCCTTTATAACCCTAGCGTCATCGAACCTTAAGTGTGTAGACCCTACGGGTTCGGGAGACATGTAGACATGACCGAGACGTTCTCCGGTCAATAAACAATAGCGGGATCTGGATACCCATGTTGGCTCCCACATGTTCCACGATGATCTCATCGGATGAACCACGATGTCAAGGACTCAATCGATCCGTATACAATTCCCTTTGTCTAGCGGTATTGTACTTGCGAGATTCGATCGTCGGTATCACGGATACCTTGTTCAATCTCGCACGCAAGTCTCTTTACTCGCCGTAACACATCATCCCGCGATCAACTCTTTGATCACATTGTGCACATTGTGATGATGTCCTACCGAGTGGGCCCAGAGATACCTCTCCGTCACACGGAGTGACAAATCCCAGTCTTTGTTCGTGCCAACCCAACAGACACTTTTGGAGATACCTGTAGTGCACCTTTATAGCCACCCAGTTATGTTGTGACGTTTGGTACACCCAAAGCATTCCTACGGTATCCGGGAGTTGCACAATCTCATGGTCTAAGGAAATGATACTTGACATTAGTAAAGCTTTAGCATACGAACTACGATCTTTGTGCTAGGCTTAGGATTGGGTCTTGTCCATCACATCATTCTCCTAATGATGTGATCCCGTTAACAACGACATCCAATGTCCATGGTCAGGAAACCGTAACCATCTATTGATCAACGAGCTAGTCAACTAGAGGCTTACTAGGGACATGGTGTTGTCTATGTACCCACACATGTATCTGAGTTTCCTATCAATACAATTATAGCATGGATAATAAACGATTATCATGAACAAGGAAATATAATAATAACTAATTTATTATTGCCTCTAGGGCATATTTCCAACAGTCTCCCACTTGCACTAGAGTCAATAATCTAGTTCACATCGCCATGTGATTAACATTCACAGGTCACATCGCCATGTGACCAACATCCAAAGAGTTTACTAGTGTTATCAAACTAGTTCACATCATCATGTGATTAAGACTCAATGAGTTCTGGGGTTTGATCATGTTTTGCTTGAGAGAGGTTTTAGTCAACGGGTCTGCAACATTCAGATCCGTATGTACTTCGCAAATCTCTAGGTCATATTGTAAATGCTGCTTCCACGCTCCACTTGGAGCTATTCCAAATGGTCGCTCCACTATACGTATCCGGTTTGCTACTCAGAGCTATCCGGATAGGTGTTAAGTTTGCATCGACGCAAATCTTTACGTCGAACTCTTTATCACCTCCATAATCGAGAAACATATCCTTATTCCTCTAAGGATAATTTTGACCGCTATCTGGTGATCCACTCCTTGATCACCTTTGTACCCTCTTGCCAGACATATGGCAAGGCACACATCAGCTGCGGTACTCAGCATGGCATACCGTATAGAGCCTATGACAAAAAGCATATGGGACGACCTTCGTCCTTCCTCTTTCTTCTGCCGTGGTCGAGCTTTAAGTCTTAACTTCATACCTTACAACTCAGGCAAGAACTCCTTCTTTGACTGATCCGTCTTGAACACCTTCAAGATCATGTCAAGGTACATGCTCATTTGAAAGTACCATTTAGCGTTTTTTGATCTATCCTCATAGATCTTGATGCTCAATGTTCAAGTAGCTTAATCCAGGTTTTCTATTGAAAAACACCTTTCAAATACCCTATATGCTTTCTAGAAATTCTACATCATTTCTGATCGACAATATGTCAACAACATATACTCATCAGAAATTCTATAGTGCTCCCTCTCACTTCTTTGGAAATAGAAGTTTTTCATAAACTTTGCATAATCCCAAAATCTTTGATCATCTTATCAAAGTGCATATTCCAACTCCGAGATGCTTACTCCAGTCCATGGAAGGATCACTGGAGCTAGCATACCTTTTAGCATCCTTAGGATCGACAAAACCTTTCTGATTATATCACATACAACCTTTCCTTTACGAAAACTGGTAGGAAACTCGTTTTGACATCCATCTACCCGATTTCATAAATGCAGCTAATGCTAACATGATTCCGACGGACTTAAGCATCGCTACGGATGAGAAAATCTCATCGTAGTCAACTCCTTGAACTTGTGAAGAACTCTTCGCCACAAGTCGAGCTTCATGGACGGTGACATTACCGTCCATGTCCGTCTTCTTCTTAAAGATCCATTTATCTCAATGGCTTGCCGATCATCGGGCAAGTCCACCAAAGTTCATGCTTTGTTCTGATACATGGATCCTATTTCAGATTTCATGGCTTCTAACCATTAGTCAGAATATGGGCCCACCATCGCTTCTCCATAGTTCGTAGGTTCATTGTTGTCTAGCAACGTGACCTTCAAGACAGGATTACTGTACCACTCTGAAGTAGTTCGCATCCTTGTCACCCTACGAGGTACGGTAGTGACTTGATCCGAAACTTCATGATCACTATCATAAGCTTCTACTTCAATTGGTGTAGGCGCCACAGGAACAACTTCCTGTGCCCTGCTACACACTAGTTGAAGTGACGGTTTAGTAACCTCATCAAGTCTCCACCATGCTCCCACTCAACTTTCCGAGACAAACTTTTCTCGAGAAAGGACCCGATTCAAGAAACAATCCCTATTGCTTTCGGATCTGAATTAGGAGGTATACCCAACTGTTCTGGGTGTCCTATGAAGATGCATTTTATCCGCTTTGGGTTCGAGCTTATCAACCTGAAACCTTTTACACATAAGTGTCGCAGCCCCAAACTTTTAAGAAACGACAACTTAGGTTTCTCCAAACCATAGTTCAAACGGTGTCGTCTCAATGGAATTACGTGGTACCCTATTAAAGTGAGTGCGGTTGTCTCTAATGCCTAACCCATGAACGATAATGGTAATTCGATAAGAGACATCATGGTACACACTATATCCAATAGGGTGCAACTATGATGTTCGGACACACCATCACACTATGGTGTTCCAGGCGGTATTAGTTGTGAAACAATTTCCACAATGTCTAAATTGCATGCCAAAGCTCGTAACTCAGATACTCATCTCTATAATCATATCATAGACATTTTATCCTCTTGTCACGATGATCTTCAACTTCACTCTGAAATTACTTGAACCATTCAATAATTCAGACTTGTGTTTCATCAAGTAAATATACTCACCATCTACTCGAATCATCTGTGAAGTAAGAACATAACGATATTCATTTGCATGCCTCAAAGACTCATTGGACTACACACATCAAAATGTGTTACTTCCAACAAGTTGCTATCTTGTTCCATCTTCTTTGAAAACGAGGCTTTTAGGTCATCTTGCCCATGTGGTATGATTTGCATATCTCAAGTGATTCAAAATCAAGCGAGTCCAAATGATCCATCTGCATGGAGTTTCTTCATGCGTATACACCAATAGACATGGTTCGCATGTCTCAAACTTTTCAAAAACGAGTGAGTCCAAAGATCCATCAATATGGAGCTTCTTCATGCATTTTATACCAATATGACTTACATGGCAGTGCCACAAGTAAGTGGTACTATCATTACTATCTTATATCTTTTGGCATGAAACTGTGTATCACTACGATCGAGATTCAATAAACCATTCATTTTGGGTGCAAGACCACTGAAGGTATTATTCAAATAAACAGAGTAACCATTATTCTCCGTAAATGAATAACCGTATTGCGATAGACATAAACCAATCATGTCTAAGCTCAACGCAAACACCAAACTCGATGGTAGAGGGAGCGTGCGATGCTTGATCACATCAAGATTGGAAAACACTTCCAACACATATCGTCAGCTCACCTTTAGCTAGTCTCCGTTTATTCCGTAGCTTTTATTTCGAGTTACTAACACTTAGCAACCGAACCGGCATCTATTACCCTGGTGCTACTAGGAGTACTAGTAAAGTACATATTAACATAATGTATATCCAATATACTTCTATCGACCTTGCCAGTCTTCTTATCTACCAAGTATCTAGGGTAATCCTGCTCCAGTGGCTGTTCCCCTTATTACAGAAGCACTTAGTCTCGGGTTTATGTTCAACCTTGGGTTTCTTCACTGGAGCAGCAGCTGATTTGCCGTTTCATGAAGTATCCCTTCTTGTGCTTGCCCTTCTTGAAACTAGTGGTTTCACCAACCATCAACAATTGATGCTCCTTCCTGATTTCTACTTTCGCGGTGTCAAACATCGCGAATACTTCAAGGATCATCATATCTATCCTCGATATGTTATAGTTCATCACGAAGCTCTAGCAGCTTGGTGGCAATGACTTTGGAGAAACATCACTATCTCATCTGGAAGATCAACTCCCACTCGATTCAAGTGATTGTTGCACTCAGACAATCTGAGCACAAGCTCAACGATTGAGCTTTTCTCCCTTAGTTTGTAGGCTAAGAAAATCGTCGGAGGTCTCATACCTCTTGACGTGGGCACGAGCCTGAAATCCCAATTTCAGCCCTCGAAACATCTCATATGTTCCGCAATGTTTCAAAAACATCTTTGGTGCCTCAACTCTAAACCGTTTAACTGAACTATCATGTAGTTATCAAAACGTGTATGTCCGATGTTCGCAACATCCACAAATGACGTTTGGGGTTCAGCACACTGAGCGGTGCATTAAGGACATAAGCTTTCTACTGTGCGCATAATCGCTACTGTCAACTTTCAACTATATTTTCTCTAGGAACATATCTAAACAGTGGAACTAAAGTGCGAGCTTACGACATAATTTGCAAAGATCTTTTGACTATGTTCAGGATAATTAAGTTCATCTTATGAACTCCCACTCAAATAGACAACCCTCTAGTCATCTAAGTGATTACATGATCCGAGTCAACTAGGCCGTGTCCGATCATCACGTGAGACGGACTAGTCATCATCGGTGAACATCTTCATGTTGATCGTATCTACTATACAACTCATGCTCGACCTTTTGGTCTCTTGTGTTCCGAGGCCATGTCTGTACATGCTAGGCTCGTCAAGTCAACCTAAGTGTTTCGCATGTGTAAATCTGGCTTACACCCGTTATATGTGAACCTAAGAATCTATCACACCCAATCATCACGTGGTGCTTGAAGCGACGAACTTTCATAGCGGTGCACGATTAGGGGAACACTTTCTTGAAATTTTAATGAGGGATCATCTTATTTACTACCGTCATTCTAAGCAAATAAGATGCATAAACATGATAAACATCACATGCAATCAAATAGTGACATGATATGGCCAATATCATTTTGCTCCTTTTGATCTCCATCTTCGGGGCTCCATGATCATCATCGTCACCGGCATGACACCATGATCTCCATCATCATGATCTCCATCATCGTGTCTTCATGAAGTTGTCTCGCCAACTATTACTTCTACTACTATGGCTACCGGTTAGCAATAAAGTAAAGTAATTACATGGCGTTGTTTAATGACACGCAGGTCATACAATAAATTAAGACAACTCCTATGGCTCTGCCGGTTGTCATACTCATCGACATGCAAGTCGTGATTCCTATTACAAGAACATGATCAATCTCATACATCACATATCATTCATCACATTCTTCTTGGCCATATCACATCACATAGCATACCTGCAAAAACAAGTTAGGCGTCCTCTAATTGTTGTTTGCATGTTTTACGATAGTTGCTATGGGTTTCTAGCAAAACGTTTCTTACCTACATAAAAACCACAACGTGATATGTCAATTGCTATTTACCCTTCATAAGGACCCTTTTCATCGAATTCGTTCCGACTAAAGTGGGAGGCGGCACCCGCTAGCCACCTTATGCGCCAAGTGCATGTCAATCGGTGGAACTGTCTCACGAAAATGCGTGTAAGGTCGGTCCGGCCGCTTCATCCCACAATACCGTCGAAACAAGATTGGACTAGTAACGGTAAGCATATTGAACAAAATCAACGCCCACAACTACTTTGTGTTCTACTCGTGCAAAGAATCTACACAATAGACCTAGCTCATGATGCCACTGTTGGGGAACGTAGCAGAAATTCAAAATTTTCCTACGTGTCACCAAGATCTATATATGGAGAAACCAGCAACAAGGGGAAGGAGAGTGCATCTACATACTCTTGTAGATCGCTAAGCGGAAGCGTTCAAGAGAACGAGGTTGAAGGAGTCGTACTCGTCGTGATCCAAATCACCGGAGATCCTAGTGCCGAACGGACAGCACCTCCGCGTTCAACACACGTACAGCCCGGTGACGTCTCCCATGCCTTGATCTAGCAAGGAGAGAGGGAGAGGTTGAGGAAGACTCCGTACAGCAGCAGCACAACGGCGTGGTGGTGATGGAGGAGTGTGGTGATCCAGCAGGGCTTCGCCAAGCACCGCGGGAGAGGAGGAGGAAGAGAGGTAGGGCTGCGCCAGGGAGAGGTGAAAACTCATGTGTTGGCAGCCCCAAAACCCTCAAGTATATATAGGGGGAGGGGAGGGGGCTGCGCCCCCTCTAGGGTTCCCTCCCCAGGGGTGGCGGCAGCCCCCAGATCCCATCTAGGTGGCGGCCAGAAGAGGAGAGAGGGGAGGCGCACCTGGGGTGGGCCTTAGGGCCCATCTGCCCTAGGGTTTGCCCCCCTCCCACTCTTCCCTACGCCTTGGGCCTTGTGGGGGTGCACCAGCCCACCTGGGGCTGGTCCCCTCCAACACTTGGCCCATGAAGCCCTCCGCGGATGGTAGCCCCACTTGGTGGACCCCCGGGACCCTCCCGGTGGTCCCGGTACTTTACCGATAAAACCCGAAACTTTTCCGGTGACCAAAACAGGACTTCCCATATATAAATCTTTACCTCCAGACCATTCCGGAACTCCTCGTGGCGTCAGGGATCTCATCTGGGACTCGAACAACATTCGGTAACCACATACAAACTTCCTTTATAACCCTAAGCGCCATCGAACCTTAAGTGTGTAGACCCTACGGGTTCGGGAGACATGTAGACATGACCGAGACGTTCTCCGGTCAATAACCAACAGCGGGATCTGGATACCCATGTTGGCTCCCACATGTTCCACGATGATCTCATCGGATGAACCATGATGTCAAGGACTCAATCGATCCCGTATACAATTCCCTTTGTCTAGCGGTATTGTACTTGCCCGAGATTCGATCGTCGGTATGCCGATACCTTGTTCAATCTCGTTACCGGCAAGTCTCTTTACTCGTTCCGTAACACATCATCCCACGATCAACTCTTTGATCACATTGTGCACATTGTGGTGATGTCCTACCGAGTGGGCCCAGTGATACCTCTCCGTCACACGGAGTGACAAATCCCAGTCTTGGTTCGTGCCAACCCAACAGACACTTTTGGAGATACCTGTAGAGCACCTTTATAGCCACCCAGTTGAAGGAAATATGCCCTAGAGGCAATAATAAAGTTATTATTTATTTCCTTATTTCATGATAAATGTTTATTATTCATGCTAGAATTGTATTAACCGGAAACATAATACATGTGTGAATACATAGACAAACGTAGTGTCACTAGTATGCCTCTACTTGACTAGCTCGTTGAATCAAAGATGGTTAAGTTTCCTAGCCATAGACATGAGTTGTCATTTGATTAACGGGATCACATCATTAGGAGAATGATGTGATTGACTTGACCCATTCCGTTAGCTCAGCACTTGATCATTTAGTATGTTGCTATTGCTTTCTTCATGACTTATACATGTTCCTGTAACAATGAGATTATGCAACTCCTGTTTACCGGAGGAACACTTTGGGTGCTACCAAACGTCACAACGTAACTGGGTGATTATAAAGGAGTACTACAGGTGTCTCCAAAGGTACATGTTGGGTTGGCGTATTTCGAGATTAGGTTTTGTCACTCCGATTGTCGGAGAGGTATCTCTGGGCCCTCTCGGTAATGCACATCACTATAAGACTTGCAAGCAATGTAGCTAATGAGTTAGTTACGGAATGATGCATTACATAACGAGTAAAGAGACTTGCCGGTAACGAGATTGAACTAGGTATTGGATACCGACGATCGAATCTCGGCAAGTAACATACCGATGACAAAGGAACAACGTATGTTGTTATGCGGTTTGACCGATAAAGATCTTCGTAGAATATGTAGGAGCCAATATGGGCATCCAGGTTCCGCTATTGGTTATTGACCAAGAATAGTTCTAGGTCATGTCTACATACTTCTCGAACCCGTAGGGTCCGCACGCTTAACGTTATGATGGCGGTTATATTATGAGTTTATGAGTTTTGATGTACCGAAGGAGTTGAGTCCGGATGAGATCGGGGACATGATGAGAGTCTCGAAATGGTTGAGGCGTAAAGATCGATATATTGGACGACTATATTCGAGTTCGGAAAGGTTCGAGTGATTCGGTATTTTCGAGTCTGGGAGAGTTACGGAATTCGCCGGGAGTATATGGGCCTTATTGGGCTTTAGGGAAAGAGAGAGAGAGGTTGGGCGCCCCAAGGCCTATTCGAATCGGACTAGGGGAGGGCTGCGCCCCTCCTTCCTTCTCTTCTCTTCCCCTTTCCTTGACTCCTACTCCTACTACTTGGAAGGGAATCCTACTCCGGTGGGAGTAGGACTCCTCCTGGTGCGCCTCCTCCTAGGCCGGCCACCCCCTCCCTTGCTCCTTTATATACGGGGGCAGGGGGCACCCTAGAACACACAAGTTGATCTTCGTGATCGTTCCTTAGCCATGTGCGGTCCCCCCTCCACCATATTCCACCTCGGTCATATCGTTGCGGTGCTTAGGCGAAGCCCTGCGTCGGTAGAACATCAAGATCGTCACCACGCCGTCGTGCTGACGGAACTCATCCCCGAAACCCTGCTGGATCGGAGTCCGAGGATCGTCATCGAGCTGAACGTGTGCTGAACTCGGAGGTGCCGTTCGTTCGGTGCTTGGATCGGTCGGATCGTGAAGACGTACGACTACATCAACCGCGTTGTCATAACGCTTCCGCTTTCGGTCTATGAGGGTACGTGGACACACTCTCCCCTCTTGTTGCTATGCATCACCATGATCTTGTGTGTGCGTAGGAAATTTTTTGAAATTACTACGTTCCCCAATAGTGGCATCAGAGCCAGGTTTTATGCGTTGATGTTATATGCACGAGTAGAACACAAGTGAGTTGTGGGCGATACAAGTCATACTGCTTACCAGCATGTCATACTTTGGTTGGCGGTATTGTTGGATGAAGCGGCCCGGACCGACATTACGCCAGACGCTTACGCGAGACTGGTTTTATCGCCGTGCTTTGCACACGGTGACTAGCGGTGTCTGTTTCTCCAACTTTAGTTGAACCGAGTGTGGCTCGCCCAATCCTTGCAAAGGTTAAAACAACACTAACTTGACGAACTATCGTTGTGGTTTTGATCGTAGGTAAACGGTTCTTGCTAAGCCCGTAGCAGCCACGTAAAATTTGTAACAACAAAGTAGAGGGCGTCTAACTTGTTTTTGCGGGGCATGTTGTGATGTGATATGGTCAAGGCGTGATGAGATATAAGTTGTTGTATGAGATGATCATGTTTTTTTTGAAGTTATCGGCAACTGGCAGAAGCCCTATGGTTGTCTCTTTGTTGCATAAAGATGCAAGTGCCAAATAATTGCTTTACTTTATCGCTATGCGATAGCAATAGCTGCAAGAGCAATAGTTGGCGAGACGACCATGTGACGACACATTGATATAGATCAAGATGATGAAGATCATGGTGTCGTGCCGGTGACGATAGAGATCATGACAGTACTTTGGAGATGGAGATCAAAGGCGCAAGATGATCATGGCCATATCATATCTCATATTTTGATTGCATATGATGTTTATACATCTTATTCTGTTTTGATTGATGGTAGCATTTTAAGATGATCTCTCATTAATTATCAAGAAGTGTTCTCCCTGAGTATGCACCGTTGCGAAAGTTCTTCATGCTGAGACACCACGTGATGATCGGGTGTGATAGGCTCTACGTTCAAATACAAGCGGTGCAAAAGCAGTTGCACACGCGAATACTCAAAGTTAAACTTGACGAGCCTAGCATATACAAATATGGCCTTGGAACACGGAGGCCGAAAGGTCGAGCGTGAATCATATAGTAGATATGATCAACATAGTGATGTTCACCATTGAAAACTACTCCATCTCACGTGATGATCGGACATGGTTTAGTTGATTTGGATCACGTGATCACTTAGATGACTAGAGAGATGTCTGTCTAAGTGGGAGTTCTTAAGTAATATGATTAATTGAACTTAAATTTATCATAAACTTAGTCCTGGTAGTATTTTTCAAATTATGTTGTAGATCAATAGCTCGCGTTGTTGCTTTCATATGTTTATTTTGATATGTTCCTAGAGAAAACTGTGTTGAAAGATGTTAGTAGCAATGATGCGGATTGGATCCGTGATCGAGGTTTATCCTCATTCTTTGCAGAAGAATTATGTCCTTGATGCACGCTAGGTGAAAAACCTATTGCAGGAGCATATGCGGACGTTATGAGCGTTTGGCTAAGCTCAATATGATGACTACTTGATAGTTTAGTGCACCATGCTTAACGGCTTAGAATCGGGACTTCAAAGGCGTTTTGAGCGTCATGGACCATATGAGATGTTCCAGGAATTGAAGTTAATATTTCAAGCAAATACCGAGTTGAGAGATATGAAGTCTCCAACAAGTTCTATAGCTAAAAGATGGAGGAGAATCGCTCAACTAGTGAGCATGTGCTCAGATTATGCAGGTACTTCAATCGCTTGAATCAAGTGGGAGTTAATCTTCTAGATAAGATAGTGATTGATAGAATTCTCTAGTCACCATCACTAAGTTACTAGAACTTCGTGATGAACTATAGTATGCAAGGGATGACGAAAACGATTCCCGAGCTCTTCGTGATGTTGAAATCGACGAAGGTAGAAATCAAGAAAGAGCATCAAGTGTTGATGGTTAACAAGATCACTAGTTTCAAGAGAAGGGCAAAGGGAAAGAAAGGGAGAACTTCAAGTGGAAAAGACAAGCAAGTTGTCACTCCTGTGAAGAAGCCCAAAGCTGGACCATAGCCTGAAACTGAGTGTTTACACTGCAAAGGAAATGCTCATTTGAAGCGGAAAAGCCCTGAATATTTGGTGAATAAGAAGGATGGCAAAGTGAACAAGAGTATATTTGATATACAGGTTATTGATGTGTGCCTTACTAGTGTTTATAGTAGCCCCTGAGTATTTGATACTTGTTCAGTTGCTAAGATTAGTAACTTGAAACAGGAGTTACAGAATAAACAAAGACTAGTTGAGGGTGAAGTGATGATGTATGTTGGAAGTGGTTCCAAGATTGATATGATCATCATCGCACACTCCCTATACTTTTGGGATTAGTGTTAAACCTAAATAAATGTTATTTGGCATTTGCGTTGAGCACGAATATGATTTGATCATGTTTATTGCAATACGGTTATTCATTTAAAATCAGAGAATAATTGTTGTTCTATTTACATGAATAAAACCTTCAATGGTCATACACCCAATGAAAATAGTTTGTTGGATCTCGATCGTAGTGATACACATATTCATAATATTGATGCCAAAAGATGCAAAGTTAATAATGATAGTGCAACTTATTTGTGGCACTGCCGTTTGGGTTATATCGGTGTAAAGCGCATGAAGAAACTCCATAAAGATGGATTTTTGGAATCACTTGGTTATGAATCATTTGATGTTTGTGAACCGTGCCTTTTGGGCAAGATGACTAAAAGTCCGTTCTTCAGAACAATGGAACGAGCTACTGACTTGTTGGAAATAATACATACTGATGTATGCAGACCAACGAGTATGAAGGCTTGTGGCAAGTATTGTTATTTTCTGACCTTCACAAGATGATTTGAGCGAGATATGGGTATATCTACTTGATGAAACATAAGTCTGAAATAGTTGAAAGGTTCAAAGAATTTCAGAGTGAAGTGGAAAATCATCATAACAAGAAAATAAAGTTTCTGCGATCGATCATGAGCGAATATTTGAGTTCTGAGTTTGGTCTTCAATTAAAATAATGTGGAATAGTTTCACAGCTCACGCCACACGGAACACCACAGCGTTATGGTGTGTCGAGCGTCGTAACCGCACTTTATTGGATATGGTGCGATCTATGATGTCTCTTACTGATTTACCACTATTGTTTTGGGGTTATGCATTAGAGACAGCTGCATTCACGTTAAAAGGGCACCATCTAAATCCGTTGAGGCGACACCGTATGAACTATGGTTTAGCAGTAAACCTAAGCTGTCATTTCTTAAAGTTTGGAGTTGCGATGCTTATATGAAAAATGTTTTCAACCTGATAAGCTCGAACCCAAATCGGAGAAATGCGTCTTCATAGAATACCCAAAGGAAACTGTTGGGTACACCTTCTATCATAGATCCGAAGGCAAGATATTCGTTGCTAAAAATGGATCCTTTATAGAGAAGGAGTCTCTCTCGAAAGAAGTGAGTGGGAGGAAAGTAGAGCTTGATAAGGTAATTTGTACCTTCTCCCGAATTGGAAAGTAGTTCATCACAGAAATCAGTTCTAGTGATTCCTACACCAATTAGTGAGGAAGCTAATGATGATGATCATGAAACTTCAAATCAAGTTACTACAGAACCTCGTAGGTCTTTCAGAGTACGGTCCGCACCAGAGTGGTACGGTAATCCTATTCTGGAAGTCATGTTACTAGACCATGATAAACCTACGAACTATGAGGAAGCGATGATGAGCCCAGATTCCGCGAAATGGCTTGAGGCCATGAAATCTGAGACGGGATCCATGTATGAGAACAAAGTATGGACTTTGGTGGACTTGTCCGATGATCGGCAAACCATAGAAAAATAAATGGATCTTCAAGAGGAAGACGGACGTTGATAGTAGTGTTACTATCTACAAAGCTCGACTTGTCGCAAAAAGGTTTTTGACAAGTTCAAGGTGTTGACTACAATGAGATTTTCTCAACTATAGCGATTCTTAAGTCTGTCTGAATCATGTTAGCAATTGCCACATTTTATGAAATCTGGCAAATGGATGTCAAAACTGCATTCCTTAATGGTTTTCTTAAAGAAGAGTTGTATATGATGCAACCGAAAGGTTTTGTCAATCCTAAAGGTGCTAACAAAATATGCAAGCTCCAGCAATCCATCTATGGACTGGTGCAAGCATCTCGGAGTTGGAATATACGCTTTGATAAGTTGATCAAAGCATATGGTTTTATACAGACTTTTTGAGAAGCCTATATTTACAAGAAAGTGAGTGGGAGCTCTGTAGCATTTCTAATATTATCTGTGGATGACATATTGTTGATTGGAAATGATATAGAAATTCTGGATAGCATGAAAGGATACTTGAATAAGAGTTTATTCAAAGAAAGATCTCGGTGAAGCTGCTTACACATTGAGCATCAAGATCTATATAGATAGATCAAGACGCTTGATAAGATTTTTCAATGAGTACATACCTTGATAAATTTTGAAATAGTTCAAAATGGAACAGTCAAAGAAGGAGTTCTTGCATGTGTTGCAAGGTATGAAGATTGAGTAAGACTCAAGACCCGACCATGGCAGAAAATAGAAAGAGAATGAAAAGTCATTCCCTATGCCTCAGTCATAGGTTCTATAAAGTATGCTATGCTGTGAACTAGACCTATTGTATACCTTGCTCTGAGTTTGACAAAGGAATACAATTTTGATCTAATAGTAGATCACTGGACAGCGGTCAAGAATATCCTTAGTGAGGACTAAGGATAAGTTTCTTGATTATGGAGGTGATAAAAGAGTTCGTTGTAAAAGTTACATCGGTGCAAACTTTTACACTGATCCAGATGACTCTAAGTCTCAATCTGGATACATATTGAAAGTGGGAGCAATTAGCTAGAGTACCTCCATGCAAAGCATTGAAGACATAGAATATTTGCAAAATACATACGGCTCTGTATGTGACAGACCCGTTGACTAAATTTCTCTCACGAACAAAACATGATCATACCTTTGTACTCTTTGGGTGTTAATCACATAGCGATGTAAGCTAGACTATTGACTCTAGTAAACCCTTCGAGTGTTGGTCACATGACGATGTGAACTATTGGGTATTAATCACATACAGATGTGAACATTGGTGTTAAATCACATGGCGATGTGAACTAGATTATTGACTCTAGTGCAAGTGGGAGACTGAAGGAAATATGCCCTAGAGGCAATAATAAAGTTATTATTTATTTCCTTATTTCATGATAAATGTTTATTATTCATGCTAGAATTGTATTAACCGAAAACATAATACATGTGTGAATACATAGACAAAGATAGTGTCACTAGTATGCCTCTACTTGACTAGCTCGTTGAATCAAAGATGGTTAAGTTTCCTAGCCATAGACATGAGTTATCATTTGATTAACGGGATCACATCATTAGGAGAATGATGTGATTGACTTGACCCATTCCGTTAGCTCAGCACTTGATCATTTAGTATGTTGCTATTGCTTTCTTCATGACTTATACATGTTCACGTAACTATGAGATTATGCAACTCCGTTTACGGAGGAACACTTTGGTGCTACCAAGCGTCACAATGTAAGCTGGGTGATTATAAAGGAGTACTACAGGTGTCTCCAAAGGTACATGTTGGGTTGGCGTATTTGAGATTAGGTTTTGTCACTCCGATTGTCGGAGAGGTATCTCTGGCCCTCTCGGTAATGCACATCACTATAAGCCTTGCAAGCAATGTAGCTAATGAGTTAGTTACGGAATGATGCATTACATAACGAGTAAAGAGACTTGCGATAGCGAGATTGAACTAGGTATTGGATACCGATGATCGAATCTCGGAAAGTAACATACCGATGACAAAGGGAACAACGTATGTTGTTATGCGGTTTGACCGATAAGTATCTTCGTAGAATATGTAGGAGCCAATATGGGCATCCAGGTTCCGCTATTGGTTATTGACCAAGAATAGTTCTAGGTCATGTCTACATAGTTCTCGAACCTGTAGGGTCCGCATGCTTAACGTTACGATGCAGTTATATTATGAGTTTATGAGTTTTGATGTACGAAGGAGTTGAGTCCGGATGAGATCGGGAAAGTGGCGAGGAGTCTCGAAATGGTCGAGATGTAAAGATCGATATATTGGATGACTATATTCGGAGTTGAAAAGGTTCGAGTGATTCGGTATTTTTGAGTCTGGGAGATTCTGAATTCGCACGGGAGTATATGGGCCTTATTGGGCTTTAGGGAAAGAGAGAGAGAGGTTGGGCGCCCCCAAGGCCTAGTCCAAATTGGACTAGGGGAGGGCTCGCCCCTCCTTCCTTCTCTTCTCTTCCCCTTTCCTTGACTCCTACTCCTACTACTTGGAAGGGAATCCTACTCCGGTGGGAGTAGGACTCCTCCTTGGCGCGCCTCCTCCTGGGCGGCCACCCCTCCCTTGCTTCTTTATATCTGAGGCAGGGGCACCCTAGAACACACAAGTTGATCTTCGTGATCATTCCTTAGCCGTGTCGGTGCCCCCTCCACCATATTCCACCTCGGTCATATCGTTGCGGTGCTTAGGCGAAGCCTGCGTCGATAGAACATCATCATCGTCACCACGCCGTCGTCTTGTGGAACTCATCGAAACCCTCTTTGGATCGAGTCCGAGGATCGTCATCGAGCTGAGCGTGTGCTGAACTTCGGAGGTGCCGTCGTTCGGTGCTTGGATCGGTCGGATCATGAAGACATCGACTACATCAACAGCGTTGTCATAACGCTTTCGCTTTCGGTCTATGAGGGTACGTGGACACACTCTCCCCTCTCATTGCTATGCATCACCATGACCTTGCATGTGCGTAGGATTTTTTTTGAAATTTCTACGTTCCCCAACACCAGTTACGTTGTAACGTTTGGTACACCCAAAGCATTCCTACGGCATCCGGGAGTTGCACAATCTCATGGTCTAAGGAAATGATACTTGACATTAGAAAAGCTTTAGCATACGAACTACGATCTTTGTGCTAGGCTTAGGATTGGGTCTTGTCCATCACATCATTCTCCTAATGATGTGATCCCATTATCAACGACATCCAATGTCCATGGTCAGGAAACCGTAACCATCTATTGATTAACGAGCTAGTCAACTAGAGGCTTACTAGGGACATGGTGTTGTCTATGTACCAACACATGTATCTGAGTTTCCTATCAATACAATTATAGCATGGATTATAAACGATTGTCATGAACAAGGAAATATAATAATAACTAATTTATTATTGCCTCTAGGGCATATTTCCAACACCGAACTGCACTTATTTTTCTCAACAAATTTAATAACAATTTAAAATGCTACTTGGGTGTGGGGCTGCCGAACTACATGGCCACAGTTTAGCGCACTAGACGGGGGAGATAAGTGCACTACACAAATGATGCAAATAATAATGAAAAGACACATTAAATATAAGTTTGCACGAGCAAACATCCACGTAATAACAGAAAAAAGGAAATTATATACACATGACTGAAACACACACACAAACACGACTTCACCAACATCCACTCAGAACTGCATGCCGCGACCCACATGGTGTGACCACATCAGGACCCAATAGAAACTGCAAGAACCACCAGGCTCATCTCGTCTCGTCCACTTCTCGGCCTTGACAATGCTGAGAAAAGACAATGAGCTAATAAAGTGGGGAAGGAACCACGAGCAACCACGAAATGGTAAAGGATTGCACCACTTCCACCACTGGACTTCAAACTGCACCTTGGGAGCTGCTAACACCGCAGAATGTGGGCTGCAAACATTGAGACAAACTCGGGAAGATGAAGATGCCAGCCCGCTGCAGTTTTTCCTCCCAAAATCAAGTGAGTAAACTGCGGACAGCACCCTCACTTGTCCCGTGTTTGCATGTTCATCAGTGGGGAGAAAAGGTAGAGGCCCGAGGGGAGGGAGGTGCGGTGGTTCTCCACAGACACGCCACGATGACAAACTGCACTGCAAGCAAAAACTACCAATACTGCAAGCATGTTTTTTTAAAACGAACAGTAGGGCATGCCGCCAACGAACTGCAAATCCCACGGCAGCAAGCGTATGTCACCCTATACCACTCGAGCACAAGATCCAGAGGGAGGAGAGCACGTCGGAGACACAGTGTGGCTTTAGAACCAGTTTTTAGGTGCTCCTGTGGGGAGAACATCGTGGTGCTCACCGGAGTCCTATAGTGGTGGACGACCACAGATCTGCCGAACTACACAAGGATGGGAGAGAACGCAGAGAGAGCGAGGACCCCGAACTGCAGCAGAATGCGGCGATGCCTTGCACCGCATCGAGGACCCAGGCGAAGCGCATGACGGTCGGGGCTGTTCTGCGTAACCGGCAGCTTCTTTGGGGCAGGTCTGGCCGGCGGTTGGATCCCATGCGAGTAGCCCGACGGCGGCCAGATCGAGCGGCGGTGATGGGCAAGCGGCTCCTATGGCACAAGAAGGAGAGGTGAGGAGGAGGAAGAAGGAAAGGAGAGAGAGGAGGCGGCGACCTTGGGAGGGCGGGCGGGCTCGCCGGTGCTACTCAGGTTGTCAGTGGCGGCGTGGGGAGGCGGCGGCGGGACCCGTCTGTGGCGGAGATTCGAGGAGGGAGGCGAGGGAGGTGGAGCGGATCAAGCCGGATCCGGTGATTCTTTGGCGGTGATTGGCCGCCGGAGGTAGGTGGCTGGGGGGAGGCGGGGCACGGCCCTGTTGCCATGGCAGGCCGGGAGACGAAGGCGGGGTAGGGGAAGGGGCTATCGGGCGGGGGGCTGGTGGTGGTGGGGTAGGAGTGGGAGGAGATGGGCCGGTGGGGTGGGTTTGTTTTTTTTGTGCGTGCGTATCATGTCGGGTCGGTACAGTGGGTTAGGTAGGGGTGTGCAGAATAAGGTCTTAAGGGGTGTTATCATAATAGCCCCACCCTATATATACACACACACACACACACACACACACACACACACACACACACTCCAGCAATTTTTGGCCGTTTCTAGTTGATCGCCTAAACTTAATGTTGTAAACTTCAATTTGATCAAGTTCAAAGCAGGTTCAACCGAAAGTAGCATGCATTCAAACATAAACATAGATATTTTTTCATAACCGAACATAAAATATAAATTTAAACTAAGCTAAACTACTTTCGGTCGAAGTAGAGGTCGAGCCAATCCTTCCTCCTCAGGTACGATGTGCCACGAGCCGGGTCCGGGCCGGTGCCGTCATCGGGATCGTTGGGGAAGGCACTCCTCCACTCGTCGACGTCGCTCTCCTTGTCCTCGCCGCCCACCTGGACGCCCTCCACACCGTCGTCCTCGCCGCCTTTGACCTCCCCATCGGAGGAGGGAGCGATAACCTCGCCGCCCTCCGCGCTGGCAAAGATCGCCCGCTCCGCCTCCACGAGTTTCGGGTGCTGCCGGCGGAGCTCTTGCATGTAGGCCTCGTAGGCGGCCTCAGCCTCGAGGCGCTCCCACGCCTCATGGTCCTCCCACGCCATAGCCGAGCTCACCACCCCTGGCTCCGGTGGAACGAGGTGGACCGGACGTGTGCCGAAGGGGAAATTGAGCCTGGCCGCCGTGCCGTGGTAGAGGACCTGCCAGTGGTCGTACTCCATGGCTGCAAGCTCATCCATGTGGATGCTACCGAGCCACCGACGGGTGTGGGTCTCCCGATCTATAATCTTAGCGACCCACGTCCCCATCGCCGCTGCCGGCCCCGAGGTAGGACTTCATCGGCTGCCGGGTCCGAGGGACGATGGGGAAGTCCTCGAACCGACGTAGGGGTGCGGCGGCTGGTGGATCGGGGGAGCAGCAACGGCAGATTGATAAAGAGCCCACGGAGGACGATGGGGACACCTCGGTGGCCACCTGCCAACGTAGGTCGAAGAGGCCGCGATAAACCTCTCTTGGGCCATTGGCTCCTCGAGCTCCCCGGCACACAGGCAGAGGTTGAGGATGGAGGCGGCGGTGATGGCACCGACCAACTAATGGTTACAGGGGTGGTGTGTGTTGGTGTGTGCAGGTTTTGTGGAGTGTGTGGTGTGTGCGGGGGGGTTAAGGTGGTGTTTGAGGAAATACCGTGGCAACTGAAAATTTTACTTGGCGGGAGTAACAAGGTGGGGTTTCTGAAAATTTGGATCAAGGGCGAGCAGATATTTTTGAGATTGCGAGGGATGCAGAGGCGGGAGTATTTGGGGAGCGAGCTAGTGTGCTTGACACGCCAGCTATGGACTGTAGCCGACGCACCTTCTCACGTAAGCCATAGGCGTACTATACACCGACGATGCTCCAGGATATTTTGTACTGCATCTCACACGGTTCCTGATAATAAACTGTGTGGGATCTACTTGATTTTTCATTTTTATTTGAATTACATAATGGGGTCACAACGGCAATGGACAGTATTTGAATTGCTAGACCTTTTATCTGCAGTTAACATGCAACTATATGTGTGTCGTAAAATTTTTGGAACTATTCAGGGTTCGTTTGGAAATTTTATACATTAAATTGGTTTTCTAGCAATTTCAGGAGCACAATTCAAAATCAAAGCACATGCTCCAGTCCCTAAAAACGGGCTACAAAATAAAATGTTTGTCCTTGGTTGCAAGCTTAGGTCATATGCAAGAAATGAGAATGAATGTCAAACACCTTGACATTGTCACTCAACCGCTAACATTGAGATACATGGTTCTAAAATTCTAGTAAATCGAAAACTCGGCTGAAATTCATGAAACTTGACATGATATCATGGAACGGCATCGACATGCCATGGTAAAAATATTTTCCCATTTGGGACAGGTTTGGGTATAAGCTTCTCGCAAACCGGAGCTTCTCTCACAACAAGCCAGATGGTTTCGGTAGGGAATGTGCCACCTTGGGGGACAAACGATATATGTTGCCTCTTCTTACTTTCTAAAAATTTCTCGTGTCAACATAGAACAACACGAATATTGTGTCATTTTTTGGGAGTTTTCGAGGTTCACTTGGACATTTTTATATATTAACTGAGTTTTCTAGGCATTCATGTGCATAATTCAAATTTGAACTACATGCACATGCTCCAGTGCATATAAAGTGGTTCAGAATTGGAATGTGTGTCCTTGGTTACATGCTTAAGTCCCATGCAAGAAATGACAATGAATGTCAAACACCTTGCCACCGTCGCTCGACCACTAACATTGAGATACTTGGTTTATAAATTCTAGTAATCAAAAAGGCGTCTAAAATTTATGAACCTTGACACGCTAGCATGGAATGGCATCAACATGCAATTGGTTCAAAATTCAAATATGTGTCCTTGGTTGCATGCTTACGTCCCATGCAAGAAATAGGAATGAGTGTCAAACACCCTTCCATCGTCATTCGGCCACAAACATTGAGATACCTAGTTTTTAAATTCTAATAAATCCAAAACTCGTCTGAAATTCATGAAACCTAGCATGCTATCATGGAATGGCACCTGACATGCCGTGGTTAATTTTTTGTCCCATTTGGGGGCAGGTTTGTGTATAAGCTTCTCACAACAAACCTGATGGTTTCGGTAGGGAACGTTTCACCTTTATGGACGAAACGATAGTCGTTGCCTCTTCTTGATTTCAATTTTTTCTGTAGTGTCAACATAGAACAACATGAGTGTTGTGTTAAATTTTGGAATTTTTCGGGGTTCGTTAGCACATTTCTTATGCATTAATTGAGTTTTCAATGCATTTATGTGCATAATTCAAATTTGAACTACATGCACATGCTCTAATGCATATAAATTGGTTGAAATTTCAAATATGTGTCCTTGGTTGCATGCTTAGGTCCCATGCAAGAAATGGGAATGAACGTCAAACACCTTGCCCCCGTCACTCGACCGCAAACATTGAGATACCTGGTTTTTAAATTCTAGTAAATCTTAAACTCGTCTGAAATTCATGAAACCTGGCATGCTATCATGAAATGGCACCCGACATGCCGTGGTAAATTTTTTGTCCCATTTGGGCAGGTTTGGGTATAAGCTTCTCACAAACAAGAGCTTCTCACAACAAGCTTGATGGTTTCGGTAGGGAACGTGCCACCTTAGGGGACGAAACGATACCCGTTGCCTGTTATTGCTTTCAAAAAATCTCTAGTGTCAACATAGAACAACAGGAGTGTTGTGTTAAATTTTGGAATTTTTCAGGGTTCATTAGGACATTTTTATATATTAACTAGGTTTTCTAGGCATTTTATGTGCATAATTCAAATTTGAACTACATGCAAATGCTCCAGTGCATATAAATTGGTTGAAAAATCAAATATGTGTCCTTGGGTGCATGCTTAGGTCCCATGCAAGAAATGGGAATGAATTTCAAACACCAGGGCACTATTGACTGCCGGCAAAATGTTGAGATACTTTATTTTTAAATTCTAGTAAATCCAAAACTCGTCTAAAGTTCATGAAACTTGGCATGCTATCATGGAATGGCACCCGACATGCTGTGGTAATTTTTGTGTCCATTTTTCTTTACCGGCCCGTAACAATACCCCATTTCACACATGACATGAATAAATGCACTATCACTTGCCTATTTCTTTTTACGGATTAAATCTATATGCAAGCCCTGTTGAAATAGAATACATGTGGAATCTGGAAGTACGCTTTTGTAGGCTAATACCATCTTTGTTTGGGCCGTAGCTACAAATTCTCATATTATAGACCATTTTTTGTAAATTAAGAGCATGTGGTATTTTTTTTCTCCCGTTGCAACGCACAGGCCTTTTTGCTAGTCTTTATCTAATTATAAATGGGAGATTATTAATAATTGGGAACCAATATCCCAAACGGATTATTTATTCGAACCGTGAGCGTTAGACCAACAATGGATACGTGCCATGCTTCGGTTAAGCAATAAAGCGACAACATTAATCATCCAAATAGAAAAACAATATACGTTGGATTATATACAACAAGTCATCAACAGTCAACGACAACGAGGATACATGTTGGATTATAGATTATTTCCAACAAAGCATTCTAGTAAATACTAAAGTTTTTCTCACACAACAAATAACAAAGCGATGAAATGAACTTCAGCTCAACCAATCCTCAGCATTGGAAACACTTGCTTTGAACCATAACTGATTCTCTGGGAAGGGCCAGCTATTGTCAATCTCGAGACCAACGCAGGACTGATCATCCAGGCTGAAGCGGCCTATATCAGGACGAATATTGTGATAGCCACGGTAGGGAACCATAGCAATGTCCGAGGTCTAGATACAGTTGCTTCTCATAAATGGTAGTAACGTTGTGTCAACAGCAGCTGGATCGCCTTTCACCATCATTGTATAGTTTTGTCCAAGGAAGAGCGAGTTTTCTCCAAGACTATCAATACTGAACCAGGGAGAAGGTGTTGGCGCGAGCACACGAGTATCCATCCCGAATACCCTGCAATGGATGTCAGGATAGGTCCGGAGAGTGCGACCATGGGAGACAACACCTGCTTCGTTAGTAACACCAGCAGTGCCCTGTATACATACAAGAAGAGGTGATCCATCGAGATAAGTTGCCAGGCGCCACTGAGTATATAGGTCATGCTCGTCATCATGCTCGTGATCATCACCATTGTCATCTCCCTCTTGGTTATAAAAATTTTCAAGTATAGGTGGTGGAATGTTCACAGGACCTTGGAAACACAAGAAGGTTAATTAGTAAAGGGAAACTAGCTAGCCCGCATCCATGTGCATGAAACAATTATAATTACGGTGGAAGACAAACGTACTGAAATCATAAGGATTCCATGCAAAAACAGTGCCACGAGTGGTGGCAGCAAACACAAGACCCTCATATCGAATTGCATCACAGTACTCATCCGAGTACAGAAATTGATTTTTGAGCAATATCCATCAAGGCGTGGAACTAAGGACGACAACAAGCTTGTCGAAGATAGCAACAACTTCATAGTTCTTGTAATCCCAAGAGCGGTTGGAACTCGACAAATTGCTATCTTCCATAGACAACAGTCATCATGATCGTATTTGAACGTACGTAGATCATCTATGTGCTCAACCTCAGGGCAGTCTGTGATTTTTGAAAGTGGAACCCGGTAATGAGTGTACACATTCACAAGTTCCCACTCGAAGTTATACCCAATATAAACAACCCAATCTCCATTTGCGCATGCCCAAGCCTTACCCTCAAGCGATGGCATCTTAACATCACACGTATCATTATCAAGTGGCATCAACTTGCACAAGGCGAGGCTTCCATCGTCCCCACGCCAGCGACCAGTGTCATGGCAAAGAAGATAGGGGAGATAAAACCGCTCCTGAACCCTATTTGTTGAGTCGAGAATGGACTTGAACGAACCTGCCATGCTAGCCAAGGTGATGACGTTGCACCGATCAATCAGTTCCTCCATCACGCCATCTTTCAGATCGGGGCAAGAATAACAGGGTCGTTTTTGGCCTATTCCGTCCATGGAGAAGACGATCGAACAATTGCAGAAGGAAGGGTGATGGCAAATGGAGGGAGGAAGTGCGTGCGACAGCAGTTCCAAATCGAGAGCGAAGGCGAAGAGGCGGTGGACGGTTGCCACGGTACATGAAGGGGCTAGTGGGGAGCGAACGTCTGCCACGGAGAGGTCACACATTGACGACAAGGCCGTCCTCTCAAACCTAGTGCCCATGCGGGATGGCCTCGATCGCCAACATGAGCGAAGCCACTTCGCACTCCCACACGGTTGGTCTGCCACGCTGCTAAGAGCAAGCACTACAATAGTGAGCTTATAGCCTGCTTACATGGCAATTGCCTATGTGGAGGAGAGAAAGGATTCTTGCAACAATGACAAGCGTGCCTGGCACTCGGCCTGGATGGAGAAGCTCGACAAAGCTCACGTCGTGTACGCGGCCAAGGAGGCGTACACGTGCTACGGCATGTACAGGCGGATCGTTGACATGAGGAAGTGCCTCCTTCCCCAAAACGGCCAGGGATCCAGCCGGAAGCAGAGAAATGGCAAGCATCATCGCAACAAGAAGTAGATGATTTGATCCTCGTTTCTCCTAGTTTACTATGCATGTAATTGCTTACTTTGGTGTGTGAAAATGTTATCTGTGTAGTCACTTGTATAATTGTATGCTTAATTTGGTTATGCAATGTTGTCTTTTTAAGTATATATGTTGATGCTCTATAGACAGATCAAATCACATCACACAGACTAAACAAGGGAACCCGTAGGTGATGATTTCATCAATCACTAACAATTGTATACCAGCAATCATTTGCTCACAACACACACGGCTTGTTAACAGGAATCGTCTGTGTTGTTATCGGTCTTCCCACACATTTCTGATTATCGACCTGTTTGCCGTGTATCACACACATCTTGTTATATTGAACCGTTTCTGTTCTCTTGTCTGAACACAAACAGTTCATCCGAGTGAACTGATGTCTACTATGCAACTTTATTCTTGTAGACACGTGTTGGGACTCCAAGCACAGAGTTCTGTAGGACAGTAGCAATTTTCCCTCAAGTGGATGACGTAAGGTTTATCAATCCGTGGGAGGCATAGGATGAAGATAGTCTCTCTCAAGCAACCCTGTAATTAAATACAAGAAATCTCTTGTGTCCCCAACACACCCAATACAATGGTAAATTGTGTAGGTGCGCTAGTTCGGTGAAGAGATGGTGATAAAAGTGTAGTATGGATAGTAGATATGAGTTTTAGTAGTGCGAACAATAAAAAAATAACAAGGTAGTAAATGGTAAAACGGAGCACAAACAGTATTGCAATGATGTAAAATGAGGCCTAGGGTCCGTACTTTCGCTAGTGCAATCTCTCAACAATGCTAACATAGTTAGATCATATGACTATCCCTCAAAGTGCAACAAAGGATCACTCCTGAGTTCCTATTAGCGGAGAACAAAAGATAGAAATTGTTTGTAGGGTACGAAACCACCTCAAAGCTATTCTTTCCGATCGATCTATCCTAGAGTTCGTACTAAAATAAAAGCAAGCTATTCTTTCTAATTGATCTAATCAAGAGTTCGTACTAAAATAACACCATATGACACATATCAACCAACTCTAATGTCACCTACCCCAATGTCACCGCGAGTACCCGTGAGTTAATTATACGATATGTATCAAACAATTTCAGATTCACAATGCTCAATCCAACACAAAGAAGTACAAGGGGACCCCAAAGTTTCTGTCGGAGAAAAGATAATAAAAACATGCAACAACCCCTATGCATAGATTACCCCAATGTCACCGCGGGAATCCGCAAGTTGAGTGCCATAACATATATCAAGTGAATCAATATGATACTCCATTGTCACCTCAAGTATTCATACAGCAAGACATACATCATGTGTTTTCAGATCTGAACTTTCAATCCAACAAGACAAAACTTCAAAGGGTAAAGACTCAATTTATCACAACAAGAGTAAAGAGGGGAGAAACATCATATGATCCATCTATATTAACAAAGCCAGCGATACATCAAGATCATGACATCTCAAGATCACGAGAGAGAGAGAGAGAGAGAGATTAAACACATAGCTACCGGTACAAACCCTCCGCCCCGAGGATGGACTACTCCCTCCTCATCATGGTGGCCGCCGATGATAAAGATGGCCACCGGAGATGATTCCCCCTCCGGCAGGGTGCCAGAACAGGGTCTAGATTGGATCTCGTGGATACAGAGGCCTTGCAGTGGTGGAACTTCTGATCTAGGGCTTTCGGGAATATTTGGGAATTTATAGTGCAACGGGAGGCCACCGAGGTGGGCACAACCCACCTCGGCGCGCCTGGGGGCCCAGTCGCACCTTGGTGGGTTGTGCCGCCCTCGGGGCACCCCCCAAGTGTTGCTCTTGCCCATCTTGAGTGTTCTGGTCCATAAAAAATCCTCCAGTAGTTTCACGTTGTTTGGACTCCGTTTGATATTGATTTCCTGCGATGTAAAAAACAAGCAAAAACAGCAAGCGGCTTTGAGCCTTTGGGTCAATAGGTTAGTCCCAAAAAATGATATAAAGTTGCTACAAAATGATTGTAAAACATCCAAGAATGATAATATAATGGCATGGATACTTCATAAATTATAGATACGTTGGAGACGTCTCAGCATCCCCAAGCTTAATTCCTACTCGTCCTCGAGTAGGTAAATGATAAAAGAAATAATTTATGAAGTGTGAATGCTAGCAAAGTGCATAAGTTTGATCAATGACAATTTCAATCACTTTTCCTAGCATCATAACAACAATCTTTTCTTATAAAACTTCTCATGTTATAGTAGCAACCAATTCACATGTTAAGGTTCAAACAATGAACTCTCTTGAAACTCAACAACCTATGTTCTCAGTCAGCAAGCAACTGCAATTCAACTTATTCAATAGAATCCAAGTAAGAGCTCCACATACTCAACCATATTATAGTCTTCTATGATTGCTAACACTCACCGCATACACATGAGCAAAACTTTTCAACCGGACACATAGAAATATAGGGCCTTATAGTTTTGCCTCCCAACGTATTCACCTTTGGGTGATGTCAACAATAATAACTCATGCTACCCATATCCAACAGGATATATGTGCCTATATCTTTCCTCACCACATGATGCTTGCCAAAGGAGAAAAATAAAAAGGAATAGAGAGAAAAACTTTGACTCTTGCATAGAAGTAAATACATAAAAGTAAAGGATAGGCCCTTCGCAGAGGGAATCAGAGGTTGCCATGGGCTTATTTGTTTGTATGCTCAACCCCTTAGTGCAAAAGAACGTCATGTTATATTGCCCCTTCTGATAGCAACCTTTATTATGTAGTCTGTCGCTTTTATTCTTTGCCATCACAAGTTTGTACAACGCTCAATTTTCTCTTACACTAAATGATCTAACACTTTTAGAAGCAGTTTTTATTGCCTTAAGTAGCGAGTAGACCTTAAACAGTCAAGTCTCTGTGCATCAGTGTCATCCCTGGATCGGTAGTGCTGACATGCACAGTACTCGAGGAATTATAACAAAGTTTCAATCACACACTTATTACATCGAGTCCTCATAAAGAGTATGATTACATAAATAAATCATGCCTGAAGGCCATTGTCGGTGTCAAAAACGGCGGATCTCGGGTAGGGGGTCCCGAACTGTGCGTCTAGGCGGATGGTAACAGGAGACGAGGGACACAATGTTTTACCGAGTTCAGGCCCTCTCGATGGAGGTAATACCCTCGTCTGCTTGATTAATATTGATGATATGGGTAGTACAAGAGTAGATCTACCACGAGATCAATGAGGCTAAACCCTAGAAGCTAGCCTATGGTATGATTGTTGAGATGTAATGTTGTGTCCTACGGACTAAAGCCCTCCGGTTTATATAGACACCGGAGAGGCTAGGGTTACAGTCGGTCACAATGGTAGGAGATCTACATATCCGTATTGCCAAGCTTGCCTTCCACGCCAAGTAAAGTACCTTCGGACACGAGCGAGTCTTCAATCTTCTATCTTCGTGAGTGCGGGAGTCCGGCGGATATTGATAGTCCGGCTATCCGGACACCCCTAGTCGAGACTCCTCGGTAGCCCTGAACCGGTCTTCAATGACGATAAGTCCGGCGTGCATAATGTTCGGTATTGCAAGGCGGGTTCCTCCTTGAATAATCCGGAGAAAATAATGAACACCAGGATAGTGTCCGGCTCGCAAAATAATTTCCACATTCCAACGTAGAAGAATAAAACATATACACCGATCCAATCTGTTGGCGTATTATGCGGCATGACATCACACCGCACCAAGCCCTTGTTTGAATTCTTGTACCACTTGCACGTTTAGCGAAGTGGTTTCCTTAACGCGTCCGTCGAGCGAGATCGTGTTCCCCTTTTTCGGGATTCTCATCAATACGTGCGTGGGTAACCCAACCGCTCCATTGATGGTGGCGCTTGGGAGATAAGCGAGTTTTACCAGGCGGTGAGGACGCATAGTTTTGTCGCCTATATATAAGGGATAAGGTTTTACCTTCTCACCTCGCCTTCTTCCTCCTTTGCTCATCCATCCCTTGAACCCAAGCTCCAACGCTCAAGCCCGCGCATTCCGCCTCGACCCTTCTCCGAACATGTCCGGAGGGGGAGGCAAGTGGATGGCCTCCACCGCCAAGGAGGAGGACATCACCAAGCTGCGCGACGCTGGATACCTTTCCGAAAACATCGCACATCGACTGCCCGACGCAGGGCAGCTCATTCCGACCCCAGGACCTCATGAGAGGGTTGTTTTCCTTCCCCACTTCCTCCGCGGACTGGGCTTCCCGCTCCATCCATTCGTCCGGGGGATCATGTTCTACTACGGCCTGGATTTCCACGATCTGGCGCCGAATTTCGTCCTCAACATCTCGGCGTTTATCGCCGTATGCGAGGCCTTTCTCGCATCCGCCCCACTTCGCTGTGGCTCAAGACCTTCAACGTCAAGCGAAGGTTGTGAAGGGGCATAAGCGGAATGCGGAGGCGCAATGTTGGGCAAGTTGCCCAACGTCCCTTGGCTAGAAGGGACCTTCGTGGACTCCGTCAAGGGGTGGCAATCGGGGTGGTTCTACATCACCGAGCCACGCGAGCCTACATGGGCGGCGGCCCCCGAATTTAGATCTGGAATCCCCACGCAGCTCACCTCCTGGAAAGAGAAGGGCTTGCAGTGGGGTGACCCGATGGAGGTGACGGGACTTGAACCTGCATCAAGAAGCTGGTGAGCAATGGGCTCGGCTCGTCGGCGTAGTCGAGTCATGCTCCTCCGGTGGATTCTCCGTGCCAAGAAAGGGCATTTAATCTGTGGGAGTTTAATCCGGAACAGCACCAGGCGTTAAGCGGGCTCTTGATACAAGCGTCTGAAGGTGCTTGGAGGGTGCTGTTCAAGAGCGCTGATGCGCCCGTATCCGCGACCGAAGACTGCGGATTCAGCTTACAGTCTCCGACTGACGGGGTAAGTGATTCGACCCCATTACGGGACACTTGTAGGAATTAGATTGACTCTAGCGAGGTTTTTAATCGGCCTCTTCCTTTGACAGGAATGGATGGAGAAGGCCGAGCTGCTTATCAGCCCGGCTCCCATGCCAGAAGAACCAGTGGATGCCCGTTTAGCGAGGCTGCTGGTTCCGGCACCGTCACGTGGTCTTGGGAGAAGAAGGCCAAGAAGGTGGCCACGGGGACTCGAAAGAGTTCCCGCAATCAACGTCGACGGCGGCGATGAGGACTCCTCCCGAAGGCGAGGAGGAGGAGGAATACTCTCTCGGAGGAGGAGAGAAGAAGAGGAAGGCCTCCCCAATCGGGCGGCGAAGGGTCAAGAGGGGAGAACTATCCCCGGACAGTTCGCCAACATCGGTGTTGGCGAAGGAAATAACCTCAAGGGCGGCGTCCGCAAGATCGTAAGTATCCGGATCATTTATACACCGTACTATAGAGTGTCACGCAGTGTCCTTCTAATGCCGCATTATTTTTTAGTCCGGCGGTGGCGACTTTCCGGACTCGATGAGCGGAGTCGTTGGCGCCGTCGGATGTAAATTCCATCCCGCCTCTACCCCACGCGCCGAGGACGGCGAGGCGGAATCCCTGAGGGGACGCGCCAGGGGAGGCTCGGGCGCCGTCAAGCAGCCCCGGACTTTGTGCGGACTCTGCCCGGAACTTGTAGCGGTTCGAGTTGACAAGCAGCCCTCGAAGGAGGGCAGGACCGTGGCCCGGCTTCCGTCCAACGGAGGCACGGACAACTTCTGCCGGAGGCGCTCAAAGCGCCTCCATCGAAGAACACCTCACTCTCATGAGTGTGGTGATTGAGAAGGTCCGGCCGCCAAGGCGGGCTGACTGAAGCTCGCAACAACCTTCTAACGGGCTTTGAGGTAAGAAGGTTAAAATTAAGCAATATGATACCGCATAGGCGGTATCTCGATGCTTAGTCCGGTGTTGAATAGAAAAGCGGACTAAGGATCTTTAACAAGATATCTGTGAGGTTTCTAAAATATGTCAATATGGGTTTGCAGGCTGCGCTGTTGACCTCTGCCGCATTAACGGCGGAGGTCGAGGCGCTGAAGAAGGACCTTGAGCAGTCGGAGCAAGAGCTCGGCCATGCCAAGAGGTAGCTCAAAGACAAAGAAGGCAGAACGGACTGAGCGAGAAAAACAAGCGGCGCTGGTGGCGGAAGTTCGGCAAGAGCTCTAGGCTCTCATGAAAAAGAATGAGAGTTTGGAGCGTGACTCCAAGACTCGAGAGTCCGAGCTTGCCTCGGCTCTCGATATGGCCGAGTCCGCCAAGGCCGAGGCTCAGAGGGCCCATATGGAAATAGAGGACATGAAGAAGATAGCAGCGGGTAAGGCGTTTTTCATGCAGAGCAAGCATGTTAATGTAAATTTCCGGATACTTACCCAAATTCGGAGCTCTCTAGGGGCATTTGCAGACCTGCCGCGTAGTGCATCTGATGCCGCTGCATTCTATCGTGGCGAGGAGGGGAGCTCAACGGAGAAGGTCTTCGGTCTCGATCTGTTGAGGCCGGCCATCCAGTGCCCCAAGCGACCGGTGAAGCGGTGGTCGAACTCCTAAGGTAGGCGAGGAGGCCATGAAGGGCCTCACGGTCCGGTGTGGCTGGGCAGGCCATGCAGCAGCTACTTTGGCCTAGTGCGCGGCTAGTTGATGCATGCCCAAGGCTCGATGTGATCAAGCGATCCGCTTTGCATTGAAGGCGCTCGTCGAGCCCTTGCCCGCATAAAGGTGCAATGGGGCAAGCTGGATGCGGAGAAGCTTCTCACGGATCCGCCGCCCGCCGGGCAAGGAGCACCGTCGCCGGGCGATATTATAAAGTTGTCTGAAGGAGCCCGCGATATCGCGGATGAGTGTCCCTTAATGTAATCCTTGAGTGAACTTCATTGTGTGTTTATCTCGGCGCGAAAACTTCGTTTATATGCGCTATGAGCAACGCTTTGTTTAATTTAAAATATTACCTTACATGCGGCCGTTTATTAAATCGAGAGATGGCAAGTCGTTGGCTTGACCCCCAAGCCATGAGTCTTTGGGGTGTTCGGTGATAAACTTGAGCACTCTTGTTCCCATCTTTGGGTCCATCTAGGAGGCGCTCAACATGACGAACAAGGCGACCGGACTTATAATGCTTGAACACTCTCACTTAGCCATAGAATTCTATAATTTTAAATTTGGTGAAGCCCTCGGTATTCGAAGACCGAATCGAGGCGCTATCACGCCTTAAATCGGACATCATCGGAACTTCGCTCAAGCGGCATGAGTCTTTAGGGACCGAAAAGACCTCTCGAACAATGACCATCTCTCGCCTTATCATGCCGGTCGGTTTTAGCTTTCTCCGAGGCGTTAACCCGGCTAAACAGGCGCAATCACAGTGGTTCTCCTAGTGCTACCTTAGCCGACGGAGCGGGCGTAAGGCACCAAAACATAGGGCGGGCAAACCCAACTATTGACCCAAGACATGATTCGAGCTGATTCATATAATGCTATAAGTTCGGGTGCCGCACTTGTGAAAGTGTTGGACTTAATCACACCGTAATATGGGGAAGCGAAGCCCTGGTGTATTGGCCGTACCAAAGTGTACGGGTGCAATATGTCATATAGTGAACATTTGTAAAGGATAGCATAATTGCCATGAAAAGGTAATAAACTTGCAAAAAGGAAGTGCTGCGTTATGTATGATGAAGATACGCTAATAAAGCGGTGATACAAATAGTCTTGATAAGCAAGGGATTAGGACTAAATTAACATGTCCCCCTCGAGGATAAGCTGCAGATTTGGTGTATGTAATTAAATTTAATGCTCGTAATGGAGACCACACGAGTGTTCGGCGCAGCCTTCTTTAATCACATTTGTTGTATCGTGAGTTGGCAAGTTTGCGTCAGGCAGGGCTTCTATTTAGTAGAGTCCTGCATATATAAAAAGAAAAGATAAAAAATAACACCAAAGGCGCTAGCACGAGCCCTGAGTGCGGTCGAGACGCACTCTTCAATCCTTGAGGTTAAGCCCTCCCTGCGCCCATGGTATCTCCAAAGCGTAATGATGTCGCGAGTGTTATTCTTGTGATTATCTGGCGAGGGAGGTGGGGCCGCATTACTCTGGCGATGCTCGTCGCGCCGGGTAGTCTAGGTTAGTGTTGCTCGGCGGCGCTTTAATGTGTCGGCTTTTTAGTTGCGGACTAGAGAGCTGCCGTGAAGGCTGCTCTGTACTTCCGTCGCGAGCATTGTATGTTCCCCGTTCGGAGGGCGTTCCGTATTCCCATTGACCGTAATGACTCCATGAGGGCCGGCATCTTGAGCTTTAGGTATGCATAATCTGCGGCACGCGTTGAATTTTTGCAAGCGCGGTGCGTCCGGCGAGGCATGATAGCCGCTTCTGAGCAGGACTATATCGAAGATTAACTCTTCGCCGGAAATTATCCGGGATCCGAAGACCACTTCGTGTGTGAGCACTGTCTGAGTTGGCTTCCACACAGGATGACACCTTTAAAGGTTGTCTTAGTAGGTTTGATCTGGATGGGTCTATGCCCATTTTGCGCCCGTGTGTCTGGTAAAGCAAGTTTAGTTGCTGCCGCCGTCCATCAGGACTCTTGTGAGTGAAATCCATCGGCGATTGGGTCTAGGACCAATGCGGCGAATCCACCATAAGCGTATACTAGTCGGATGGTCTCGTCGATCGAAAGTGATCGGACGGGAGGACCATGGATTGAACCGGGCGATGGCTCCATCGCATAGGCGTCCGTAGTCGCGCTTCCTCTCCCTCTTGGGTATATGGGTCGCGTAAATCATATTCACCGTCCGCACTTGCGGGGGGAAACCCTTCTGTCCTCTGTTGTTCGGTAGCCGGGTCTCTTCCTCGTCGTCGCTATTTAGCCCCTTGTCATTGTGTTCGGCAATTGACTTGCCAGCCTACCTGAACACCCAACAATCTCTATTGGTGTGATTAGCTCGCTTTTGGGGTGCCATGTATCGGCATGGCGGTCGAGTATTCATCCAGATTGGACGGGCGGAGTTGTTCTTTTAAATGGCTTCTTCCGTTGACGGGTTTGGAGCCTCGAGAATCCGGCATTGACTGCCGTATCCTCTTTGTCGTCGCCGTTAATCGGCGTTTGTTTTGATTCGGCGTGACCTGCCGTGATTGTCCTTGGAGTCGGGCTGCGAATTTTTGCGGAGATTATTGCTGCGGGCTAGCCAGCTGTCCTCTCCAGCAAAAGCGGGTCATTAATGATGTGAGGGCTGCCATGGATTTGGCTTTCCTGCCCGGTGTCGGGCTAGCCATTCGTCCCGGATGTTGTGTTTGAAGGCTGCGAGGCCTCCGCATCCGGACGGTCGGCGATTTGATTTTCTTTGTCAAGAACCGAGTCGAACTATCGGCGATTCGTCTGGCTGCTGAATAATGTGGCTTAGGTCATGGCGTCGGTGGTCGCACGTATGTACCTTGGAAGTTATCAAGGAACGCGGCCTCGAGTCTTCCCAACACCCAATCGACTCTGCGGGCAGGCTGTTAAGCGAGTGCGAGCTGGTCCTTTAAGCTTGCGGGAGATATTTGATGGCGTGCGAGATCGTCGCGCGGGGGCCATATGGATGTGGAGAAGATAATCTTGATCCACACATGGGTCTGTTGTACCATCGTAAGATTCGATGTTCACGGGTTTGAACCCTTCGGGATATGGTGATTCATTACTTCATCGATGAAGCATAGCGGGTGTCTGGCGCCCTGTATTGAGCAATATCGCGGCGCAGCTCGAGGGGCGCTGTCTGCTGTGTTCGGCTCGGCGGCGTTATGTCCGCGCGACGGTATTCGTCGTGGGTCGTAGGTTTACGTGATCCATAGATGGATCTGGATTGCCTTGCTTTGTCCTCCAAGATGTCTCGCAAGTCCAGTAGCGTTCCCTTTAAACCGTACTCTGGATCGATGTCGGGGTACGGTCTTGGCTGGGGCCTTGAGTGCCTCTCTGTCGCGACCACGGTGCGGTCGCTCAGCCATGCCGTGCGCTGGTGATGAAGGTATGTATGCTTCCTCCTCTAATCGGGGGAGCAGCTTGCGTCTTGGGTAGCTTTTGGAGGGGAGTTCGAGTTTATACACTTGACGCGAGGACCTCGGTCCATCGATCGGCTAGCGAGATCTTGATCAGCTTGAAGCTGTTCTTTGCTTTTCTTTAGGTTATTTGCCGTGGCTATGAGCTGCGCTGAAGCGCCCTTGTTCGACGGGATCCTCGGGTATGACAAATTCATCATTGTTGAGGCTCGCTTCGTCTTCGGAGGGAGGCATATAGTTATCATCCTCAACCCCTTCATCTGCCGCCCTGTCGTGAGGGCTTGCCTGCGTCCTCTGCGTTGAGTCTTGCAGGAGGATTGTCTTCGGCACTCTCCGGAGTGTTATTGTCTCCCGTGCCGGATTCTCCATTCTTGTTATGGCGGGATTTAGAGCGGCGCTGTCAGGACCCCGACTCAATGTCACATCGATCTAGCCTGTAACACATCATATCACTTTGCGGCCTCACGCACGGTATCCCAACGGTGTCGCCTTACCTTAGCCGGGACCGTTTAGCCTTTTGGCTGCGTATATGATAGTGTCGCTAGCATCCATATGAAAAGGGCCGGGCTGACATGACTAGTCGTAAACCCAAAGTGGCACAGACTTACGAGGACGAGCATCCATGACCCGACATCGAGCGTGTCGGTCATCGACAAATAAGTTCGGGCTGTAGCTTTGGGCTAGCAGGACTCGATAAACCGGGCTGTAGCGGGCTAACAGGACTCCGGTACTCAATGCGTGACATTTCCCGAAGGACGAGACACGAGCGAAGAAGGACACATGCCGGCCAGCCTAAGTGTTCGGAGCGGTAGCAAGCTACCATGGCTCGATGGAGACACTAGGAGACATTTCCGTAAGAGAGGCTACTAAAGATAAACAACTAGATAGTCGGATCCCACACATACCAAGCATTTCAATCATACACACAATATGCTCGATATGTGCAAATACAACAAGGCATCACAACATGACTCTCGACACAAGTACTTTATTTAAAGGCTCGAGAGAGCCATACATATCATACACACAATGCACGGGTCTCACGACCCACATACAAGTCATACAAGCATACAAGCCAACAGCGGAAGTGTTTTGTCCGAGTCTGGACAACTAGTAAAATAAAAGAGGCTTGGGTAAGCCTAGCTATACTACATGGTCCTTCACTTGCTCGGGATCACCACGGGCCTTAGTCTACTCATCGATGTCAGCGTCTCACGAAGAACCCGTCGGAAGGGTTTGTGGCATCGTCTGAAAAATGTAAATTATAGCAACATGAGTACAAAGGTACTCAGCAAGACTTACATCAGATCCTACATACATGCATATTATCAAGAAGGGTTTGTGGGGTTATTGCAGCAAGCCAGCTTTGACTCGTGGCTAAGCTATCCTCTGAGACACCAACTTGAAATAGTTTTGCTTTTCGAGTCCACTACTCATCACTTCAATACACCACCGAGGATCCACCTCCGTCTTCCTACGGAAGAGCCATCCTCGGCACTCACACTTATCTTGAGGCTTTTAGTAGTATCCATTTACTTGTCTATGAACCTGTATAGGCAACCAAGTAGTCCTTTACATGATGGCGCTATTGAATAGATGATGTTAACCTGCAGGGTGTACTTCTTCATACGCTCTCACCACTTATCGCCGTTTACACGACATGTACTCGGCAACCTTCAGCGAAGCTCAGCGTGGGTGTCGGCCACGACCTACCTGACACCTAAGTCTCTAGTCGGGTTTATCGCCTATTTGGGTTCCATCTATGAGGAGTTCGGCGAAGTTTCGCTCACAGCCCCAAGCGATGTGAACAGGGTTCCCGAGATACCAAGCGGGCATCCGGTACACCGTGCCGTACCTACCGCATCACAGCCCACCCCTACGGTCAGCGCTGTCCACGGCCTCGATGAGCTACAAACACGAAACTACTTGCAACTCACGGACGAAGACTAGGGTGAATAAGAAGCGAGAGGGTCCATTGGTTTTGGGCCCAATGCATGGTAGTAGCTGAATCTTAAATCACACATACAGATCTCGATTAAGGGCGGCCTCAATGAAACAACCCACCATGTACTCCTACATGGCCTCTCATCGATACCTTTACCAAATCGTGTTCAACACCTTACTCTCATACCGGCTCGATCATTTCACTCTAGCCATCACCCGGATGAACCAGGACGACACGACTCTAAGCATAGCAGGCATAGCAAGGTAGGATCAACACAATCATATGGCTCAATCAACTCCTACACATGCTAGTGGGTTTCATCTAATTCTTGTGGCAATGACAGTCATGCAGAGGAAATGGGTTCAACTACCGCAGCACACACAGCAGTTTGAATCGCGTTGTCTTAATGCAGTAAACGAGAGCAGGAGCAAGAACATGGGATTTTATCGGTATGATCAAATGGTTGGTTGCTTGCCTGACGGGTCGGTGCACGGGTATTGCTCTTCGTTGGGGTTATCACGGTACTCCTCGGGGGCAGAACCTGCCGCAGGGAACACCGATACACAAGCATTACCAAACAATATGCAACAATATGATGCATGCATGAGACATGGCATATATGAGTGTGTTGGGCTGATGCAACTAAGACCAGATGGGTTTGAGCTAACCAATGGTTCAAAGTTCAAACTCATAAGTTGCCATTTTAGGTGTTATATCTTGTTCTGTGTAAAACAGCAGGTTAGCTTCTGTAAACATGCATGAAACCAGTACAGATGGAAAGATTGGATTTTTCTGATCATTTTTCATATATAATTTGTTTCATTTGGAGCTACGGTTGATTTTATATGAATTTTTGAAGTTTGAAACATTTTCTGGAATTTCCTGTATAAAAATAATCCCAGTAATTTAATTACTGCATCAGCACTATGTCATGATGACGTCAGTGGTCAACGGGCTGGTCAGGTCAAACTGACCAGTGGGTCCCGCATGTCAGTAGCCATTTAGTTAAACTAAATTAAATCTAAACTAAACTGGATTAGTTAACAGAGGGGGCCCACATGTCATAGACCCAGGGGGGTCAAACTGGGCCCACCCGTGGTCAAAGTCTGGGTCAAACCCGCGGCGTTCAGCCCTTGGCGAGCCGACGCTGGCGGCGGAAGTGGTTTTGCCGTTCCGCCACCAAATGGGTCGCGGAGGCCATCGGAGTGAAGCCGAGGACGAGCCGCGGCTCTTGGTGGAGTCCGTTGGGGTGGGGTGGCGGAGTTGGCGCCGCGGCGGCTTTGGCGACGCCGGAGTTGGGTGAGCGAACTCGGGCTGGGGTGTGCGGTGAGGTGCGGGAGTGCAGTTAGCTCAAGCGGCGTGGTGGCGCGATGGACATAGTGAGATGGCGAAGGATGGCGGGAACACGTCGGCGGCGAGTCTGCGGACGCGCGTCGCGGGTGAGCTTCATGTGCTCGTTGTGGTGCCGAAAGCGAAAGAAAGGGAGGAAGGTAGCCCAGCTCACTGCGGTCTCGGCGGGACGGACGGCGTGGTGGGGACGAACCGATCGGCGGCGGCGGCGAAGGGATCTCCGGCGGTGGCGGTTGGGCGAGGTTGGTCGCGGCGGCTTGGGCACGCGTGGCGCTTCGAGGCTCGGCTAGCTCGAAGGAGTAGAGGGCGGAGCTTGGACACGGTGGCGCGGCGTGGAGACGACGGAGCGCGGCTCGGCGGCGGTGCGGCGACGGTGGCGTCGGCCATGGCGTGGGGGCGCGAGGAGACGAGTGGGGCGAATGGAGATGTCCGGGGAGGTCCGGGCGCGACGTGGAGCTCGTCCAAGGCAGCGGGCGGCGAGAGAAGCGGCGGCGGCGTCTTGCTGCGTGGCGAGCTTGGTCTGCCGTCGAGCACCTTGGCTGCACTGCAAATAAGCAGCTCATTGGCCAGTGGTGGCCGGGCTGGCCGGCGTGGTGGGCTGGCTGGTGGGCGGTGGTGGCGCCCTGTAAGTTTCCTTCTGTTTTCTTTATTTTATTCTTACGCAACTTTGTTGAATTATTAAAAATACCTAGAAGGTTCTAAAATTCACCAAACTACTCTGGTCCATTGTTGGAATATTTCCAACATGAAACATTTAGATTGGGAATATTTGGACATTTGAAATATTTTATATAGTTTTAAATGCCCAAATTCAAATAATTATGATTTAATTCAAAGACCTTGGGATGACCTAGGAAATTGTGCATCACTTTTGGCAGAGGTTCTGAACCAAGACAAAAATGATGGACATTTTAGAAGGGCATTTCAGGTTCATCGAAAATATTTTTAGTAAACCCTAGTTTGTTTCAGAGAGGGCTGGGGGTTCTGTCATTCCCATTTCAGGTTTCTGTGGAAAAAAATAGACATGATGCAACACTCTAATGCAAGAACTAGCTAGGGTGTGACAACTCACCCCCACTCAAAAGAATCTCGTCCCGAGATTTAGGTTCCTCCGGAAAGAAGGCGGGGTACTCAAGTCGAAGGCGATCCTCCCTTTCCCAAGTAGCTTCCTTCTCGGAATGGTGCGACCATTGAACCTTGAGAAACTTGATATTATGCCGTCGAGTGGTACGCTCGGCTTGATCGAGATCTGAGCGGGTATTCTCGATAAGTGAGATTATCTTGAAGATCAAGCGTTTAGTGGTCCACTCCACGGATAGGATCCGAGAAGCAGCGCTGAGTTGAGAAGCGTGGAAGACATCATGGACTTTGGAGAGATGCGGAGGTAGTTCAATTGGTAGGCAACTTCTCCTCGTTTGGCAAGAATGCGAAAGGGTCCAATATAGCGATGAGCCAATTTGCCTTTGATACGAAGCGATGGGTTCCCTTGGAGGAGTAACCGAAGGTAAGCCTTCTCGTCAACCTCGTAAGTCATAGCCTTATGTTTTCGGTCATATTGACTCTTTTGGCGAGATTGGGCTGTTTTCAACTTTTCACGAACGATCGAACTTGCTCTTACGCTTCTGGATCACATCCGGGCCAAAGAATTATCTTTCCCGGTTTCGACCAGTTAAGAGGTGTTCGACACCTTCGTCCATAGAGAACTTCAAAAGGTGCTTTGCCCAAGCTAGATTGATAGCTGTTGTTATAAGCAAATTCGGCAAATGGAAGGCATTTCTCCCAATCCATTCGAGCGAGATATGTAAGCTCGAAGCATGTCTTCTAGGATTTGGTTGACGCGTTCTACTTGACCACTTGATTGAGGGTGAAAAGCAGTGCTAAAGGAAAGATGGGTTCCCATAGCGTTTTGGAAACTTTCCCAAAATCGAGAGGTGAAGAGACTTCCTCGATCCGAGTTAATTTCAATGGAACACCATGAAGAGACACTATTAGGAGATGTACAAGTCTCGCTAGCTGACTAGTGGTTATACTCTCATGAGCAGGTAGGAAATGGGCTACTTTGGAGAGGCGGTCGATAACGACAAAGATAGCATTATTCCTTTCTTGGTCACTGGGAAAACAAGTGATGAAATCCATACTGATTTTATCCCATTTCCATTCGAGGAATAGCTAAGGGTTGAAGGGTGCGGCAGGCCGTTGATGCTCTGCCTTTACACGACGACGCACGTCGCGATTAGCAACAAATTGAGCAATGTCTCTCTTCATCCTAGTCCACGGAACCTCTGGCGTAGGTCTGATACATTTTGGTGCTACGGGATGAATGGTGAGAGGAGATTCATGAGCTTCTTTATGGATCAATCGCCGAGGTTTCGTACTTTAGGAACCACTAGGCGGTTTCCAAGTATCGACTCCTTGATCATCAACGGAGAAACAATCCGCAACTCCTTTTTGATGTTTCTTTTGATGCGGAGATTCCGGATCTACCTTTTGAGCTTTGATGATCTGATCCGTAAGGAAGGTTTCGCCACCAAGGTGGAAAGGAACCCTCGAGGAACAATGTGAAGGTTAAGCTTCGAAATTCCTCGTGGAGAAGTGGTTGACTTTGTTGCAACATTAGGTTGTTGCAATAAGATTCTGACTTAGCGCATCAGCCATGGCGTTGGCTTTTCTGGGGTATAAGTTATCCCTAAGTCGAAATCTGTGATCAACTCAACCCAACGTCTTTGCACGAGATTCAAATCTGGTTGGGTGAATATGTACTTCAGACTTTGGTGATCGGTGAAGATTTCATAGCGATTACCAAGAAGGTAATGTCGTCGGGTTTTGAGTGCATGGACTACAGTGCAAGCTCTAGATCATAGTAGGGTAGTTTTCCTCATGTGGGTGTAATTGCCGTGAAGCATAAGCAATTACGTGTCGATCTTGCATGAGAATACAGCCTAGCCCTTGTCATGGCGCGCATAATAGATAACAAAGTCCTTAGAAATCTGGTGGTACCGATGCGGGAGCGAAGTTAAGCGTCTTTTGGTTCTCGAAAACTGTGCTCACATTGTGTGGTCCTCGAACTTTTATCCTTCTTGAGGAGTTCAGTTAGAGGTTTAGCAACTTTGGAGAAGTTCTCGACAAAGCGGCGACAATAGCTCGCTAAGCCAAGGAAACTTCGAACTTGTTTGACCGATTCGGTGGAGTCCAATTAAGGGCGGCTTGAACTCGCTCGGGGTTGACAACAATACCTTTACCGAAATTACATGTCCTAAATAGGTCACCGGCAGCCAAAATTCGCATTTAGAAAACTTGGCATAAAGGCGATGCTCTCAAGTTTCATCAACACTAGCCTTAGATGTTCGGCATGTTCTTCCTCGTTCTTGGAATAGATGAGTATATCATCGAGGTAAACCACGACGAATTTATCCAAATACTCCATGAAGATTGAGTTCATTAACCGGGAGAAGGTGGCTGGAGCATTGGTTAAACCGAAGGACATGACGGTGTACTCGTATTGGCCGTAGCGAGTAACAAAGGCCGTTTTGGGAATGTCCCCGTTTCGGATTTTGATTTGATGGTGGCCTAACCTCAAATCCATCTTAGAGAAGAATGAGGATCCTGCGAGCTGATCATACAGATCGTTGATCCTGGGGAGCGGATACTTGTTCTTAATTGTGACCAAGTTGACGGGTCGATAATCTACAACCATCCGGTCCGTACCATCCTTCTTCTTGACGAAGAGGGACGGGCAAGCCAAGGAGATGAACTAGGACGGATGAAACCCTTTTTCAAGGACTCCTCGAGTTGTTTCTTAAGTTCGGCTAGTTCTAGGGGTGCCATCTTATAGGGTCTTCTAGAAATTGGGACAGTTCCTGGGATGAGGTCTATCACGAACTCAACATCTCTGTCGGGTGGAACACCTGGCAATTCTTCCGGAAAGACATCCGGAAAGTCACGGACTACCGGAACGTCTTCGAGGTCTGGCAATGGACTGGCATTAAGAGAATATAGTTGTCGCTTGGATATTCGGGTCAAGACATTGACTATCTTTCCCGAGGGGTGCGTAAGTTGAGCAGTCCTAGAGAAACAATCAATCTTGGCATGATGGGCTGACATCCAATCCATACCCAAGATGATATTTATATCGAAGATTTGAGAGCTATCAACGATGCAAGGAAAACAAGTCTGTCGACCTGAATTTCATTTCCATGGCTTACTCTAGAAGTTTGCCATTTGGATCCCGGGTTTGAATTACCATGGAGGTGGGCATATCTTTGAATGCGGTGTGGTGCAAGCGAGCATAGCTTTCGGATATGAATGTATGAGATGCTCGATGTCGAAAAGAACAGATGCGGGTGGCAATTAACAAGAAGCGCATCGAGCACGGCGTTGGGATCCTCTTGGGCCTCTTGGTTTGAGACACAATTAACATGGCCACGTGCGGTGGTGGCGGCAGCATAGAACACCTTTCCTGGCTGGCTTGCCGCGCCAACAGCTTTTGCGGGCTGGTTGGGGTTGGTGCGAGGACAATCGCGCATGTAGTGGCCTGATTCACCACATTTGAAGCACGCCACGGGGTTGGCGCGAGAGGAGCATTGTTGGTTGGCCCACCATAGGGCTTAGCTGGTGCATCTTCTTTGAGCTCGGGCGAGGCGCTGATAGGATGGCCTCGGTGTGAATCTGGTGGTGGCAGATTAGGCACCCACACACGGCGCTTCTGTGGTCCAGCACCGGATGAGGAACCCATATCACGACCATGCTTGCGTGTTGCTTCGAAATCAGTCTGACCAGTTTCAGCGCTGATGGCTTTGTTTACAAGCTTCTGGAAAGAGGTGCACTCATGCAGACGGAGATCTCGGTGAAGTTCGGGGCTAAGTCCCTTGCGGAACCTTGCCTGTTTCTTGGCATCAGTGGAGACCTCTTCGGTGGCATAGCGTGCGAGATTACCGAACTCTCTACTGTAGGCGTCCACAGAGAGACGACCTTGGGTGGCTGCAGAACTCCTCACGTTCACGATCCATGAGACCCTCCGAATGTGATGTTCACGAAAAGCCTCGCTGAATTCTACCCAAGTAGTGACATGGCCAATCGGGCGCATAGCCATATAGTTCTCCCACGGTGGCGGGGCCTTCAAGATGATATGCAGCAAAGGTGACCTTGTCACCTCGGCTACCGAAGGCGTAACGCAGTTTGTGAGTAATCTTCTGAAGCGATCATCAGCGTCGAGAGGCTCGGCGGAGTGGTGAAAGGTAGGAGGGTGTAACTTGATGAAGTCACCGGCGACACCAAATTATTTCTCTGATGATGGGCCGTGTTTTGTTCGATACGCTCCAGCAAACGGTTGGTCTCCCGTTTGTTTCTCTCGGCCTCCAGCATAACTTCGGCCAGAGAAGGAGGGTGAGGCAGGTTCGCTTCTCCAACTCTGCTGCCTTCGGCCTGCTCTGGCGGAGCAGGGTTGTTGCGGGTGTTAACCATCCTAGGAAAACAAGACAAGGATTTAGTCCAGGATGGCAAGATTCTGACATAGAAATGTAGAATGTAATGGATAACTTGGAATGCAAGATGATCATCCGTATGACATGGTAGATACAGAAACTGCTTCTTTATTCCATTGTCATACACACCATACAAGGTTTAGTACAAGACCAAACAAAGTACTACTACGGTGAAAGGAAGATTACATCTCGTCGGAGGCATACCAAGCTCCTATACATTATTTTTCTTACACCTCCGGAATTAGTACACACTAAGTCGTATTCCACGAGTCACGCAGGACGGTGGAAATACAACTATTACAATACTAGTGAGACTACTACTAACTCGAGGCGTCTCGTAGTAGTTCTCATAGAAGTCTCCTCCGTAGCACAGGAGTTCAGCGTGATCGTCCGGAAGCAGAGCGGTCTGAGGAGCCTGTGGACCATAAGGGCAAGGTGAGGTCTTGGACCAACAAGCGGTGGCTGCGAGGACCACGAGGTGGGGTGATGCCCCCACATCACGCCAATCCATCATGTCCGTGAGCAGATCTAACAGATCTGAGCCTCTCATATCCATATAACCAACTTGCACGCCCGGTGCAAAACGAGTCAAAGTGGCCCGGTGATCAGACGCAGGCGTTGAAAACTCCATCCTCAAGGCCCGACTCTCTCGGTCCTTGTCCTCGAGCAGCTCGGCGGTGGTGCGGGTTAGTGAGTCCTCCCGATGGAATCAAGCATAGATAGCCGGAGATAACCAAACGCTCAGAAGTGAACCGGCATATCTGGGAAGTCGGTGTTGCGAAGCGAGCGATCTGACTCGCATGATGGTCATCATAGAATAAGCAGCATCTTGCACCGCCATATCAATAGTAACACCAAGCCCATAGGAGCTGTGAAGGGCCTCGGTGGAACCAGGATAAGAGGGAAATATCCTGACAGTGCAGAGATACTGGCTTTGATTAAAATCTCGATACTGCTCTTCAACCGTGTATTCGGGATACCAACGATATCCCGCTTCGATCATAACCCGAACTAGCATAGCTGTATGACCGGTCACACCAATGCATCTGGTCAGACGAACCACTTGATTTTGGTCACGAGTGGCCATCCGAAGCTTATAACCACAATGCAAAGACATTAGAATTTCTGGCAGAATTTGGACAGCATAACAACTGTAAATGCTCAAAGGATTTGAGACATTTTACAAAGTATTGCATAACCACTCAACAATATCATATCAGGGTTCTGGGTCCAATTTAGTAACATAACAGGATAGTAAATCTGAACCAGGCTTGTAACCAACAACCTATAAGGTACTACTGATTAGTAACACGTGAACCTAATAGAGAGAAGAGATCCTAATCCTTAAACCCCGGTGGAAGAATGGACTGACTCAGATCAGAATGTCATGGGGTAAAGGAGTAAAAGAGCCTTACGTACCATCCCACAATCAATTCCCCTACATATAACTAAAGCATTTCTAGACTCAACATCGACCAGTTTGGCTTGGAGAACCTACAGGCAGTGTGGCTCTGATGCCAACGCTGTCAGGACCCCGACTCAATGTCACATCGATCTAGCCTGTAACACATCATATCACTTTGCAGCCTCACGCACGGTATCCCAACGGTGTCGCCTTACCTTAGCCGGGACCGTTTGCGCCTTTTGGCTGCGTATATGATAGTGTCGCTAGCATCCATATGAAAAGGAGCCCGGCTGACATGACTAGTCGTAAACCCAAAGTGGCACAGACTTACGAGGACAGCATCCATGACCCGACATCGAGCGTGTCGGTCATCGACAAATAAGTTCGGGCTGTAGCTTTGGGCTAGCAGACTCGTAAACCGGCTGTAGCGGGCTAACAGGACTCCGGTACTCAATGCGTGACATTTCCCGAAGGGACGGATACAGAACGAAGAAGGACACATGCGGCCAGCCTAAGTGTTAGGAGCGGTAGCAAGCTACCATGGCTCGATGGAGACACTAGGAGACATTTCCGTAAGAGAGGCTACTAAAGATAAACAACTAGATAGTCAGATCCCACACATACCAAGCATTTCAATCATACACACAATATGCTCGATATGTGCAAATACAACAAGGCATCACAACATGACTCTACGACACAAGTACTTTATTTAAAGGCTCAGAGAGCCATACATATCATACACACAAGTACGGGTCTCACGACCCACATACAAGTCATACAAGCATACAAGCCAACAGCGGAAGTGTTTTGTCTGAGTACAGACAACTAGTAAAATAAAAGAGGCTTGGGTAAGCCTAGCTATACTACATGGTCCTTCACTTGCTCAGGATCACCACCTGGGCCTTAGTCTACTCATCGATGTCAACGTCTACGAAGAACCCGTCGGAAGGGTTTGTGGCATCGTCTGAAAAATGTAAATTATAGCAACATGAGTACAAAGGTACTCAGCAAGACTTACATCAGATCCTACATACATGCATATTATCAAGAAGGGTTTGTGGGGTTATTGCAGCAAGCCAGCTTTGACTCGTGGCTAAGCTATCCTACGAGACACCAACTTGAAATAGTTTTGCGCACTCGAGTCCACTACTCATCACTTCAATACACCACCGAGGATCCACCTCCGTCTTCCTACGGAAGAGCCATCCTCGGCACTCACACTTATCTTGAGGCTTTTAGTAGTATCCATTTACTTGTCTATGAACTGTATAGGCAACCAAGTAGTCCTTTTATGACGCGCTATTCGAATAGATGATGTTAACCTGCAGGGTGTACTTCTTCATACACGCTCTCACCACTTATCGCTGTTTACACGACATGTACTCGGCAACCTTCAGCGGAAGCCCAGCGTGGGTGTCGGCCACGACCTACCTAGACACCTAAGTCTCTAGTCCGGGTTTATCGCCTATTTGGGTTCCATCTATGAGGAGTTCGGCGAAGTTTCGCTCACAGCCCCAAGCGATGTGAACAGGGTTCCCGAGATACCAAGCGGGCATCCGGTACACCGTGCCACGTACCTACCGCATCACAGCCCACCCCTACGGTCGGCGCTGTCCACGGCCTCGATGAGGCTACAAACACGAAACTACTTGCAACTCACGGATGAAGACTAGGGTGAATAAGAAGCCGAGAGGGTCCATTGGTTTGGGCCCAATGCATGGTAGTAGCTGAATCTTAAATCACACATCTGAGATCTCGAGGCTTTAGGGCGGCCTCAATGAAACAACCCACCATGTACTCCTACATGGCCTCTCATCGATACCTTTACCAAATCGTGTTCAACACCTTACTCTCATACCGACTCGATCATTTCACTCTAGCCATCACCCGGATGAACCGGACGACACGACTCTAAGCATAGCAGGCATAGCAAGGTAGGATCAACACAATCATATGGCTCAATCAACTCCTACACATGCTAGTGGGTTTCATCTAATTCTTGTGGCAATGACAGGTCATGCAGAGAAATGGGTTCAACTACCGCAGCACACAGCAGTTTGAATCGCGTTGTCTTAATGCGTAAACGAGAGCAGGAGCAAGAACATGGGATTTTATCGGTATGATCAAATGGTTGGTTGCTTGCTGACGGGTCGGGTGCAGGTATTGCTCTTCGTCGGGGTTATCACGGTACTCCTCGGGCGAGAACACGCCGAGGAACACCGATACACAAGCATTACCAAACAATATGCAACAATATGATGCATGCATGAGACATGGCATATATGAGTGTGTTGGGCTGATGCAACTAAGACCAGATGGGTTTGAGCTAATTTGAACCAATGGTTCAAAGTTCAAACTCATAAGTTGCCATTTTAGGTGTTATATCTTGTTCTGTGTAAAACAGCAGGTTAGCTTCTGTAAACATGCATGAAACCAGTACATATGGAAAGATTGGATTTTTCTGATCATTTTTCATATATAATTTGTTTCATTTGGAGCTACGGTTGATTTTATATGAATTTTTGAAGTTTGAAACATTTTTCGAATTTCTGTATAAAAATAATCCCGATAATTTAATTATCGTCGGCACTATGTCATGATGGCGTCAATGGTCAACAGGCTGGTCCAGGTCAAACTGACCAGTGGGTCCCGCATGTCAAGAGCCATTTAGTTAAACTAAATTAAATCTAAACTAAACTGGATTAGTTAATGAGAGGGGCCCACATGTCATAGACTGTGGGGTCAAACCGGGCCCACCCGTGGTCAAAGTCTGGTCAAACCCGCGGCGTTCAGCCTTGGCGAAACCGACGCGGCGGAAGTGGTTTTAGCCGTTCCGGCCACCAAATGGGTCGCGGAGGCCATCGGAGTGAAGCTGAGGACGAGCCGCGGCTCTTGGTGGAGTCCGTTGGGGTCGGGGTGGCCGGAGTTGGCGCCGGCGGCGACTTTGGCGGCCGCCGGAGTTCGGGTGAGCGAACTCGGGCTGGGGTGTCGGTGGTGGTGCGGGAGTGCACGGTTAGCTCCAACGCGACGTGGTGAGCGCGATGGACATAGTGAGATGGCGGAGGATGGCGGGGAGCACGTCGGCGACGAGGTCCGCGACGGCGCGTCTTGGTGAGCTTCATGTGCTCGCTGTGGTGCCTGAAAGCGAGAAAGAAAGGGAGGGGAAGGTAGCCCAGCTCACTGCGGTCTCGGCAGGACGGACGGCGTGGTCGGGACGAATCGATCTGCGGCGGCGGCGAAGGGGATCTCCGGGTGGCGGTTGGGCGAGGTTGGTGCGGCGGCTTGGGCACGCGAGCGCGAGGCTCGGCTAGCTCGAAGAGTAGAGGGCGGCGGAGCTTCGACCGGTGGCGCGGCGTGGAGACGACGGAGAGCGCGCTACGGCGGCGGTGCGGCGGCAGTGGCGTCGGCCATGGCGTGGGGCGCGAGGGAGACGAAGCTGGGGCGAATGGAGATGTCCAGAGGTCCGGCGCGACGTGGAGCTCGCCCAAGGCAGCGGGCGGCGAGAGGGCGGCAGAGCGGCGTGCAGCTGCGTGGCGAGCTGCGGTGCTGCCGTCGAGCACCTTGGCTGCTGCTGGCAAGCCAAGCAGCTCATTGGCAGCGTGATGGCGGGCTGGGCCGGCCAGGTGGGCTGGCTGGTGGGCCGGTGGTGGCGCCAGGTAAGTTTCCTTTCTGTTTTCTTTATTTTATTCTTCTGCAACTTTGTTGAATTATTAAAAATACCTAGAAGGTTCTAAAATTCACCAAACTACTCCTGGTCCATTGTTGGAATATTTCCAACATGAAACATTTTAGATTGGGAATATTTGGACATTTGAAATATTTTATATAGTTTTAAATGCCCAAATTCAAATAATTATGATTTAATTCAAAGACCTTGGGATGACCTAGGAAATTGTGCATCACTTTTGGCAGAGGTTCTGAACCAAGACAAAAATGATGGACATTTTAGAAGGGCATTTCAGGTTCATCGAAAATATTTTTAGTAAACCCTAGTCTGTTTCAGAGAGGGCTGGGGGTTCTGTCATTCCCATTTCAGGTTTCTGTGGAAAAGAATAGACATGATGCAACACTCTAATGCAAGAACTAGCTAGGGTGTGACAGGCGCCGCTGACGCCGGCGTTTAGGCTGCTTCTTCAAAGAATCTTCCTCCGGTGCTTTTTCGCCATCCCCTTCCTTTGGGGTATCCACCATGTAGACGTCGTATGACGAAGTGGCCTTCCAGTGTCCCGTGGGCGCTGGGTCCTGGTCGTCTCCGGCATCATCGTCCATAGCGTCGATGTCCTCGGAGTCGTAGTCTAGCATGTCGGTTAGATCTTCGACAGTGGCTACAAAGTGGGTGGTGGGTGGGCTCCGAATTTCTTCGTCGTCCGAACTCCAACCGTCCCGCCATAGTCCGGCCAGATTCTCTGATAGCGAGAGATGCTTCAGGGAATTCAGGATATCGCCAAAAGGCGAGTGTTGAAAGATGTCCGCGGCGGTGAATTCCATAACCGGCGCCCAATCTGGCTTAATTGGTGGGGGCGCAGGAGGCTCGGAGTCCGGCGAGGAGTCCGGCGCCTCGGGATCATGAGTTTCGCAAGGGACGAAATCGGTATTCGGCTCCATCGCCGTAGATGTTGAAGCCCCCGGGGCGGCGTCTATCCGCCGACCCTCGTCATGGGCAATTGGCTCCGGGTAAGTAGCCGGGGCGGATTCAATCTGCGCCACCAAAGCCTTGTCCGTGGCAGAGCTAGATCATGCCCATCGTCCGCATCTTGTGGCGCTTATGTGGCTCGAGTCCGTCGAAGATCAAGTCTCCGCGGTCATCGGCCGTGGCGTTTAGGCTTCGAATCGACCCTAACGGACGGGGGTAGCTTCGATCTGCTCAGATGGCCGAGAGAGTTGGCCCATGATGCAAAGCCGCCGAATATGAAGATCTGTCCGGGGAGAAAAGTCCCACCCTGGACAGCGTTGAAGGTTGAAGATGCCATCGAGCCTATTGGTGACAACACAGAGGAACTCTCAATGAAAGCACCAATGTCGGTGTCAAAACGGGCGGATCTCGGGTAGGGGGTCCCGAACTGTGCGTCTAGGCGGATGGTAACATGAGGCGAGGGACACAATGTGTTTACCTGTGTTCGAGCCCTCTCGATGGAGGTAATACCCACGCCCTGCTTGATTAATATTGATGATATGGGTAGTACAAGAGTAGATCTACCACGAGATCAATGAGGCTAAACCCTAGAAGCTAGCCTATGGTATGATTGTTGAGATGTAATGTTGTGTCCTACGGACTAAGGCCCTCCGGTTTAAATAGACACCGGAGAGGCTAGGGTTACACAGAGTCGGTTACAATGGTAGGAGATCTACATATCCGTATTGCCAAGCTTGCCTTCCACGCCAAGTAAAGTACCTTCCGGACACGAGCCGGAGTCTTCAATCTTCTATCTTCGTAGTCTGGGAGTCCGGCGGATATTGATAGTCCGGCTATCCGGACACCCCCTAGTCCAGGACTCCCTCAGCCATCTAAACTAAATAATTGCGGAAGCTTCAAAGGTAAATGAGTCCATCAACTCCAACGGCATAGCTGAGTGCCAAACAACGACCTATCGCACCTTATTCGTCGTCTGAGTAGTCCGCAACATAAGACGTTGCAGCCCGAAAGGGGTCAGCACATGGAATATGATGGCATAGTTACACTGTAAAGCAACGATAATGACTATATCTACATGCAATATTTGGCTGGTGGAGGCTGTAAGTTTCATGGTTTTGCATAAAGCTAGTTTTCCCCTACAACAAAGGAATAAATTTATTTAACTACTTCCATGTTGCCCATTATTTAAGAAGGTAACCCCAACTCAAATCCCAATTAAAAGTATCATCATTAACCCAACATCATTAATAATTAAAGTAACATGATGAGATCACATCAATAGATTCAAGTACTAGATACTCAAGATGTCCATAACCAGGGACATGGCTAACATTATTAGTTTATACACTCTGTAGAGGTTTGAGCACTTTTCCCCACAAGACTCGACCGCATCCATGATCGGATGATCGAGACATAGCCTTTCTGAAGCATTAACTCTCTACTCCGGGTAGATAGTAGCACCTACATCCCTCTAATCTGGTAGTCTACCTCTTCAAGAGCTCACGCAACTTACTCAACTATGCCAGAGCCCATAATGGCTTGTGGCAGCATACGGAAGTTTCTATCATGAATAATCTTATGATCCCTTTGAGCCTGGGTGACATTCCATAGGTAATCACACAAGTACTCCGGGATTTCCAAAAACATACAACACTAGGTTCCCCAGGTGCCTCAACCAATCCACCCAGATGTATATTAAAGTTGCCACCTTAATGTTATCCATAATTAAAATAACTCTCAAACTTCCATGTGTGAATCACGATCAAATCCCCGTCTACGAGCATGGCTAAGCAACAATAAGCATAACGTATATTCTCGGGGAGATCAAAAGGTATTAGGTTCCTACCTCAAGCACTACAACCAAAACCACATGTTCCCAATCCTACCAATGCAATTATTTGTGGGGCAATACTAATGCATAGTAAAAACTTGTTATAAAAGAGTCTGATCAAAGTGTAACTTGCCTTGCTGACGATCTGCAAACTCTAGAGATTCTTAGTAACAAGCTTCGCACTCCGGGTAATCTAGTATAGACAAACAATAACATACATAAGCAATCACTCAATCGAAACACGAGAAAAACTGAGAAACGATCCAAATCGAAAACGAAACAAGCAAACGGCCTAAACTTACAAGAGTCAAAACCTAACAACAATATCAACATGTGAATTAGATCTTAACAGTAGATACATGTGATTAGCTACGATTTAGAAAAAGAATCAACTCAAACGGAGCAACGAAACTCAAAATCCGAACGAAACAAGATTGTTTACTAATATGGACTAAAGTCAAATGTTTCAGTACCAAAATCATGTTCAAGTTGGTTAACTAGAAAGAGGGGTTCTAGACGAAGATTTTGTCGTTGGTTTCATCTAATTTGGATAAACGAGTAAAACTTATACTACTTTAAAGATCAGGGGCTAAATCGCGATAAAAATAATCGCGGATAATTCCCTGGCCGAAAAAAAGATAAAGACTAACGAATGAACATTCGCTGTCTGAACTAATCTGACGAAAAACGTTCGCTAAAACGAACGAACGGACGAACATCCGCTAAACAACATAACCGAACGAATAAAAACCGATCTAGAAAACAAACCGCAAAAACTAAAAAAAGGTGTTAACCGAAGAAAACCAACCGATCAACGGCGGGGTCAACGGCGGCGGGTGGTGGCATCGGCGGTGGCGGCGTCCGGCGACACGGGCGGCGGAGCAGCGGTTCGGGCGGCGACGTCTAGCGAGGCGGCGGCGGTGGCGCTGGTGGCGGTGGCGGCGGCGGGCGGCTTTGCTTGCTGCGACGAGGGAGGTGGCGGCGGCTTGGGAGCTCCAGGGGTGGCGGCGTCGGCTTTTAAAGGGGGAGGGGAGGCGGCTTCGAGGAGGGGGCACGGCGGTGGCGGTGTCCGGCTTGGACGGGAGTCCAAGAATGCACGCCTCGCTGCAGTGCAGGCGGCGGCGGCGTCCTGCTCGGTGGGCCTCGGCCTAGTCCCATGAAACTTAAAAAAAATCGCCCGAAGATAAAATCTAATAAAATATAAAAAAAATTATATGCCAAAAACAATTTACACCGTCTAAATAAAATATTTAGAACAAGGTGAACATTTTTCTGGCCTGAAAATGCAATTTTCAAAAATGCACATTTTTCTAATTCAAATAAAATAGCAAATAAGATATCAGAAATATCATAATTTGATTTTAAAATTCTTTCTCCAATATTTCCCTTAATTTGAAGAAGTCATATTATCTTCTCTCATTTATTTTTAATATTGGAAATAATTGGAGAGAAAAATAATAAAACCAAAATGATCCTTTCATCAAGTTTGAATTAAATTCAAATATGATTTTGTGAAACCTCCAACTCTCTCCGTGGGTCCTTGAGCTGCTTAAGATTTCTAGGATCTCAACCAAATGCAAGAATAAAATATGATATGCATATGATGATCTATGTATAACATCCAAATTGAAAATTGGGATGTTACAAACCTACCCCCCTTAAGATGAATCTCGCCCTCAAGATTCGGGTTGGTCAGCAAAAAGGTTTGGGTGGTCTCTACGAAGGTCTTCTTCTTGCTCCCAGGTGGCTTCCTCCTCGGTATGGTGGCTCCACCGAACTTTGCAAAACTTGATAACCTTGCTGCGGGTAACTCAACTGGAAAACTCAAGAATTTTGACTGGCTTCTCTTTATAGGTCAAATCACTGTCTAACTGAATCGCCTCCAGTGGCACGGTATCTCTCAGAGGAATATCGGCCATCTCTGCATGGCACTTCTTCAACTGGGAAACGTGAAACACATTGTGAACTCCTGACAATCCTTTCGGCAATTCCAGCTTGTATGCTACCTTTCCCATGCGTTCCAAAACTCGGTATGGTCCCATAAAACATGGTGCTAGCTTTCCCTTAACTCCAAAACACTTAACTCCTCGAACCGGGAACACACGAAGATACACTCTGTCTCCAACTTCGTAAACCGTCTCCTTGCGTTTAGAATCTGCATAACTCTTTTGCCTAGACTGGGCCACCTTGAGTCTGTCGCGAATCAACTTAACCTTCTCTTCAGAGTCTTTGATTAAATCTGGTCCGAACAACTGTCAATCTCCAACTTCATCCTGCGATAACGTTGTCCTGCACCTCCTTCCGTACAAAGCTTCAAAAGGGGGCCATCTTCAAAGTGGCTTGATAACTGTTGTTATAAGAAATTCTGCATACGGCAAATTGTCGTCCCAACTAGATCCATAATCTAGCGCACAAGCTCTCAACATGTCCTCCAGAATCTGATTGACTCTCACGGTCTGTCCATCTGTCTGCAGATGAAAGGCTGTACTTAACTCTAGCCTGGTACCCAAAGTTTCATGCAACTGATTCCAAAACTTTGAAGTGAGCTGGGTTCCTCTATCTGATACAATGGTCCTCAGAACTCCGTGCAGACATACGGTCTTGGTCATGTATATCTTTGCCAACTTAGCACTCGTATAGGTGGTCTTCACCGGGATGAAATGAACTACTTTAGTCAAACGATCGACTACAACCCAGATAGAGTCATAGCCTGAACGAGTCCTGGGCAATTCATTGATAAAATCCATGCCAACTTTATCCCACTTCCATTCGGGTATCGGCAATGGCTGTAGCAATCCAGCTGGCTTCTGATACTCGGCCTTAACTCTCTGACATACATCACATACTACTACATACTCAGCAACATCCTTCTTCATTCCTGTCCACCAGAAACTTTCCTTCAAATCTAGATACATCTTAGTGTTTCCTGGGTGAATTGAATACGGCGAATCATGGGCCTCCTGCAGAATCAACTTCCTGGTCTCAGGGTCATTAGGCACATATACGCGATCCTCAAACCATAAAGTGTCGTGCTCATCCTCACGAAATCCTTTAGCCTTTCCTTTGCTCATCCTTTCCTTTATCTCGGCAATCTCCTTGTCAGTCTTATGAGCTTCTCTGATCTTACCCATCAAAGTGGACTGAATTTCCAATGCTGCTACATAACCTCTCGGAACTATCTCCAAGCATAACTCCCAGAGGTCATCTGCTAACTCCTTAGGTAATCCTCCGGTCATGAATGTGTTAACATAACTCTTGCGGCTCAATGCATCTGCTACGACATTGGCCTTTCCGGGATGACAGTGCAAGTTCATATCATAATCCTTGATGAGCTCCAACCATCTCCTTTGCCTGAGGTTCAACTCCTTCTGCATGAAGATATATTTCAAACTCTTATGATCCGTGTATACCTCATAATGGTTTTCGATGAGAAAATGTCTCCATGTCTTCAGCACATGCACTACGGCTGCTAACTCCAAATCATGCGTAGAATAATTCAATTCATGGGGTTTAAGATGTTGTGTGGCATATGAAACAACTCTTCCTTCCTGCATAAGCACTGCTCCAAGTCCTCGACGAGAAGCGTCGCAATACACTTGATAATCCTTATGTTGGTCTGGGAGAATCAGCACTGGGGCTGTAACCAAACGTTTCTTCAACTCTTGAAAATTAGCTTCACACTCCTCAGTCCATTTAAAATTCGTGTCCTTCTTCAATAACTCGGTCATGGGCTTTGCAATCCTGGAGAAATTCTCAATGAACCTCCGATAATATCCTGCGAGTGCAAGAAAACTTCTGATCTCTCCAACTGATGTGGGTGCCACCATTTAGTCATAGAAGCAACCTTGGTAGGGTCTACTGCTATTCCTTCTCCGGATATAACATGTCCAAGAAATCCAACTTCCTTTAACCAGAACTCACATTTGTTGAACTTGGCATACAACTGATGTTCTCTGAGCTTCTCAAGAACCAAACGCAAATGCTCCTTATGCTCCTCTTCTTTCTTTGAGTAGACCAATATATCATCAATGAACACCACGACAAACTAATCCAAAAACTCCATAAACACCTTGTTCATCATGTTCATGAAATAGGCAGGTGCGTTAGTCAGACATAACGGTATACTCATATAGCCCGTATCGTGTAGTAAACATTGTCTTAGGTATATCCTGCTCTCGAATCTTCAACTGGTGATAACCTGATCGAAGATCAATCTTAGAGAATACTTTAGCTCCTTGCAACTGGTCAAACAAATCATTGATCATCAGCAGAGGGTATTTGTTCTTGATCGTCACTTCATTCAGCGTGCGATAATCAACAACCATCCTTAAAGATCCATCCTTCTTCTCCACTAGAAGCACTGGGGCTCCCCAAGGTGATGAACTTGGTCGAATGTAACCTTTATCCAGTAACTCCTTAATCTGCTTCTTAATTTCCTCTAGATCTTGTGCGGGCATTTGATACGGTCCCTTTGATATAGGCTCAGTGCCTGGCAATAGCTCAATCAAAAACTGAATGTCTCGATCTGGTGGCATGCCTGGTAACTCCTCTAGAAATACGTCGGGGTAATCCTTCACCACTGGTACTTCCTCCTGTACAACTCCTGATAAGGAATTCACTTGAGTCCTCTTCGGCACATGCCGGGATACATACTTGATCCTCCTTCCTTCTGGGGTGGTGAGAAATATCGACTTACTAGCACAATCAATGTTTCCTCCATACTTTGATAACCAATCCATGCCTAATATAATATCCAATCCTTGTGACTCCAATATAATTAGGTCAGAGGGAAACATATGGCACCAATGCTTAAGGGTAATCGATCATACCATCGGCTGGCCATATACTCTGCTCCTAGCGAGCTTACTAACATGGGTGACCTAAGGGCTAGGGTTGGTAGGCTATACTTATCCACAAATCCCCGTGATATGTATGAATGCGATGCACCAGTATCGAAAAGAACAAATGCGGTAAATGCATTAATCAAAAACTTACCGACAACTGCGTCGGGTTGATCCTCAATCTCCTCCACGCTGATGTGGTTCACCTGACCTTTGGTGAAGGGGTTGGGCTTCTTGGCAGAACCTCCATTGCCATTTCCATTCTTTGCTTCAGGACATTCAGTGGCATAATGTCCGGTCTTCTGGCACTTGAAACAGGTAATGTGGCTCAGATCCCTCTTGCAGGAGTTGAATGGTTGGAACGGTTCTGGCTGCTGCTTCCTCCATTCCCGTTGCCATTCTTGGGTCCACTGTGGTTGTGCAAACTTGCTCCGTTGTGCGTGTGTCCTCCATGGTTATGGCCTCCATGGTTGTGGGTATGTCCTCCTGAGTACGGGGAATAGTGGGGCTTCTGCTGAGCTCCTGAAGTGTACCTCCCCTGTCCATACTTCCTCTTGTGATTATCAATATGTTGCTGCTTGCCTTCAATCATAAGAGCCCTGTCTACCAACTCCTGGTAGTTGTTGAATGTTGCCACCATCAACTGCATGCTCAACTCATCATTCAGTCCTTCCAGAAACTTCTCCTGCTTAGTGGCATCTGTAGCTACGTCATCAGGGGCATAGTGGGCTAACTTGCTAAACTCATCCACATACTGGCCCACTGTACGTCCTCCTTGGCACAAGTTGCAAAACTCACGCTTCTTCATGCTCATAACTCCTGTGGAAACATGGGCAGTGCAGAAAGCCTGCTGAAACTGATCCCATGTAACAGTGTCAATGGGGTAAGTGGCTATGAAATTCTCCCACCATGATGCTGCGGGTCCATCAAGATGATGTGCGGCAAAATGCACTCTCTCCGCATGTGTGCATCCTGTAGTGGTAAGCTCTCTTCTAATCTTGCGGAGCCAATCATCTGCAACAATTGGTCGGTGCTACTAGAGAACACCGGCGGATTCAACCTTAGGAAACGTGCTAGGTGATCAATAGGGGGTGGTTGTGGTGGGTTGTTGTTGTTGTTGTTGTTGTTGTTGTTGTTGCCTTGGTTCTGATTCTGAACTAATAGCTGCATCAAGGTATTCTGCTACTGGATCAACTGAGTGAGCTCCGGTGGGAAGGAAAATCCATTGTCACGTCTCAGAGGCATCTGATGGGTTTAGAAGGGGTGAGAAAACAGAATAGAATTGGGTTCTAAGAGAGATTCACTACCCATAATTCTCATGAGACAAACACAATCAATTTCACTTCAATCAATAGCACACAAGATCACACAAAACGGTCTAACCTATAATTACAAACTCGATCGTTGCAACTACTTGGAGGGAAAATACTACTAATTAAAAAGGTGGTCATCTAGACATTTTCATCAGAAGAAGACTCCATGATATCTGCTCCAGCTTCGTCAATGTAGTCATCATCACTATCAGGATCGGAGTCGGTGTCATCAATGATGATGTAGTCTCCTGGGTGGTTGTTCTCCTTCTTTGGCGCAGGGTCTCCCATGAATACTCCTAGCTTCTTCTTAAGGTCTTCATTCTTCTCCAGTAGTACAGCAATCTCCTCTTCGTATCCATCGCGTGTAGACTTGATTTCCTCTTCCAGCTCGTTGTTTCTCCTCACCAGCTTCTTGATCTTCTTCATGTGGATAATTGTTGATTCTCTTGTCGATGAATATGATCTCCCATCTCTTGAATGTAAGCTGCAATTGATCCATCCCTCCTGGTGCGAATCATCTCCCATTTGTCATCTCGGCGGCCACATATGTGGTAAACGGTATTTTCCAGCTCCTTGTGATACACCTCACGTATGCGTCCAAAGGTGATATGTGCGGCCATGCTCTTTCCTATACTCCAGCTTGGTGCATCCAGGTAGAAATCAGTAGGCTCCGTTGTTGGCGCAAAGGTCCTCCCAGGTATCCAGACTTTGATCTTCCAGCGCTCCTCTTCTGGTACAGATGTAGAGAAAGTCCCCGTGAAGCTTGGTAATCCGATGTTCATATACTTAGTGACTTCCTTCATGTGCTTTCCGAAAGGGGTGTCGTCATCCGGCTGAGTGAACATGTTCCTGGGGTCCGCCATCTATAGAGTAGAAAGAGAAGAGAATTAGAAATGAGTAGAGAAGAGAAATCCTGTGGCTCATTCTAGTGGCCGCGTCCTATACTCAGCGTGTGCTCTGATACCATCTTGTAGCGACCAGACCTCAAACAGTCAATTCTCTGTGCATCAGTGTCATCCCTGGATCGGTAATTCTGACACGCACAGTACTCGAGGAATTATAACAGAGTTTCAATCACACACTTATTACATCAGGTCCTCATAAAGAGTATGATTACATAAATAAATCATGGTTGAAGGCCATCTAAACTAAATAACTGCGGAAGCTTCAAAGGTAAATGAGTCCATCAACTCGAACGGCATACCTGAGTGCAAAACAACGACCTATCGCACCTTATTCGTCGTCTGAGTAGTCTGCAACATAACACATTGTAGCCCGAAACGGGTAAGCACATGGAATATGCTGGCATAGTTACAATGTAAAGCAACGATAATGCAAGAGCTATATCTATATGCAATATTTGGCTGGTGAAGGCTGTAAGTTTCATGGTTTTGCATAAAGCTAGTTTTTCCCTACAACAAAGGAATAAATTTATTTAACTACTCCCATGTTGCCCATTATTTGAGAAGGTAACCCCAACTCAAATCCCAATTAAAAGTATCATCATTAACAGAACATCATAATTAATTAAAGTAACATGATGAGATCACATCAATAGATTCAAGTACTAAATACTCAAGATGTCCATAACCGGGGACACAGCTAACTATGATTAGTTTATACACTCTACAGAAGTTTGCACACTTTTCCCCACAAGACTCGACCACATCCATGATCAGATGATCGAGACATAGCCTTTCTGAAGCATTAACTCTATACTCCCGGTAGACAGTACCACCTACATACCTCTACATCTGCTAGTCTACCTCTTCAAGAGCTCACACAACTTACTCAACTATGCCAGAGCCCATAATTGCTTGTGGCTGCATATGAAAGTTTCTAGCATGAATAATCTTATGATCCCTTTGAGCCTGGGTGGCATTCCATAGGATAATCACACGGGTACTCCGGGATTTCCAAAAACAGGCAACACTGGGTTCCCCAGGTGCCTCAACCAATCCACACAGATGTATATTAAAGTTGCCACCTTAATGTTATCCATAATTAAAATAACTCTCAAACTTCCATGTGTGAATCACGATCCAATCCCTGCCTATGAGCATGGCTAAGCAATAATAAGCATAACGTATATTCCCCAGTGATCAAAAGGTATTAGGTTCCTACCTCAAGCACTACAACCAAAACAACATGTTCCCAATCCTACCAATGCAATTATTTGTGGGGCAATACTAATGCATAGTAAAAACTGGGTATAATAGAGTATGATCAAAGAGTAACTTGCCTTGCTGACGATCTGCAAACTCTAGAGATTCATAGTAACAAGCTTCGCACTTCGGGTAATCTAGCATAGACAAACAATAGCATACATAAGCATTCACTCAATCGAAACACGAGAAAAACCAAGAAAAGATCCAAATCAAACACGAAACAAGCAAACGGCTTAAACTTACAAGAGTCAAAACCTAATAGCAATATTAACATGTGAATTAGATCTTAACAGTAGATACATGTGATTAGCTACGATTTGCAAAAAGATTCAACTCAAACGGGGAAACGAAACTCAAAATATGAATGAAACAAGATCGTTACTAATCTGGACTAAAGTGAAATTTTTCAGTACCGAAATCATGTTCAAGTTACTTAACTGGAAAGAGGGGTTCGAGACAAAGATTTTGGCGCTGGTTTCATGTAATTTGGATAAACGAGTAAAAAGTTATACTAGTTTAAAGATGAGGGGCTAAATCGCCATAAAATAATTGCAGATAAGTCCCTGGCCAAAAAAAAGACTAATGAACTTCGCTGTCTGAACTTTGCTGTCTGAACTAATCTAACGAAAAGCGTTCGTTGAAACAAATGAACGGACGAACGTCCGCTAAATAACTTAACCAAAGGAATAAAAACTGATCTAGAAAATAAACCACAAAAACTAAAAAACCCGGGGTTAACTGAAGAAAACCGACCGGTCAACGGCAGGGTCAACGGCGGCGGGCGGTGGCGTCGGCAGTGGCTGCGTCCATGGTGGTCTGGTGGCTTGGGCGGCCGAGCGGCAAGGCGGTGGCGGTGTGGCGGTGAAGGGCTGGCAGTGGCGGCCGAGACAGCGGCGGCGGGGCCGCTCAAGGGCGAGGAGGCGGCGGCTTGGGAGCTCCATTGGCGGCGGCGGCTTTAAAGGGGAGGGAGGCGGCTTGGAGGAGGGGGCACAACGGCGGTGGTGTCCGGCTCGGACGAGGAGTCCGGCGGCTGCACGCTCTGCTGGGAAGGCGGCGGCGGCCGGCTGGCTGGTGGGCCTCGGCCCGATCAAGTGAAACTTTTTAAATAAATTTCTCCCGAAGAGAAAATCCTAATAAAATATAAAAAATATAAAAATGGCCAAAACAATTTTCACCGTCTAAATAAAATATTTAGAACAAGGTGAACATTTTTCCGCCTAAAATGCAATTTTAAAAATGCATATTTTTCTAATTCAAATAAAATAGCAAATAAGATATGAGAAATATCATAATTTGATTTTAAAATTCCTTTTCCAACATTTCTCTTAATTTTAAGAAGTCATATTATCTTCTCTCATTTATTTTTAATATTGGAAATAATTGGAGAGAAAAGTAATAAAACCAAAATGATCCTTTCATCAAGTTTGAATTAAATTCAAATACAATTTTGTGAAACCTCCAACTATCCCGTGGGTTCTTGACTTGCTTAAGATTTCTAGGATCTCAACCAAATGCAAGAATAAAATATGATATGCATATGATGATCTATATATAACATCCAAACTGAAAATTTGGATGTTACACCTTATTGCACCGATGACAACTTACTTGAAGGATCTTGCTCAATCCTTAGGTAGGTATGGTGGACTCTCAAAACAAGATTTGGGTTTAAGGGTTTTTGTATGCACAAGTAGTATCTCTACTTGGTGCGGAATTTTTGGCTAGCAAAGATAGGGGGCAAGCACCACATGTTGAAGGATCTATGACAATATAACTTCTATGTGAATATGAGCAAACATAAATCATTACGTTGGCTTCCTTGTCCAACGTCAACAATTTTGGCATAAAATATTTTGATGGGGGCTCACAATCACAAAATATTTCCATGATAGTGTATTTGCATGTGAAAGTTCTCTTCCTTATACTAATTATTCGTGAATTGCTTGTATGACCAATATTGTTATTGTCAAGCCTCAAAAGATTTCACTTTCTAAATCCAATTTGAAGCTACCACTAGGCATGATATAATTTCAACTTCATGACATTCAATTTATTCAACAATTTACTTATAGGATATAAGTGAAGCCCGAGAGTAAATGACAAACTACTCCAAAAAGATATAAGTGAAGATCATGCGAGTAGTTAAGTAAATAGGTAGCTATTTGAGGACTCTCTCTTATTCAAAAACTTTCAGATCTAAGTATTTTATTAAAACAGAAGCAAAATGAAAATAAAATGACATTTCAAGAGTAGCACAACTCATGCGAAGAAGCAAAAACTTAGGCTCAACCGATACTAACCGATAATTGTTGAAGAAGAAAGGTGGGATGCCTACTGGGGAATCCCCAAGCTTAGATGCTTGAGACTTATTGAAATATTAGGTTGGGATGCCTTGAGCATCCCCAAGCTTGAGCTTTAGTGTCTCCTTAATTCCTCTTATATCACGGTTTCCCTAAATCTCAAAAACTTCATCCACACAAAACTCAACAAGAACTCGTGAGATAAGTTAGTATAAATCAGTGCAAAACCTCGTCATTCTCTACTGTAGCAAATTACTAAAATTATTATTCAACATTTCATACTAAGTGCCTCTACATATTTAATACTCCTATCCTCAAATAGAATCATTAAACAAGCAAACATATGCAAACAATGCAAACATAACAGCAATCTGCCAAAATAGTACAGTCTATAAAGAATGCAAGATTCATCATACTTACCTAACTCCAAAAATTATGATAACAATACTACATTGTAGGAAATTTATCATATCTTACTTTGAAAAAAGTTTCAACAATTTATCATATACTGACTTTTCGAGGGAATTTTTGAAACATCGATAAACTTTCTGTTTTCAAACAGCAACAAGTATACTTGCAAAATAAGCATGGCAAAGGCTATCATTGACACTTCTATTGAAATAAAAGATGCAAAACATCATTATAAATAACATCAAGAAAATCCTAGAAAAATAAATTGACGCTCCAAGCAAAACACATATCATGTGACGAATGAAAACATAGCTCCAAGTGAGGTTACCGATAATGTTGGAGACGAAAGAGGGGATGCCATCCGGGGCATCCCCAAGCTTAGTTGCTTGGATCTTCCTTGAATATTACCTTGGGGTGCCTTGGTCATCCCCACGTTTAGGGTCTTTTCACTCCTTATTCTCCTCATATCAACGTCTCACCCAAAACTTGAAAACTTCAATCACACAAAACTTAACGAAACCTTGTGAGATAGGTTAGTATGATAAAGAGCAAACCATTTCACTTTTGGTACTATCAAAGACAAGATTCATAATTGTTTCCAAACAATGCCTACTGTAGCATATCATTTCCACAATTTATATTGAGCAATATAAGCCATAGAAACAAGGAAACAAGCAAACTATGCATTGAAAACAGAATCTGTCAAAAACAGAACATCTATAGTAATATGTACTCAAACCATACTTATGCTACTCCAAAAATTAAGAAACAAATGGGACCACGTGACCAATTTGTATATTAATCTTCTGCAAAAATAATCAACTCAAAAGAAATAATATGTTACAAATGAGAGCTATTTTCGTGAGCGCAAGAGTTTCTGTTTTACAGCAAGATCAAATCAACTATCACCCAACATGATCCCAAAGGCTTTACTTGGCACTTTATTGAAACAAAAGCAACAAAACTTGATTACTACAGTAGCCTAAGCATGTGAACACACAAAACAATAGGTAAAAGTGTTGGGTTGCCTCTCGACAAGTGCTTTTCTTTAATGCCTTTTAGCTAGGCATGATGAGTTCAATGATGCTCGCATAAAAGATAAAGATTGAAACATAACAAGAGCATCATGAAGCATACGCTAGCACATTTAAGCCTAACCCACTTCCTATGCATAGGTATTTTGTGAGCAAAAAACTTATGGGAGCAATAGTCAACTAGCATAGGAAGGCAAAACAAGTGCAACTTCAAAACTTTCAACACATAGAGAGAAAACTTGATATTATTGCAATATGTAAATGCATATGTTCCTCTCACATAATAATTTTCAGTAGCATCATGAAGAAATTCAACAATATAACCATCACATAAATCATTCTTTTCATGATGCATAAGCATAGCAATTTTTTTACTCTCCACATAAGCAAATTTATTCTCATGAATAGTGGTGGGAGCAAACTCAACAAAATAACTATCATGAGATTGAAAATTAAAATCATGATGACAAGTTTGATGGTTATCATTATTCTTTGTATCATACATGTCATCACCATAATCATCATAGATAGGAGGCATGCTTTCATTATAGTAAATTTTCTCACCAAAAATTGGGGGACTAAAAATATCATCTTCATCAAACATAACATCCCCAAGCTTATGGTTTTGCATATCATTAGCATCATGGATATTCAAAGAGTCCATACCAACAACATTGCAATCATGCTCATCATTCATGCCAATCATTTTATTAAATTCTTCTTCTATCAATGGAGCACAATTTTCCGAACCATCATTTTCAAGAAAGACTGATCAATAATATGATGTAACCTTAATTCCATTTTTATGTAGTTTTCGATCTAAAGATATACCTTCAAGCACTCACCTCCTCGGCAACGGCAACAGAAAAGAGCTTGATGTCTACTATGCAACTTTATTCTTGTAGACACGTGTTGGGCCTCCAAGCATAGAGTTTTGTAGGACAGTAGCAATTTTCCCTCAAGTGGATGACCTAAGGTTTATCAATCCGTGGGAGGCGTAGGATGAAGATAATCTCTCTCAAGCAACCCTGCAATCAAATACAAGAAATCTCTTGTGTCCCCAACACACCCAATACAATGGCAAATTGTATAGGTGCACTAGTTCAGCGAAGAGATGGTGATGCAAGTGTAGTATGGATAGTAGATATGAGTTTTTGTATTGTAAACAATAAAAAGATAGCAAGGTAGTAAATTGTAAAACGGAGCACAAACGGTATTGCAGTGATGTAAAATGAGGCCTAGGGTCCGTACTTTTGCTAGTGCAATTTCTCAACAATGCTAACATAGTCGGATCTTATGACTATCCCTCAAAGTGCAACAAAGGATCACTCCCGAGTTCCTATTAGCGGAGAACAAAAGATAGAAATTGTTTGTAGGGTATGAAACCACCTCAAAGCTATTCTTTCTGATCGATCTATCCTAGAGTTCGTACTAAAATAACATCAAGCTATTCTTTCCGATCGGTCTAATCAAGAGTTCGTACTAAAATAACACCATATGACACATATCAACCAACTCTAATGTCACCTAGATACCCCATTGTCACCGGGAGTACCCGTGAGTTAATTATACGATATGTATCAAACAATTTCAGATTCATAATGCTCAATCCAACACAAAGAACTACAAGGGGACCCCAAAATTTCTATCAGAGAAAAGATAATAAAAATGTGCATCAACCCCTATGCATAGATTACCCCAATGTCACCGTCGGAATCCGCAAGTTGAGTGCCATAACATATATCAAGTGAATCAATATGATACTCCATTGTCACCTCAAGTATTCATACGGCAAGACATACATCATGTGTTTTCAGATCTGAACATTCAATCCGACAAGACAAAACTTGAAAGGGTAAAGACTCATTTCATCACAACAAGAGTAAAGAGGGGAGAAACATCATATGATCCATCTATATTAGCAAAGCCCGCGATACATCAAGATCATGACATCTCAAGATCATGAGAGAGAGAGAGATTAAACACATAGCTACTGGTACAAACCCTAAGCCCCGAGGATGGACTACTCCCTCCTCATCGTGGTGGCCGCTGGGATGATGAAGATGGCTACCGGAGATGATTCCCCCCTCCGGCAGTGTGCCGGAACAGGGTCTAGATTGGATCTGGTGGATACAGAGGCCTTGCAGCGGCGGAACTTCTGATCTAGGGCTGCCCAGAAGGGTTTCGGAATATTTAGGAATTTATAGTGCAAGGGGAGGCCACCGGGGTGGGCATACCCACCTGGGCACGCCTGGGGGCCCAGGCATGCCCTGGTGGGTTGTGCCCCCCTCGGGGCACCCCCCCAGGTGCTGCTCTAGCCCATCTTGAGTGTTCTGGTCCATAAAAAATCCTCCAAAAGTTTCACGGTGTTTGGACTCCGTTTGATATTGATTTCCTGCGATGTAAAAAACAAGCAAAAAATAGCAACTAACACTGGGCACTGGGTCAATAGGTTAGTCCCAAAAAATGATATCAAGTTGCTATAAAATGATTGTAAAACATCCAAGAATGATAATATAATGGCATGAATACTTCATAAATTATAAATACGTTGGAGACGTATCATGAACCGCATGTTGTATATCGCACACACCTTGATCTGGCTGACCGTTTCTTTTGTATTGCCTATTCACATACAGTTCATCAGAGTGAACCGTATGCTGTGTATCACACACGCCTTCATCTGGCTGCCCGTTTCTTTTGTTCCTCCTCATCATAGACAGTTAATTGAACTGAACTGTATGCCCTGCATCGCACACGCAACTAAAATCTGAACCGTGTTTGATGCTTCCATCAACGCAAACGTTTTGCACATTTTTGACGGTTTTCTTACACCACCGTTTGCGATTATTGCATCGCACATAGTTTCTCGAAGGGTCTCTTATCGTAGTGTCGCGTTAGCAGTATCCTGGAGTAGTGTGTAGTATGACGATATGGTATCCTCCTATGAATGTTTCAAGTGACTTGACTTGGCGCATGTTCACGCCTGTAGTTGAATCAAAACCAACATAGCCTCTATAATATTTATGTTCATGGTGTATGTATCCTACTCATGCTAGTATTCAATGTTAAATATTCATAATGCATTTTCATGACCGTTTTTGCTCTCTAGCTGGCCGCTTCTCAACCTATTTTCTATCCTTCACCTGTACTAAGCGGAAATACTGCTTGTGCATCAAAATCCTTAAACCAAAGTTATTCCAGACGAGTCCACTATATCTACCTATACGCGGTATTACCCTGCCGTTCCAAGTAAATTTGCATGTGGCACCTCTAAACTTTTAAATGAACGTCTATTTTGTGTGTCTGGACCACTCATGGAGCGACAGGGGGTGGTCAGTATCTTCCATGCTAAGCGGGTTATTCTCGTGATGAGTGTTTATTCACTCGTCCTTGCACGATAGGGGTTAGTAATAGGGATGCCCAGTCCTGAAACCAAAAATTGCATATTTAAACAAAACTCCCCCGGGACTGTTGTTGGTATGGATGACACCCGTGGATTCGGCTAGCCATGCCTTGTGTTTGTTGGTGGAGGGGGAGTAAACTTTTACTTTTACCGTTTGGGAACCGCCGCTAATTTGTTTAGCATGTAAGATATTGAAAACTCTTGGTTGTAACATTGACAGGAAGGGTGCACCTCCCAAAATTATATTTATGTCTGATTTAAGCTTTGAGCTCTGACACCTTTGCAAATCCTTGGTTCCCTCTACGAAGGGACTATCTTTTTAATTTTATGTTGAGTCATCACCTTCTCAAACAAGCGCCAGGCCTGAGAACACTATTGTCATCCTCATGCATTGTGTATAGTCAATGTTGCATGCATCATGGCTGGATCCTTTCTACCATGAATTACAATGTTTAGTCACTGCTTGAACTTCGACGGTGCTCTGCATTTATGTTTTGCGGTCTTAGAAAGGGCTAGAGAGATACCACTACTGTCATATTATATCATGATTGTTTTGACAAAGTGTTGGCATTTGAGATATCTTATTATTTGCTCGCTAGTTGATTATGCCATCGATATGAGTTAATATAATTTCTAAGAGTTACTATTGATATGGTTCGTCATGATCTTTGCTGAAAACTTGGGTGCTATTTAAGCATATATATGTAAACAAGAATGAAGGAGTTCATAAAAGTTTTTCTTTATCACTTTCAGTTTGTCAACTGAACTGCTTGAGGACAAGCAATGGGTTAAGCTTGGGGGAGTTGATACGTCTCCATCGTATCTACTTTTCCTAATGCTTTTGCTCTTGTTTTGCACTCTAATTTGCAAGATTTGAATGAAACAAACTCGGACTGACAATGTCTTCAGCAGAACTACCATGGTGTTGTTTTTGCGCACAAATAAAAGTTCTCGGAATTGGATGAAACCAGGGTGCACCACCCCCCTCTGGCGCGCCTTGGTGGGTGGTGGGCCCCTCGAGACCCGCTGACCCTAATTTCGACACTATAAAATCCTATTTTTCTAGAAAAAATAGGAGAGGAAATTTTCATCGTGTTTCACGATACGGAGCTGTCGCCACCTCCTGTTCTTCATCGCGGGGCCAGATCTAGAGCCTGTTGGGACTCCGGAGAGGGGAATCTTCGGTCTTCGTCATCATTGACCCTCCTTCGTCACCAATTCCATGATGCTCCCCACCGGGAGTGAGAAATTCCTTCGTTGGCTCGCTGGTCGGTGAGGGGTTGGATGAGATTCATCATGTAATCACGTTAGTTTTATTAGGGCTTGATCCCTAGTATCCACTATGTTCTGAGATTGCTGTTTCTATGACTTTGCTATGCTTAATGCTTGTCACTAGGGCCCGAGTGCCATGATTTCAGATCCGAACCATTTATGTTTTCACCATTATATCTATGTTCTAGATCCAATCTTGTAAGTCATATAAACCTGCTACGTGTTATGATCCGTCAACCCCAGGGTGACAGTAATTGGGATACTTTCTGGTGATGAACGTAGTTTGAGGAGTTCGTGTATTCACTATGTGTTAATGCTTTGTTCCATTTCTCTATTAAAAGGAAGCCTAAATTTCCCTTAGTTTCCTTATGGACCCCGCTGCCACGGGAGGGTAGGACAAAAGATGTCATGCAAGTTCTTTTCCATAAGCACATGTGACTATTTACGGAATATATGCCTACATTATATTTATGAACTGGAGCTAGTTCTGTGTCGCCCTAGGTCATGACTGTTATATGATGAATATCATCCAACATAATCACCGATTAAATGCCTATGGGTTTTCCACATATTGTTCTTGCTAAGTTACTATTACTATTGCTATTGTTCCAACTGCTACAAAACTGTTACTTCTATTACTGCTACCACTATTACTATTACTACTACTATCAAACCATCATATTACTGTGCTGCTGATCACTCTGCTGTAGATACTTAATCTCCAGGTGTGGTTGAATTGACAACTCAACTACTAATATTTACAAATATTCTTTGGCTCCCGTTGTGTCGAATCAATAAATTTGGGTTGAATACTCTACCCTCGAAAATTGTTGCGATCCCCTATACTTGCGGGTTATTAGCAGCGCCTCATCCCGAAAACCTTCTTCTCATTTTTTCTAGCTCAAAACACTTCATATAGCAGAAGATGGGCACCGGATGCTGGCCAGGAGCCCCACAAGCTCAGGAGGGCCTTAGGGGGTAGGGCACGCCTCCCAGGCTTGTGGCCACCTGGTGGGTCCCCTTCTGGTACTTCTTCTCCCAATATTTTTATATATTCTAAAACAATTCTCCGTAAAGTTTCAGCACATTTGGAGTTGTGCGTAATAGTTATATCAGATTTGCTCCTTTCCGGTCCAGAATTCCAGTTGCCGGCATTCTCCCTCTTGATGTAAATCTTGTAAAATAAGATAGAAAAGGCATACGAATTGTATCATAAAGTGTAATATCAATCCAATATGCAATAAATGTCAACATAAAAACATGATGCTAAATGGATGTATCACACTTCCACCAAGAGAAATTTGATTCCCCCTACTAATCCCTTGGGTGTTTGAGCACCCTACACAGTTGAGGTCACCTTGGAGCCACATTCCATTATGGTGAAGCTTCGTGGTGGTGTTGGGACCCTCCAATTAACTGACGGAGATTGCCCTAACCTTGCTTGTAAAGGTTCGGTCGCCTCCTTCAAGGGCACCACAAGTGGAATAACGGCATCTCACATTGGGTGAGGGGATGAGGAGAATATGGTGGCCCTAGTGGATTCCTGGCGAGCATTGTGCCTCCACACCGCTCTAACGGATACGTACTTCCCCTCAAAGGGAAGTAACTTCAGAAACACATCCTTGTTTCCACTGTCTCCACTTGTGGTTATCTCTTACCTTTACTTTGTGCAAGCTTTTTGTGTATAGTATCCTTTGCTTGCTAGTGTTACTTGTGTTGTTAGCATCATATAGGTTGCCCACTGAAAGTGCAACTAATCCCTGGGTGGTTTTGGTAATTCTTAACAACATATAGCACATTGAACTAATGCTCTTTAAAGATGATCATTTCAGAAAGTTTAATGATTGGCATGGCATGGACTAGAGATGTGGACCCCTCAAAATGCTAAGGACACATATTGGCAACAAGCTCAAGACTCTATATTTTTCATTTAAGTGATCCAAGATCACATTGAGTCAATAGGAAATCCAATACAATTAAAAGAGGATGAGGTGTTGCTTAATGGCTTTCTTGCTCAAAATGCTTAGTGATATACTCCAAAACCCTCAACCACTTTCTCATTTCCACATATGTCCCAAACCTAAAAGTCAAACTCGGCCCCACCGATTTGATCTATCTGGAGCCACCGAGTTTCATTTGACATAGCCACTGCCACAAACCCTAGTCACTTCGGTTTCACCGATAGGGATCTTGGTCTCACCGAGATGGGATTGCAAACTCATTGTTTCCTTTTTGTAACATTTCAGTCCCACCGAAATGAGCGAATCGGTCCCATTGAGTCTGCAATGCAAACTCCATGTTTCCTTCTCATAACACTTCGGTCTTATCAACGTGAGCGAATCGGTCCCACCGAGTTTGCTTGACCAACTCTCTATGTTCCTATTGCTGAAATTGGTCCCACGGAGTTCATGTGATCGGTCACACCGAGATTACGTTATGCCCTAGCCCTAGATGTTGGTCCCACCGAGTTGACTGTGTCGGTCCCACCGAAAAGCCTAATGTTCATATTTTGACCTGAATCGGCCTGACCAAGTTTCACCATTCGGTCTCACTGAATTTGGGAATCTGTGTGTAATGGTTATATTTTGTGTGGAGGCTATATATACCCCTCCACCCACTCTTCATTCGTGAGGAGAGCCATCAAAACGTGCCTACACTTCCAGCATTCATTTTCTGAGAGAGAACCACCTACTCATGTGTTGAGACCAAGATATTACATTCAACACACAAGAATCTTGATCTCTAGCCTTCCCCAAGTTGCTTACCACTCAAATCAACTTTCCACCATAGCCAAATCTGTGAGAGAGAGTTGAGTGTTGGGGAGACTATCATTTGAAGCACAAGAGCAAGGAGTTCATCATCAACACACCGTCTATTAACTTTTGGAGAGTGGTGTCTCCTTTATTGGTTAGGTGTCACTTGGGAGCCTCTGTCAATAGTGTGGAGTTGAACCAAGGAGTTTGTAAGGGCAAGGAGATCGCCTACTTCATGAAGATCTACCCTAGTGAGGAAAGTCCTTCGTGGGCGATGGCCATGGTGGGATAGACAAGGTTGCTTCTTCATGGACCCTTCGTGGGTGGAGCCCTTTGTGTACTCGTGCAAACGTTACCCTTCGTGGGTTGAACTCTCAATCAACGTGGATGTACAATAGCACCACCTATCAGAACCACGCCAAAAATCTCCATGTCAACATTGCGTTTGCTCCCTCCAAACTCCTCCCATTTACTTTCTTGCAAGTTACATGCTTTACTTTCCGCTACTCATATAATCTTTGCATGCTTGCTTGAATTGTATTAAGATTGCTTGACTTGGGCTAAGTTGCTAAAATCTGCCAAGAATTAAAATTGGGAAAAGGTTAAGTTTTATTTGGTCAAGTAGTCTAATCACCGCCCCCCCTCTAGACATACTTTCGATCCTATAAGTGGTATCAGAGCTTTGGTCTCCATTTGCCTTGATTTCCATAGCTTTAGTGATCATAGTCTTGGTTTCACAACCTAGAAGAGTATGGCGTCTAGCGAGGGAAATTACCACGATAGAGGTCCTTACTTTGATGGTACTAATTTTGCTAGTTGGAAACATAAGATGAAGGTGCATATTCTTGGACATAACCCCGCCGTTTGGGGTATTGTGTGTATTGATTTGCAAGGTGAATAATTCAATGGGAGAGAACCAAATCGTGAAGCTACCGCGAAAGAATTGAAGATGTTGCAATACAATGCTCAAGCTTGCGATATCCTCTTCAAGGGATTGTGCCCCGAAGAATTTAACAAAATCAGTCGTCTTGAGAATGCAATGGAAATTTGGGATACTTTGACTGATATGCATGAAGGTACCGACTCCGTTAAGGAATCCAAGTTGGATGTGCTTCAAAGTCAACTTGACAAGTTCAAAATGAAGGATTGTGAAGGTGTCGCTGAAATGTACTCTAGGCTTGCTCTCATCACAAATGAGATTGCTGGCTTAGGAAGTGAAGAGATGACCGACAAATTCATCATCAAAAAGATCTTGAGAGCATTGGATGGAAAATATGATACCGTGTGCACTTTGATCCAAATGCAAACTACAAAGATCTCAAGCCAACCGAAGTCATTGGAAGAATTGTTGCTCATGAGATGTCACTCAAGGATAAAGAAGAGCTTCACAACAAGTTTAGTGGTGCTTATAAAGCCTCATGTGATGATCCTACATCATCAAATGAGAAACAAGCCTTCAATGAAGAATTGAGCTTAATGGTGAAGAACTTCAACAAATTCTACAAGAGTAGAAGCAAGGAAAGAAGTTCCAAGTCAAGGTCCTACAATGACAAAAGATCTTCTAGTCGTGAGAGAAATTGCCACAAATGTGGAAGACCCGGACAGTACTCCAATGAGTGTACGGATCCGTACAAAAGAAGAGAAGACTCACCTAAAAGGAGAAGAAAAAGGGAAGAATCACCTCCAAGAGAGAGAAGGAGTGGAGATGATCGCTATGAACGAAGAACCTCTCTAAGAAGCAAGGGCTCGGAAAGGAAGGACAAGTCATCAAAGAGCTACACAAAATGAAGACATCAAGCTCATGTTGGTGAATGGGTATCCGGCTCCGACTCCGACCACCACTCCGAGAGAAGTTATCACTTTGACTCCGAATATACTCAAGATGAAGGTGTTGCCAGTCTAGCACTTGTGTCAACCAACTCCTATGACATATTTGATTCACCAAATGAAGGGATTGGGAGATGCTTCATGGCTAAAGGCCGCAAGGTAACACACCCCGAGTATGTTGCTTTCAATAGTGATGAAGACGACTTGCTAGGTGATGATGATTTACTTGTTGACAACTCTAGTGATGAATACTATGATGAAAATGGTATTAATCATGCTAATCAAGATGAAACGAATGACAATGATAAGAAGGAGATTGAGCGTCTAACTAAAGAGCTAAACACTCTTAGGTTAGCTCATGAAACTACTTTAGAAGATCATCGAGAACTTTTAAAAATGCATGAGAAGTTACGCTTCGAACAGCTCAATCTTGAGCAAGAACATGGGTTCTTAAAAAGCCATCAATGATGATCTTCGGAAGAAAAGTTCTTCTTATACTGCCAAGCATTTACTCTTGTCTACTTACATGCCACAAGTAAAATCTAGCAACAAGAACAAGAAAGATTCTTCTTCTAGTAGTAACAATAATCATGCTAAATCCAATATTGTTGCTTCTAGTAGTCCTCTTGATTCCACTAATGATTCTCTTAGCCAAGTTACACTTGAGCAAGAAAATAGCTTATTGAAGGGAATTATAGAGAAAGGTGTTTACAAGAGCCTTGCCGGAAGTAAGCCATTTGAGGAAATTGTACGCAAGCAAGGAAGGCACCGGAAGAATCAAGATGTTGGTTTTGAACGAAAGTTCAATGCTAATGGAGTCGAGTGGGAAGAAGATCAATACCCCAAGACAAATTTTGTTCCTCAACAAGAGAAGTATGATCCACTTCCTTCAAGGAAACACAAGCTCAAGATGATCTTCCATCACAAGACCACAAGCTAAAAGGCAAGGACAAGCTTCAAGAAGAGATTGATGCATTTGAAGATGCTCCAAAGGCCTTGGTCAAGTGGGTTCCCAAGACTACATCAAGTTCTACTTCATCAAGTACATCTACAACCCCAAGGATTCCAATCACAATGATGTGGATCCCGAAGAAGAAGAACTAGAGAGTTCTTGAGGGTGACTCCGCCAACATACTTCACTCATATTCATCTTGGCAAGGACAAGTGCAAACAACTTTCACATCTTGCACTAGTTCAAGGAGTCACAAACCCTCTTGTTGGTAAGACAAGGGACAAGGTGACCTAATGCTTTCATGGACATCATCATGTGTGTGCTTCACTCTATGTCGATGGATATCCTTGTTTGTTCCTTGTGGGACTAACCCATGTAGGTATTGAAAGTGCAACTCACTCCAATGGATTGCTTCAATTGATCTACATCAACAATGAGCATGCACATCTTCAACATCTACATGAAGTCATCATCGACAAAACCCAAGGTTAGTTCATCCCTCTTAGGGGGGATATCACATCTAGGGGGAGCTTTACTCTAAGAATTGAGCTAAAGCAACTCTAATGGTGTGAACACAACAATGCTTTCTATAAAAGTGGTAACCCCACTTGTGCTTAAACGATGAGTATGGCCTATGATCAAATGTTTTCATTTGACTCCTAAGTCAATATACTCATATATAGATGACCTAGTCATCGCCAATTACTTGTTAGATAATAGAATGATTGTGCATGCTTTTCCACATATTTCATTTGCCTTTTTATTGTGCGTGCATGTTGGTTGCATACTTTTCTTATTCGAGGACATCCATTTGTTGCTTTGATTGTTTGGATCTTCTTATTTTGCCAAATGGATGGACAAGAATGCCTAAGAACTTCCTCTAGATATCTATGCTTTTCTCGTCTCAAACTCTTTTCATGCTACATCACAAAATTTGATCTAAGTCAAATTCAAACCATCTGCGTGAGGAACAGTAGGAGTCCCGATTTGTCATAGACTTAAACTTCCAAAACCTCTTTGTGTATTTCAGTCTGACCGATTCATCCATTTCAGTCACCGAGTTCACTGGGTTGATCAAGTTTTCAATCTCACTGCAACCGATTAGAACTCTATGGTCTCACCAAGTTGTAGTAACCGCTTGCAATTCTGTATCTCGGTGCCACCTAGTTGTTCCACTCGGTCACACCAACAGTGCCAGGATATATATACCGATGGGTCAAATTTTGGAAATTCCTCCAAAACCTCTTCGCCCGCGCGTGTCCTGCTCTGCCGCCTCGGGTCTTCGGATCGTCTTCTCGTCTCCAGTGACCTCCCGCCGCTGGTCTCCGCCGCCGATAATGAAAACCCTCCCCTCCGTTGCCGCCGTAGCGAGCTCATCGCCAAGCTAGGGTATGAGCTTAACACTTTGTGCATTCTTTTAACTCTGACTCTTAGCACAAAGTCAATGCCTTGTTTCTTTCCAAGTATGAGAATGATCTATCCACAGAAAACATCCTTTAGATTAGTTTTGATTTGAAAATTTAGGGTTAGGTTTCCGCCGGACTCATCTTGGACCGACCGAATTGTAGAAATCGGTCTCACCGATTTGGCTTGGGCCATTGCACATGTGATTTTTGGTCTGACCGAAAATTGCAAATTGGTGTGACCGAGATCGGGACTTTGTGAAACCCTAGCAAACTCGGAGTCACCAAACTGTGTCACGGTCTGACCGATTCCACTAGTTTAGACTCCAAAGTTGCTTCGGTGTCACCGAGTTTTACAAATCGGTAGCTCCGAAATGCTTCCTGTAGAAAACTAAAACTAAGTTTTTGACTCATTATTTTTGCAAAAACACTGCACTTTGTGATTCTCATCTACAACTATTCACAGAGTCAGCTCTTAGTTGGCATTGCAATATGTCTGATCAAAGTGATAGTCAGAACAAGTCAGAAGAGTAGTGGACTTGAGTGAGGGCACTGGTCCCTCTGGCAGCTATGATGAAGGTAGCAGGAGCACACCTAGCAACCTACCTAAGGCCCAGACTAGGCAGAGGAAGAAGAAAACTTCAGACTCTGGGGATGAGGACTTTGAGATTGAGGAAGTTAGCTCAAATAAGAAGGTGCTAAAGAAGGAATATACTGATGCTGCTTCTACCAAGCCAAGTCAGCACAAGAAAGCACCTGCCAGGAGAGTGCCAATGTCTAAGGTCAGGGGATCAACTCAAGAGACTATGGTATTTACACTTGAGCCAAGAAAAGGTGAAGAGGGCAAGAAAAGGGTCAGGAAAACTACTGCTAGAGTGCTTGGAAATCCATCAATGAGGAGAGATTCTACTAGTGAGGAGGAAGAGGAAGAAGAGGATGTTGCACTAGCACCTCCTGCTTAGTCACAAAGCTAATGGGGGATGCCATCAAATCTGGGGCTGCTCCTTCAAAGCCCAAGACGGCCCCCAAAGCTCCAACTCAAGCCTCCAAGACTGCACCTAGGAGAAGCACCAGGAACATCCCTACTGCAGAGAAGAACAAGGCCCCAGTGCCTGAAGTTGAGGAAGATGATGATGAAGCCCAAGTGCTTAGGAAACTCAAGCCAAAAATTCCAGACCATGATGACAATCATCCAGTGGCTGAGAATATGAAAGAAAGAAAAGATGCAGGTCTCAGATTGTGGAGACAAGCTGATCCATATACAGTGAGGAGAAGGACAGTTGTGGACTATAGATTTCACACCAAAGAACAACAAGATTTCTATGAAACAATGTTGCTTGACAAGAAGCCCATTGCCAGTGATATGAAGTGGGTTGATTGGGAGTACATTAATGAGAATGAAGACCATTTTCTAGGAGTGCATGAGAGCTTCAAGCTCAATGGTGTTGACAAGTTTGTGGGTCGAAAGTTGACCAAATGGAATGATGAGCTCAATATGCAGTTTTACTCTACAGCTCATTTCTATCCACATGGAAAGATTGTGTGGATGACTGAAGGTACAAGGTACCAGTCTACTATTGATGAGTGGGCAAAGCTCATAAAAGCCCCCAAGGAGCATGATAAAGACATTGATGTCTATGCTGAGAAGAAGAAAGACCACAACTCCATGGCAAATATGTACAAGGAGATACCTGACAAAGCCTTGGAGACTGACAAGCTAGGCTCGGTGTACTACTTAATGTCTGGATTGGCCACTATGAACACTATATTGAGGCACACCTCGTTGCCCAAATCAGGAGATCATAGGATGATCAGAGGCCATTCCATCAATCTGCTTCAGATGTTTGATTTGCCCCAAAAATTCAAAGTCATGAGTTTTATTGTTGACACAATCAAGAGAACGGCTGCTGACCAGAAGAGGTCATGTGAGTATGCTCCACACATACGGATGCTGATCAACTCCAAGATGCCCAAGGGAGTGTACTTGTTGGACAAAGAGCATCTGCCATTGAAGCCTGACTTTGAGGACAACATTGTTGTCATGATTGCTAAAGATCCAACATCCCTAGAGGCTCAAGAAAAGAGACAGAAAGCTAAAGCTGAGAAAGCAGCAAAGATGCCAAGTGCTGAAGAAGCTTCAGAAGTGTTCCTCAAGTCAAAGAAAGACCATCTTGGATATCTTATTCAAGCAACCTTGAGGATTGAGAAAGGACTGGCCACCTTGACTCAGAACCCGGAGAGCTTGGAGAGGATCATTGAAACCAAATTCTATGATCTTGACTTGAAGGTGACTGAAATTCAGACGGCAGTTGAAGAGCTCCAGGAAGAAGTAGAAGAGAGGAAGGGAAAATCAACTGCACAAGTGTTTCACAGAGTGCCTAGGGCACAGAAGTCTGCAGCAGTGCCAGTGCCAGACATAAGAGCCACAGCTCCAATTGCCCCTCTAGTGGCAACTCCACCAGCTCCATCAACTTCCACTGATGTTTTCGTCCTTGGAGTCCTCTCAACACCTCCTTCTGAAGATCAAGCCTAGAGGGTCACATAGCACTATGCATTTTCAAGCTTTTTGGCAACTTGTTGCCAAAGGGGGAGAAAGTGTATAGATCATAGGCTTCGGAGATAGAGAGAGCTTTGCTTCTTTTGCTACTTATTTGCTTTGCTTGCTTGGTTGAGATACTTTATGTTTTTGTGTGTGAGATACTTTGTATGGTCATGTGCTTGATCATGTCATGCTTAATAGTTGTGCTTGAATGATGACATTATCTATCTCTTATGTATGATCATTCACTTTTCCTTGGTGATGAGTGCTTGTTCCTATTTTTTATCATTTTGAGCGCTCCAGATGTATGTGACATGGAAGAGTAACCCATGATCCTATTTAATTGTGCATTTGCATTCAAAAGCAAATTTTAAATAATGCACAAATTTAGGGGAAGCTCTTGCTTATCACATATTTCTCAAACCGATGATGTATTTCATTGTTATTACCATTTGTCGAAGCTTTGATCTATATGTTGTCATCAATTACCAAAAAGGGGGAGATTGACAGTGAAACTAATCCTTGGGTGGTTTTGGTAATTCTTAACAACATATAGTTCGTTGAACTAATGCTCTTCCAAGATGATCATTTCAGAAAGTTCAATGATTGGCATGGCATGGACTAGAGATGTGGACCCCTCAAAATGCTAAGGACACATATTGGCAACAAGTTCAAGACTCTACATTTTTCATTTAAGTGATCCAAGATCACACAGAGTCAATAGGAAAGCCAATACTATTAAAAGGGGATGAGGTGTTGCTTAATGGCTTTCTTGCTCAAAATGCTTAGTGATATGATCCAAAACCCTCAACCACTTCTCATTTCCACATATGTCCCAAACCTAAAAGTCAAACTCGGCCCCACCGATTTGATCTATCCGGTGCCACCGAGTTTCATTTGACATAGCCACTGCCACAAACCCTAGTCACTTCGGTTTCACCGATAGGGATCTCAGTCTCACCGAGATGGGATTGCAAACTCACTGTTTCCTTTTTGTAACATTTCGGCCCCACCGAAATGAGCAAATTGGTCCCATCGAGTCAGCAATGCAAACTCCATGTTTCCTTTTCGTAACACTTCGGTCTTACCGAAGTGAGCGAATCGGTCCCACCGAGTTTGCCTGACCAACTCTCTATGTGCCTATTGCTGATATCGGTCCCACCGAGTTCATGTGATCGGTCGCACCGAGATTACGTTATGCCCTAACCCTAGAATATTGGTCCCACCGAGTTGACAGTGTCGGTACCACGGAAAAGCCTAATGTTCATATTTGACCTGAATCAGTCTGACCGAGTTTCACCATTCGGTCTCACCGAGTTTGGGAATCTGTGTATAACGGTTAGATTTTGTGTGGAGGCTATATATACCCCTCCACCCAGTCTTCATTCATGAGGAGAGCCATCAGAATGTGCCTACACTTCCAGCATTCATTTTCTAAGAGACAACCACCTACTCATGTGTTGAGACCAAGATATTACATTCAACCCACAAGAATCTTGATCTCTAGCCTTCCCCAAGTTGCTTTCCACTCAAATCATCTTTCCACCATAGCCAAATCTGTGTGAGAGAGTTGAGTGTTGGGGAGACTATCATTTGAAGCACAAGAGCAAGGAGTTCATCATCAACACACCATCTATTACCTTTTGGAGAGTGGTGTCTCCTAGATTGGTTAGGTGTCACTTGGGAGCCTCCGTCAAGATTGTGGAGTTGAACCAAGGAGTTTGTAAGGGCAAGGAGATCACCTACTTCATGAAGATCTGCCCTAGTGAGGAAAGTCCTTCGTGGCCGATGGCCTTGGTGAGATATACAAGGTTGTTTATTCGTGGACCCTTCGTGGGTGGAGCCCTCCGTGGACTCGCGCAACCGTTACCCTTCATGGGTTGAAGTCTCTGTCAACGTGGATGTACGATAGCCCCACCTATCGAAACCACACCAAAAATCTCCGTGTCAACATTGCGTTTGCTCCCTCCAAACTCCTCCCATTTACTTTCTTGCAAGTTACATGCTTTACTTTCCGCTGCTCATATACTCTTTGCATGCTTGCTTGAATTGTACTAAGATTGCTTGACTTGTGCTAAGTTGCTAAAATCTACCAAGAATTAAAATTGGGAAAAGGTTAAGTTTTATTTTGTAAAGTAGTCTAATCACCCCTTCTAGACGTACTTTCGATCCTACACCCACCTAGTTGCATATCTAGACAACCTACTTGTTGCTATCCCTAATTTGTTAGTAAAGTTAAAAATTGGTAGTTGCCTATCCCCGCCCCTCTAGTCAACTATAGCGATCCTTTTAGTATTGAAGAACATCGAGAGAGATGAAGCCATCTAGCTACTAACTATGGACCAGTAGGTCTGTGGTAAACTACTCATGCATCATCAGAAGGGCAGCAAGGTTGATGTAGAGCCCCTCCATGATTGATTCCCCTCCGACGGAGTACTGAAAAAGGTCCCCAGATGGGATCTCTCGAGAACAAAGGCTTGCGGCGATAGAAAAAGTATTTTGTAGACTCCTATGTTGTTTTCCTAATTTTAGAGAATTTATAGAGGTGGAGTTAGGTCAAATGGAGCCACATAGGCCCCACAAGCTACCAGGGCATGCCCTACCCCCTAGGCGCGCCCTTGTGCCTTGTGGGCCACTGCTCCATCTTCTCGTCCCCTCCCAAAGCTTTCAAGGTCTCTTATGTCTAGAAAAAAATCTCCAAAAAGTTTTGTGTGGCATTTGGACTTCATTTGGTACTGATATTCTGCAAAACCAAAAACAAGCAAAAAAACAACAACTGGCACTGGGCACTAAGTTAGTAGGTTAGTGTAAGTGCATCAAGTGCACCCCTTAGAGGTTTTGGAGTATCAAATACATATAGGTTGAGGAACTAATGATTTTGTGAGTATACACAGATAATATAGTCCCTGAAGATTTGGTTTAACGCATGGAAAGCGACCCTAAAAATGGAATTCTTCAAGTGAAGAATTTGGTGATGAAATTGGTATGGCCTTTGAAGAAATTAATGTGAAGATTTTGAAGCTTGAAGACTTTTGTTAACATAGTTTCTCTTCTTATTTGAGTCATAGGAAAAAATGTACTGTTAAAGGGGGTCTAGGTGAAACATATTTCACATTTCCAAAGTGATGCTCAAACTACTCAAACCTATACACACAAGCCGCTTCAAGTGAAGCCTTTGGAAATCTCCGGATCAGCTGACGCATTTGCTAGTGACAGTGACGAAATTCATTTGGTCGCTGACGAATATGGTCAGGCTGAGGAGTGATACGTCTCCAACGTATCAATAATTTTTGATTGTTACATGCTATTATATTATCTATTTTGGAAGTTTTATATGCATTAATATGCAATTTTATATTATTTTTGGGAGTAACCTATTAACCGAGAGCCTAGTGCCAGTTTCTATTTTTTTGCCTGTCTTAGAGTTTTGCAGAAAAGGAATAGCAAACGGAGTCCAAATGGAATGAAACTTTCGCGATGATCTTTCTTGGACCAGAAGCAAACCAGGAGACTTGGAGATGAAGTCGAAGACGCAACACGGCGGCCACGAGGGTGGAGGGCGCGCCCCTTGCCTCATGGGCCCCTCGTGGGTCTCTTGACCTAGTTCCTTCGCCTATATATATACTCTTATACCCCAAAAACAACTAGGGGAGCCACGAAACCACTTTTCCACTGCCGCAACCTTCTATACCCATGAGATCCCATCTAGGGGCCTTTTCTGGCGTCCTGCCGAAGGGGGATTGGATCATGGATGGCTTCTACATCAACACCATTACCCTTGCGATGAAGCGTGAGTAGTTTACCACAGACCTACGGGTCCATTGATAGTAGCTAGATGGCTTCCTCTCTCTCTTTGATTCTCAATACCATGTTCTCCTCGATGTTCTTGGAGATCTATTCGATGTAATATTCTTTTGTGGTGTGTTTGCCGAGATCCGATGAATTGTGGATTTATGATCAGATTATCTATGAATATTATTTGAGTCTTCTCTGAATTCTTATATGCCTGATTTTATATCTTTGCAAGTCTCTTCGAATTATCGGTTTAGTTTGGCCTACTAGATGGGTTTTTCTTGCAATGGGAGCTTAGCTTTGGGTTTAATCTTGCGGTGTCCTTTCCCAGTGACAGTAGGGGCAGCAAGGCACGTATTGTATTGTTGCCATCGGGGATAAAAAGATGGGGTTTTCATCATATCGCTTGAGTTAATTCCTCCACATCATGTCATCTTACTTAATGCATTACTCCGTTCTTTATGAAGTTAATACTCTAGATACATGCTGGATAGCGATTGATGTGTGGAGTAAAAGTAGTAGATGCAGAATCGCTTCGGTCTACTTGACACGAACGTGATTCCTATGTTCATGATCATTGCCTTAGATATCATCATAACTTTGCGCTCTTCTATCAATTGCTCGGTAGTAATTTGTTCACCCGCTGAGGGAGTCCTGGATAAGGGGGTATCCGGACAGCCGGACTGTATACATCGTCCGGACTATTGAAGCGTGAAGAAACAAGACTCGAGATTTCGGCCCGTATCCGGATGGGACTCTCCTTGGCGTGGAAGGCAAGCTTGGCGATCCGGATATTGTGTTTGCTTCCTTGTAACCGACTCCATGTAAACCCTAGCCCTCTCCGGTGTCTATATAAACTGGAGAGGTTGGTCCTTAGAAGGCCGATCACAATTACAATCATATCATCATAGGCTAGCTCTTAGGGTTTAGCCTCTATGATCTCGTGGTAGGTCTACTCTTGTACTACCCATGTCGTGGATTTGTCACGGCAGATGTCCTAGTGTAAGGACTTAGTCGTGGAGCCATCGCTACGGGTTTACTTGCAGGGGTTAAAGCGGACGCAAAGACACAAGGGTTTATACTAGTTAGGCCCCTTCGATGAAGGTAAAAGCCCACGTCTAGTTGTGATGGAATTGATGTAGTCTCGATGGCTAGGGAGCAAATAAGCTTCGCCTAGGCTCGAGTTGTGGTTGTCTGTCCTTGAACCGCCGCCGGGTCGTCCCCTTATATACACGAGTGACGCCTGTCGGTTCAGAGAGTCCCAACCGTTCATACTGTATCCCGGTTGGTATCTCTATTCCTAACTTACAATACAAGTCATACATCAGGCCGGTTTACGGCTATAAGCTCTAAACCGACTATAGGCCTTGGGCCTTTCTCTGATTACACCACTAACGGAGGTAACCCGGCCCAAGCTGGCCGGTTTACACCTAGTGGTAATATCCCCAACATTAGGCCCCAGATTGATTTGAACTGGTTCATGTCAATCCTTCACAAAGCCTGTATCTTGGACATCTTCTTTTGTTTAATAAACCACCACGTCATCGTTGCTTCTGATCACTGTAAACCGGCATGACATTGTTGCTTCTGGTCACTGTAAACCGGCATGACGTCATCTTAAAGTTTATCCTTTATAACGCCTTCCTTAATAGCAGTCCCTGGATTCACGCGCTTGACCTAGCTTTACTGCCTTATAAATAGGACCGAAGGGTCATTCTTTTCCTCCCTTCGCTTCCTCTTCGTCTTCCTCGCGCCGCTGCCCTTGGAGCTCCGCCATCGTCATCAGCTTCTGCTTCATCCTAGGCCGATGCATCAACCTGGACATACCAGAACACTGCAGCCTCTCTCCGCATCTCCTCTGTTCCCGGTAAGCTTCTTCCCCTTCTTCAATCTGTTTCTGCATTTAGATCTGTTTCTAGGGTTCGAGCTTCATACCATGTTCTTCGTGCGCTTTCATGTTTTTAGCCTTGAACCATGCTATGAATCTTGTTCTGTACTAATGACGATTCCTGCGTATCCGCTGTACTTTCTCATCTTAATCCCATGGATCCTTTGCATATATACATACGCCTTATGGTCCACTTCCGTTTCTTCTTTACTTCCGCGGCGCATTTCCTATTTTCTGAAAACCCGTGTTTGATCCGTAGTAAATATGAAATTTTGTGAAACCTGTTTCTGTCCATGACTTCAATTATCTCCAAGGCCAAGATTAGGCGGTTTAACTCACCATAACAAAAGCTGCTAAACCGGCATAGGTGCACCATTAGTCCCCTTGTTGAACCGCCAGGACATATCTGATATCATATCATAATGAACTGATTTATAGAAATCGCCTCCGGTTTATCATAACTTGAATCAATCACTCTGTAATAAGCACTTTTCTTAAACCGGATCCTTCTCCTTGTAGATCTTATCATGGCCAAACAGGTGTACGAATGCAACTGGGTTCCTTCCGCGCCTCCGAGACACGCTTGAATGAACTGTATCGATCGGCGCTTTAGATGATCAAAACACAATCCATTGGAGGGTTCACGGAGAGGAATGTCCTCCCACACCTCGTGAAGGGAAGTCGTAGTTTTCGCGGATCATCCGCGGGGTTTCAAACCGCCGGGTCAAAATTTTACCGGATGTGATGGCCAATTTTCAGCTCCGCCCCAAGATATTGGCCCCAACTCCGTTACCAACCTGTGCCACTTTCAAGTGTTTGTCAAGCATATCTGCAAGAGGAACCTTCGTTGAACTGTTCAGAGATCTCTTCCACCTAAACCGTCAGACCAATTCACCGACGGCCCCAATACAAAATTAGGCGGTATGGCCATCCAGAAGAGGAAGGAGATCACCTATCCCCACGTCAAACTCCACACTCACCCCAAAGAATGGAATGCGACTTGGTTCTACTGCAAAGATACTTCTCCTGAAGGTGAAAATCCTTTACCGCTTTCGCCCGAGCGGCTAAGCAATACTCATCCCTTTCTCAAAGATTGATCGCCAAAGAGAGAAGCAAATATGCCCCACAACTGTCCAAGCTCCGAGCCTTTATGGCCAACGGTTTGACTGGGATTGATCTTGCACGCTGCTGGTTATCTTGGGGCATACTGCCTTTGAGCTGGCGTTCCGGTTTGATGTGCCAGTATACTGGCAGCGTCGATGACCCACTCCAACACACCAAACTGGAACTGTCTGAAGATGAAGTTACGGATTCAGTAAGGAAAATGCTGAATGAACTGGAGCATCTCTGTGCTCAAACCGGCTTAGCTCCTTACTGCACCATCAACGCACCACCTGCGGTAAGTCTCTGACTATGTCATCATAAAAACCCGCTGTTACTTTCATATGTCCAACTCTCAATTATTTCGATCCGTAGGCGATAATCCGCTTTGGAGCAAGAAACTCTCTCAAGACAAAGCGACAAAGTCTGGGCGGCCAATCGCCCAAATCAAAAGTTGTCAAGAAGTCCGCCCACAAGAGGAAGACTACTGCTTCGTCTGATCCGGCCATTGACGATGATGTGGGTAATCCGGAACTTGATTCTCTTGGCTTGCTTTTTACATGCCTTATTGATGATGATGCTTGTCAGGATGACGCTGAAGCCAGCAATGCAGGATTTGCTGAGGTAACCATTCTCTCTTCCGATTCAACAAATTTGCCTTCTCCAAAATTTTGCCGGGCAATCCGGAAAGTTAACTTTTCTCATCCTCTTGCTTACTTGGATCCCAAACTTGTTATGAAGACACAACAACATGAAGCTTGCCGCACAACCCGGCACAGCGGACAGGTAGTTACCTCTGCCGGTTTACCAAACAGCCCGGCTCGAAAGCGCCGCACCGAGGTTTCCAACCTTTTTATTGCCTTAAATTCCAAAGTGGGTTTGTTCCACAACCTCTTAATCCGTCCGACCGATTATCGGTCACTTCCCATTCATCCTCCGCGAATCGTCAGCCACTCAGCTACCACCGTTGAAGATAGCCGCCGGGTAAGTCAAAACGGCTATATGCTTTTCGATTTCTTCTGTAATGTATATGCCTTGTTCCTGAATCTTTGTTTCTTCAGAACCAAACCGAAACCCAGCAAGAAGGCTCACTTGGACAAAACAGTTGAAGAGGCTGCCGCTTCAGATCATGAGCGGGCGCCGGATCTCGAAAACGTTGCCTCTGAAGATATTCCAAATGACCCTCCGATTCAAGAGGAGGTTATTCCTCAAGAGAGGCCTCATCAACCCTTCAATCTTCGCTGATCCACCTGCCAAGATCTGTCCGGTTTGAAAAGCCTCGCAGCCCTCATGAAACAGCCGTGCCCACCCGATCCGCCGAGTCGAAGACGATGACGCTAGGATTATGGCATGGGCCTCTCAACCGGGAATCCTGCAACCTTAACCCGGCATACTGTGAAAGAGGATTCTTCAACTTTGAACAAAGGAAAGTGGGCTGTCGAGCTGGAAACATATGCCGCTTTAAGCGCCCAAGATCTTCATTCTGGATATCTGAACCGGCTTTACAGCAGCCGTGACTATGAAGCTGGCCTGGTCAAATTAATGAGGGACAAGTTTGAGGTAACACTCCTTTCCTTGTTACCAGTATAGTAGTCCTTGTAGCCCCCAAGGGCCGGTTTGTAATCTTTTGATCAAACCGGGACTTGATAATTTTCTTTGATAGATTTTGCAATCTTCCCTCATAACCACCAGGGCCGGTTTAACGATGCATACTTAAACCGGTACTCCAAAAAACTTCCTGACAACACATTAGTAGAATCAAATAGTCATTAGCCCCCAAGTGCCGAGTTGAATACTCGTATTGAGCTTGGGACTTTGCCATATATTAGCAGTAGAAAGATTGAAGGTACATTAGCCCCCAAGTGTCAAGCATATAACTGTGTTGTGTGGTTGAGACTTTAACTTGAATTGTTGGCTGATCATACTATCAATGCGCAGGCTGAGGTGAAAATCAAGGATGATCGGATTGCCGATTTACAGGCGGCTTTGAAAACCCAGCAGGCCGAAACAGAGAAGGCAAAGAAAGAGTTAACCGGTGCCTTGACCGCTGCTGAGCAGGTGAAGGAAAGCATGAAGAAAGAACAGGCAGCCTGGGCCACTGAAAAAGCCAATTTGCTCAAACGGGCAGAAAATGCTGAAGCTGCCCTTAAACCGGTGGTGGATGATCTGACAGCCGTGAAGCGGCAAGTACATTCTATGACTGCAGCCATCTTCAGTAAGCTCCCTGTGAACAAGTGTGATATGTTATTCCGGCTGCATCATTAATCCGGTTTAAAACTATCCTGTTATTATATGCAGGCACACGCGTTGGGCACTTGGGAAATGACGTGCGGAAGAAACTGAAGGCTGTCTACACTTTAGTTGAGCAGTTATATACCGGAGCCCAGCGCGTTATCACCACAATGTCACATAACAATCCAGCGCCGCCTTGATTCAAGATACTCAACCGTTATCCATCCTTCCTTCCCGGATTGAAGAGGTGAAGAAATCTGCTGCACGAACCGGAGCCATCAACGCCTTGATCCGAGCCAAGGCATGGGTACCGGATTTTGATCCCGTGGAAGCAGCTCAAGGCTATCCCAGCGTGAAGGAAGATGGCTCGGACTTCAGCGAAGAGGACTTATGGCGATAAACCATGCGGTACGCCTACTGGCTTGTCAATTGGTCAAGAAGCCGATTTGGAGCACTACCAAGCCCAATATAATGATCGAACAAGCGTGTCCGCCCCAACCTTTGAACCGAAAACTTGATCCTCCAATCCGTAAGCATACTTACGCACCCGACATTGAACCGTCGTCTTTGATTCACGAAGAGGCTGTTTTCCAAGCGCTAATGGGAATCGATCGACTATCGTGGATTTCGGCCGATGGGTAGAGATGAAGATGAAGCGGCGGAAGATGAAGAACGATCTTGAACCAAGAGTCGGTTTAAACAACTATCGTGGGCTGTTTACCCAAAAACAATGATCTCATTTGGGCAATCGTGGTTGCCTTGTAATAGCCTTTAGTTAAAACTTGTCTGCTGGATATGCCTTCGCATAGATGAAACTTTTGTTTGATTCATACCCCGCAACCGAAAAATTGAACTTGGTGGCGGTGACACCGCCACCGGTTTATGGCATCCAATATATATGCGATCGAAAATCAATTAGTGTGCGATACAAATACCGTTGTATCTGGGCATGAAGTCGGGCGAGCTAATCTTGAAGCGGAGGCCTTAAAAGCCATGACCGTCTGGGGAGACAATAACTCCCATATAGTCGTGCTGAATCAGCACAAGCCCCCGTGCTACTCCATGAGGATGAACCGGAAGAAGGTAAACCGGGCAGATAAAAACTTCGTGTAATACTAAACCGTGTCCGTCGGTTTGTTATCGACAGCTAAACCGGATAAAAATATTCGTCGGGTTGAAAAACGCAACAAAAATCGAATACCAACTATATGAAAATATAGCAACAAAGGCAATAACTCTTTGCAAAAGTAAAGCTTCATGGAGCTGGTCAGATGGCATTACCATGATCAGACGCAACCAAGCCCCCCGAAGGCGTAGCGATGGTGCTAGTCGGCCAGGTCCCCAAAAGACTCATGGCGAGTACGCCGCCAAGTGGCATGACATTGGTTGGGTTCACCAAGCCCCCAAATGACGCCGCCCTATTGGTCGACCAAGAGGCGGACTGTTCAGACGTGACCGTGTCCCCAATGATCTGGTGGCTTTCGCCTATCAAGAGGTGTTGCATTGGTTCGACACCGACCAAGCCCCCAAGTGATAAATATAATGTCAAGGGGTAAACCGAGGCCGCTTTAAAAATGTAAACACTCCATGTAACCACACATGAGAAGAAAGACAGAGACCCCGCTTTAGCCGAGGTCCGATTTTATTATATCAAGATAATATATACATTGTCATGCTATGTACATAAACCGAGCCGATGACTCAAGTGTAGTAAGGTCAAGATGAGCTATATTCCACGGCCTATTGGTCTCCTCCTCTCGATGTACGTGAGTCTTTACGCCTCGAATATCAACCAGATAGTAGGAACCGTTGTGTAGATTCTGTCGACCACAAAGGGTCCTTCCCAAGGCGGGATAACTTGTGCATATCTGTTCGGTCTTGATGAGACGGCACCAAATCTCCTTCCCGAAAGGCTCTGGTCTTAACCCGGCGATCGTGATAACGACGAAGATCTTTGGTAAATCGCCGAACGAGCGGCTGCCGATCACGCCTCATCTAATAGGTCCAAAGCGTCTCGTCGCGCCACCTCGTTGTCCGCTTCAACATAAGCCGCCACACGAGGCGAATCGTGTCTCGATATCACCGGGAGAACCGCCTCGCTCCATAAACCATGAAGAAAGGTGTATATCCAGAGATCGATTTGGCGAGTATTGATACTCCATAGCACCGATGGGAGCTCTTCAACCCAAAGATCCCGGTGTTCTCTCAGAACGGAACCGTAAGTCGGGTTTGATGCCTCGTAAGATTTCTTGATTAGCACGCTCGCCCGCCTGGATCGGGATGCGCCATCGATGACACATCAAGCCGATATGTTCACGCTCACGTAACTCTTTCATAGCCCCTTGGACAGATTAGTGCCATTGTCAAGAATGATACTTGTGTGGAAAGCCAAACCGAAAATCACCTTTTGATGAATCGCACCATTTGTTGCCGCATCACACTGGCCGACCGGTTCCGCTTCAACCCACTTGGTGAACTTGTCCACCGCCACCAACAGTGGGTCTTCTTATCTTTGGATCGCTTAAAGGGTCCAACCATATCCAGCCCCTGTGTCGAAAACGCCACGTTATTGGGATCATCCTCGGTTCTTGAGCGGTATATGAGCACGCCTTTGAAAACTCTCGACATCCATCACACCGCTTAACCAAATCCTCCGTGACAAGATGAGCAATCAACCAAGTAAAATCCATGACGGAACGCCTTTGCCACTGTGGACTTTGAACCGGCGTGATGTCCACAATCCCTTCATGGATTTCCTTAAAATTTCACAGCCTTCCTCAGAGAAACACAGTATGAAACGCATACGACATTAATCGCAATGATGTAACTCACCATTAAGAATCGTCATAGATTTGGAGCGTCGGGTTATCTGTCTGGCCAGAACCTCATCGTCTCGCAACTCCCCTCGAGTCATATATGCAAGGTAAGGAATCGCCCAATCCGAATAGCATGTAATGCTGCCACCAACCGAGCCTCCGGATCGAATAGCCAAATCTGCTTCACCAGGAGCCGAACCGACGGGTTGTGCAAGACGCCCGAAAGATATTAGGTGGAACCGGTTTACGCTGAGAACCCAACCGGCTTAAAGCGTCTGCCGCTTCGTTCTTCCGGCGATCCACATGATCCACTTGATAGCCCTTGAAGCAACCTGCGATATTATCCACTTCCCGACGATATGCGGCCATGAGGGGGTCCTTAGAATCCCAAGTGCCAGATACTTGCTGAGCCACCAGGTCCGAATCACCAAAGCACTTAACCCGGCTTAAGTTCATCTCCTTAGCCATCCGGAGACCATGGAGCAAGGCTTCAGACTCAGCTGCATTATTAGTACAAGGAACATTAAACGGAGAACGAATAAAACTTATCACCTCGTGGGGAAGTTAAACGACTCCACTTCGAGCCTTCCAATTGCCTGGATCCGTCAAAATGAATAGTCCAAGATGTGTGATCCGCTTCTCCTCCGGTGCTTGTAACTCGTCCTACCATTAATGAAATCAACAAGTGCTTGTGACTTCACTTCAGGCGCGGTGTATACTTTAGCCCATGCGCCCAAGCTCAATGGCCCATTTTGCAATCCGCGATCGCCTCCGGTCAGTATGATGTCACCCAAGGAGCTGAACTAACCATCGTAATAGGATGCCCTTGGAAATATTGTTTCATTTCGGCTGGCCATAAAAACACCATAGACTAGCTTCGCCAATGCGGATATCTCGCTTGACTCAACAAGAACCTCATCGATATAATAAACCGCCGTTGAACCGATGCTCCTTGCCCGCCTCCTTGCATTCTACCACAATGGCTACGCCATCGCCGAGCATTGGCTGCCACATATAACAACAAGGGTTCCTTGTCACCGGAGCCGCAAGAACAAGCGGGTTGGCCAATTGCCGCTTTAGATCCTCAAAGGTTTATCATCAGCTGGACTCTGCATAAAATTATCCGCCTTCCTCTGATCTGGTATAAGGGAATGGCCTTTCTCCGAGGCGGCCGATAAACCGCTCAACGCAGCAATCCGCCCGCCAGACGTTGAACATCGTTGATACACTTCGGTTTAGCCAAGGAAGTGATAGCTTTAATTTTCTCCGGATTAGCCTCAATTCCTCTGTTAGACACCAGGAACCCCAATAACTTGCCAGCCGGAACACCAAAAACGCACTTAGCCGGATTAAGCATCATCTTATAAATGCGCAAGTTGTCGAAGGTTTCCTTCAAATCTTCCACCAGTGTCTCCTTTTGTCTTGATTTCACCACAATATCATCTACATAAGCATGCACATTGCGGCCGATCTGCGTGTGCAAGCAATTCTGTACACACCGCTGATAAGTAGCCTGGGCACTCTTGAGCCCAAAAGGCATAGATACATAGCAGAAGGCTCCAAAGGGAGTTATAAACGCTGTCTTCTCCTGGTCCTTAACCGCCATTTTGATCGATGATATCCGAGTATGCGCCCGTAAAACTTAAACGCCACATCTCTGCCGTGGCATCAATAATCTGATCAATGCGGGGAGAGCAAAAGGATCATTGGACAAGCCTTGTTAAGATCTGTAGTCCACACACATACGCCAGTGCCATTTTTCTTAAGGACCAGCACCGGATTAGCAAGCCACTCGATGAAACACCTCAATGATAAAGCCAGCCGCCAGAAGCCTGGCTACTTCTTCTCCAATAGCCTTGCGCCTCTCTTCATTAAATCGGCGGAGGAACTGTTTCACCGGTTTATATTTAGGATCCACATTAAGTGTGTGCTCAGCGAGTTCCTCAGACACCGCATGTCGATGGCTTCCATGCAAAGATATCCGGTTCTCACGGATGAACTCGATGAGCGCGCTTCCTATTTGGGATCCAGATTAGCACCGATAGTAAAGCTGCTTGGACGAATCGCTTCGCACGAAGTCAACAAGCTTGGTCTCATTGCCGATTTAAACTTCAGATCCGATTCATGCTCAGAGTGGGTTTCTTCAAAGGTGTCATATCTGCCGGATCAACATTGTCCTTATAGAACTTCAACTCCTCCGTGGCACGACCATCTCCGATAAGCTGCATCTCCTTCCTCACATTCCAAAGCGACTCGGCGGCTTCCATGCACCGCTATCGTCCCTTTGTAACCCGCATTTTGAGCTGCAAATAAATATAACAAGGTCATGCCATGAACTTAGCATAAGTGGCCGTCCAAACAGGCGTGATATGGACTCGGATTTTCACTACTTCAAAAGTTAGCTTTTCGCATCGAATCATGCTCATCTCCAAAAGCCACATCCAAGGCTATCTTCCCAACAGATAAGCAGATTTGCTCGGTACTACACCATGGAACACCGTATTGACGGTCTCGAGGTCCTTGTCTGTGAGACCCATGCGACGGAAAGTTTCATAGTACAATATATTGATACTGCTTCCTCCATCCATAAGTACCTTAGTAAACTTATAGCCCCCTACCTGAGGGTCTACCACCAATGCCAGCTGACCCGGATTATCAACCCGGGGGGGATGGTCCTCTCTGCTCCATACGATAGGCTGCTCGACCAGCAAGAAATACCGCGGCAAAGCCGGTTCAACAGAAGTTTATCGCCTGTTTGTGAAGCTTCCGATCCCGCTTGTCCAAACTGGTTGTGAAAACATGATACCGCCCACCATTCAACCGCTGGTTGGCTCGATAGCTCGACCGCCTGCTGCTGCCGGCCACTCTAGTCATCCTGGCTATGGTGATTGCCTTGACTAGGCCCCGAACCGAAGCTCCGCCTGCCCGCCCATGGAAACCGGATCCGAACCGCCTCGACCCTGGTCATACCGGAACGTGTTGGAGTTCTTGAACTCCTGCATAATATAACAGTCTTTCCAGAGATGGTTCGACGGGGACTCCTTCGTCCCATGCTTGGGGCAAGGCTGGTTCAACAAATAATTCAAACGGTTTGTATTAGGATTTGGACCCCGATTCGCCTTGCCTCTACGCCGCGGGCCTCTGTCCTGCGCATTAGTGTTGGCTACGAAATCCGGATTGCCATCAGCCTTGCGCTTGCCCCCGTTTCCATGACCCGCCGGTTTGAAATTCTGCCCCTTGGAGTTGCCGTTCTTCTTTCCTTCCTCGCTTCATCATCGCCCGCTTCAGATCCTTGGTACCGCTCGAATCGGCATATTTTACCAAAGTGGCCATGAGGGTTCCCATATCATTGCGTAACCGCTTCATACGCCCCACTTCAATTTCAAAGGCTCAAACCGCAGTTGCCTTCTAATGTTATGATCGCCGAGTCCGCATTGATCCGGTCGAGGAGTGCAAAATCTCGGACACACGGCGCACTCCAATGGGTTGTTGACTTCTTCTTCTCGAACACAAGCCGCCAGGTCTACTATGGACTTGGGCTGCTTACATGTATCCTTGAAATTCTGGATAAAACGGGCCCGTAACTGACCCCATGAACTGATAGAATTGGGCGGCAAGCTTTTCAACCAAGTACGGGCTGTGCCCTCCATCATCATGGTGAAATACTTTGCACATGCGGTTTCATCAACATCTAGCATCTCCATGGCCATCTCATAACTTTCAACCCACGCCTCAGGGGACAAATCTGCAGTGTAATTCGGCACCTTGCGCGGGCCCTTAAAATCCTTGGGCAGACGCACATTGCGTAAAGCGGAGATTAAACAGGGCACTCCCAAAGCGGATGCGACTCCTGGTCCGGCGAAGGTGGTAGGGCGAACCGGTGTGTGTTGATCCGCATCATCCTGCGCTGCTAACTCAGCCTCCCTGCGTGCCCGGGCCCGATCCACCACCTCCTGAGCATCTCGAATGCCGCCGGTCTGGTGATTGCCTCGGGCCGCTTCACGGTCCCGTGCGTTACTTGACAGGGCCGGTTCATCCATGCGCCTGCTGTAGCTCCGCTTGACGGGCGAGTGAATCCGATCGCGGCTGTATGAATACGCTTCTCTTTGGATCGCAGTCCGAGAAGCTCCTTAACCGGCGTGTCTCAACCGCCAGGGGAATCTCCTTCGATCGATCGCCTCAATCGCAGCAGCCGCAACAAGGTTGTCCATAGGGTTAGAATAATGGCACGGGGTGTTCAGATCGCGGAGGAACCACCGTGTTTCGCTGCGGAGGCTCCATCGATGCGGTTGGACCGCCGCCCCGCTCCCGTGCCTCAATCCGGCTTATCTCCTGCGGCCGGGCGGGTTATCGGGTCCGCCCGGGTCTCGAAGAGATTTCTAGGATCAAATCGATGGCAAAGCGCGATCGTACTTCCGCTTTAACACCTCCCGCAACGCACTCGTCAAGCATGAGTTTGTAAGCTTGTGCATCTAAAGCGCCCGCTCGCAGCCATACGCTCTTTCTCGCCGCTAGATCCGCTTTGGCTTGCGTGATCTCGCTCTTTCAACTTTGCAATTTCTGCGTTATGAGCTTCCTCGATCCGCTGGGTTGTCCTCCGCCATGAGCGCCGCTAGTGCATCAAACAGATTCGACAGAACTTGAACCGGCGGGCGACGGGCCTCCTGCCCTACCGCCGCCGAGCCGAAAGCATTGCCGCCATGTTGCAGAGTGATTCGCTGCTGCGATCGCCATGAATACTCCAACCCGGTTTAGCTGGCTTGGGGGTCCGAATATCGTCACCGTCGGAATAGCCCCCGATCATATCATCCGCAATCGGTACAATGACTCGGTCTCTCTGTTGAAGATTCATCGCCGTAATAAACGACGGTCTCGCTACCGTGTTTCAACCGCGCCATACTCCCTCCATGGGTGACTCCAACGAAGACATGCTTCACGGCCGGTTTAACCTGGGCAGGTCGCGCACGCTGAGCTGTCTCGATGTGGTCGGTGCAGATGTCCGGCTCAGGCCCAGGCCCTCCGATCTTGCCGATGAAAACGTGTATGCCACCGAAGGGGACCCGCATCCATACTCGATTGAATCGCCTCGGGCCCCATCCGCATCGCCGACGAGATCCGCCGCGACGACTCTTGGTCATCCGCCCACGACGTAGCCTTCGAGTCCTTTGAGCTTGCCCTCCAAGGTCGCCAAACCATCGTGCGATAGCCCCACGGTGGGCGCCAACCGTCGTGGATTTGTCACGCCGATGTCCTAGTGTAAGGACTTAGTCGTGGAGCCATCGCTACGGGTTTACTTGCAGGGGTTAAAGCGGACGCAAAGACACAAGGGTTTATACTAGTTCGCCCTTCGATGAAGGTAAAAGCCTACGCCTAGTTGTGATGGAATTGATGTAGTCTCGATGGCTAGGGAGCAAATAAGCTTCGCCTTAGGCTCGAGTTGTGGTTGTTCTGTCTTGAACCGCCGCCGGTCGCCCCTTATATACACGAGTGACGCCCGTCGGTTCGTAGAGTCCCAACCGGTTCATACTCGTATCCCGGTTAGTATCTCTCTATTCCTAACTTACAATACAAGTCATACATCAGGCCGGTTTACGGCTACAAGTTCTAAACCGACTATAGGCCTTGGGCCTTTCTCTGATTACACCACTAACGGAGGTAACCCGGCCCAAGCTGGCCGGTTTACACCTAGTGGTAATATCCCCAACAACCCATATCTTCAATATTAATCAAGCAGCAGGAAGTAGGGTTTTACCTCCATCGAGAGGGCCCGAACCTGGGTAAACATCTGTGTCCCTTGCTTCCTGTTACCATCAGCCTAGACGCACAGATCGGGACCCCCTACCCGAGATCCGTCGGTTTTGTCACAGACATTGGTGCTTTCATTGAGAGTTCCTCTGTGTCGTCGCTGCAGGGCTTGATGGCACCTTCAAACGTCAACAACACGGTCCAGGGGGAGACTTTCCTCCCCGGATAGATTTTCATGTTCAGCGGCTTTGCCCTGCGGGCCAATTCGCTTGGCCATCTCGAGTAGATCGGCAGCTATGCCCCTGGCCATCAGATCAGGTTCGGAAGCTTGAACTACACGGCAGATCTTCGCGGAGACTTGATCTTTGACGGGTTCGAGCCTATGCCAGGAGCAGCGAACAGTCACGACAGGCATGGCTTAGACCTGCTATAGGACAACTCTTGGGATATCGCCCCTGCAGTAGCCCCGGACTCAAATCCGGAGCAGGCTGCGTTGCCCAAGGACGGAGGGATGGACCCCGCCCCGCAGGCCGTACCCTCATCGGCGGTGGAGCCGAACACGGGCCTCACTTCAGAGGAGGCCTGTGACTCCGGACCCCCGGACTCGTATCCGGTTGTAGGTTCCTGTTCGCGCACTCCCGAGCCAGTTGAGCCAGGTTGGGCTCCGGTAATGGGGTTCATCGCTGCGGACATCTTCCACCACTCGCCCTTTGGCGACATGCTGAACTCATTAAAAACTCTCTCTTTGACAGAAAATTCTGAGCCGAACTATGTCCGGCTCGAGTGGGAAGCAGACGACAAAGGAATTCGTTACCCACCCACCACCCACTTCATAGCCACGGTTGATGATTTTACCGACGCGCTTAACTTCGACTCCGAAGGCATCGACGGTATGGACGACGATGCAGGAGAAGATTCAGAATCTATGGGGTGCCGGACTGCCGCCTCGTCATATGACATATACATGGTGGATATGCCTAAGGAGGACAATGGTGACAAGCCGGAAGATAAAACCCCCGGGCAAAAGCCAAAGCGACGGCGCAGACGCCGTTCCAAGTCCAGCAACAGTAAAAATATCAGTAAGAGCGCCAGAAGGATCGATACTCTGGTCAACCCTGAAGGCAACAATGACCATACGGAACTCGTGATGGAGCAGACGAGCCAGTCACGCCGAACACAGCTTGAGCGTACACCGAAGACAATGATCCAGAGGGACGAGTTCATCAAACCGGCCCAGGACAAGAAGACAGTCTGGACGATGATGCATTCATCATTCTGGAAGAACGCGTGGAACGAGATAACCTCCACAGAAAGCTTATGGACATAGCAAGAAGTCTGAAGAAGCAGAAGCAACGGCTTAAAGCCGCACAAGAAACGCTCAACCGCAGATGGAACAAAGTGCTAGACACTGAAGAAAGATATGGCGATGATCGCCATACAAAGAGCTACCCAAAACGCAAGCTACTGCCAGAATTCGATGACGAGGCCGTTCCACCAAAGAGTGACACGACCAGGAGACCAGACGTACCACTTCATAACCGCAACAAAGCAGCTACCGATGTCGCGCATGATCTACGTGAGCACCTGGATAAGAAAGCTGGCGCAACTAGGTCCATCTACGGATCTAAAGGACACACCCCGGTGAGGGACTGTAGTCATCGAAATGATTATGCCAATCAAATACCAGTTCGGAATAAACACCGGACACAACAACAGCCGACGGCATGCCACAGCACGTCTAGATACAGAGGGGCTGCTCACCCCCTGTTCTTTACCGAAGAGGTATCGACTATGAATTCCCTGTGGCTTTAAACTCGTGAACATAGAGGCATACGACGGAACAGATGGACCTGTGGGTCTGGATCGAGGACTTTATCCTACATATACATATGGCTCGTGGGGATGACCTCCACGCCATCAAATACCTTCCCCTCAAGCTAAAGGGACCAACTAGACATTGGTTGAAAAGCCTCCCCGAAAATTCAATTGGGAGTTGGGAGGAACTCGAGGACGCTTTCAGGGCGAATTTTCAAGGGACTTATGTCCGACCTCCGGATGTTGACGATTTAAGTCACATAATCCAACAGCCCGGAGAGTCTGCCCGCAAGCTTTGGAACAGATTCCTCACTAAGAAGAATCAAATTATCAATTGTCCGGATGCCGAAGCCTTAGCGGCATTCAAACACAGCATCTGCGACGAGTGGCTCGCCAGACACCTCGGCCAAGAAAAGCCAAGGACAATGGCAGTCCTAACAAGCCTTATGACTCGATTTTGCGCGAGTGAAGATAGCTGGCTAGCCCGTAAAGGCACCAGCGACCCCAGCACATCTGAAATAAGAGATGGCAACGGGAGGCCACGGCGTAATAAAAACAAACGCCAAAACAAGGAAGAGAGCCCGGATAACATAGCGGTTAATGCCGGATTCAGGGGCTCTCGACCTAATTAGCAAAATAAGACATCTAAAGGCAGTAAAGAGGGACCGTCCAGTCTGAACAGAGTCCTGGACAGACTATGCCAAATTCATGGCACCCTTGACAAACCTGCGAACCACACGCACAGAGAGTGCTGGGTCTTCAAGCAGGCCGGCAAACTAAATGCCGAACACAAGGGAAGGGAAACACCAAGTGAAGACGAGAATGAACCTCGCCAGCCGAACACCGGGGGACAGAAAAAATTTCCGCCAGAGGTTAAAATAGTGAACATGATCCACGCGACTCGCACATCCATGAGAAGGCACGAACGCGCGCATAGAGACGCTCGCGATATAGAGCCCATCGTACCCACACCTAACTACTGGATGTCCTATCCGATCACCTTCGATCACTTGGATGGCCGAACTAGTGTTCGGCACGAAGGATTAGAGGCCTTGGTGCTTGACCCAATAATGATGGATACCATCTCACCCACGTCCTCATGGACGGCGACAGCAATCTCATTCTAATATATGAGGACACTGTCCGTAGGATGGGGATAGACCCATCCAGAATTAGCCAAATCAACACCACCTTTGAAGGGGTGATACCAGGCGTTGAAGCCTACAGCAGGGGCTCCGTCGTACTAGAGGTAACATTTGGCTCTCCAGGCAACTCCAGAAGCGAAGAACTGCTCTTCATCATCGCACCCTTCCAAAGTGACTATCATGCATTGCTCGGAAGAATGGCCTTCGCCCACTTCAATGCATTGCCGCACTATGGCCACCTTACGCTCAAGATGCCCGGTCCACATGGGGGCTGAAGCCAACGACTGCTAACTTTCGGATTACATATCTATATATATATATATAAACGGCCGCACAGGGGACACAATCATATTTTCAGGCAAACAGTATAAATATAGCCTCATAATCAAAATAAACATTGTTTTTACAATGATTCGATTCATCACTCGAACAAGACACTCTTCGAGCAATGCGCCTCTATTAGGCGAGCACCTTCTGTGACCTGCGCCAAGTAGTGCTCGGCCGGATATTGGCCCCCCGCCGGATCCTGGGTCGCTATAATAGTGGCCTCCATATCCGTCCAATAAGCTTTAACGTGGGCAAGGGCCATCCGCGCACCCTCTATGCACGCCGAGCTCCTCATGGCATCGATCCGAGGCACGGCCCCAAGGAATTGCTGCACCAAGCCAAAGTAACTGTCCGGCTTAGGCCCCTTCAGCCAAAGATGGTCTATTACAGACCGCATTGCAGGACTGGACAGCATGTGAAGCTCCGCTATAGCAGCCATCTTGTCACTGAACGGCAGTGGGCGAGTGGGAGCACTGAATTGCGACCAGAAAAGCTTCTCCACTTCCTTATCACCTTGATCTTTGAAGAACTCGGCAGCTTCAGCCGTACTCTTCGCCAAATCCGCATATGCATCCGCAGGACTCCAGCGTCCATCCAGGGGAGCGTACTTCGGATTGAAAAACTTCGTCCGCAGCAAATAGGAGCCTCCAGCCGCGATTTTACCGGCCTGTTGAAGCTCGTCCAGCGCACCCCTGAGCTCGGTCCGTAATTCCTTGGTGGCATTAAGTGCCTTGTTCAGTTCGGCCGAATTATCCTCATGCTCCTGTTTAAGGAGCTCATACCGGTCAGCGGCATTTTTTAAGTCCACGGCCATTTCGGCTATCTTTTCCTTGCTTCGGCGATGAGCAGCCTGTTCGGCACTCAATTCCTCGGCCGCCTTTAGGGCATCCGCATTGCTCACCCGAGCTTGTTCCTTGGCTTGGGCAAGTTCCGCCCTCAGGGCCTCCACAGCAGCAGCACCATCTGCAGTCCAAACATATTACATTAATATCACGCCACCTTTATATTTTCCTATACAAAGGAAGGCAGTACACATACCTTGTGATTTGTCCAGCCGCTCATTGACCAGCGTGATATCGGCATCAATCGATCCAATCTGCCTCGTTAGTTCGGCAACTTCAACGGATTGGTCGGCGGCCGGACCCACAGTTACCTGCACGTATTTAAAAAGCAATCATTGGTTTATGATCCTCGCTTACGCCTAGGGCGGCAAACCGAGTCTCAGGGCTACTATCTATATGGAGCACACCTAGCGCGTGCCTCTCAGCCATAAAATGGTGTATTCTTCACTACATACCTCAAAGCCTCTGAGCAGGCTTGTAAATGCTTCATTCAAACCGCTTGTAGCGGATGAAATCTTCTTGAGTATCGCGCTCATTAATGAGTGGTGCTCCTCTGAGAGCGCAGCTCGCTCCAGTAAGCCCGTTAGTGCGTCCGGCCGGACATTAAACTGTGCCGGACCCTTCCCATCGCCCCTCGTGTGAGCCAAACGCTCCGGACTCAGGGCGGCTGACGTATTGGCTTCCGGCTTCGGCAGATCCGGACTCCTCCGTGACGACACCTCGGTGTCGCCCGCTTCATGAGTCGAAGAGGCGGGTGGGGTCTCGCTCTCCATCATCTTCGGAGGAAGGTCCCCCGAAGATGAACCCTGTTGAGAAGAGCTACTAGCCGGACTGCAAAAAGTCAAATCCTGGTTATTGATCTAGGAGAGACACAGTACCTTCAAATTGTAGATTGACGTACAAATCGGTGGAGGGCTGTCCCATTGGTGGGCATGACGCGGTGAGGGTGCCCGTCGGGGCAGGGGGCCCTGGGGATGCCTTTTTCCCTGGTTTGGGCATCTCCGCCCCCAAGTCTTCGGAGGCAGCCCTCTTCTTCCCGCGTGGGGAGGAGGCCTTAGCCTCCCTTTCCCGACTATCCTCCTTAGGGGAGGTAACAATTCCCCCGGTTCGGATGCGTAGCATGTGGAGTTCAGTTTCTTCGTTCTTCCCCTCGTCCTTCCTTGAGGCCATTCTGCTGAGTACCCGGTCAAGCATCTTGGCCATGGTGGGACCAGGCGAGCCTTCGGGAAGTGGCGTCGGACACCTGATTCTCTACGCCTTGCTGAGCCATTCCTGGCCACGGATGATTTTCAGAATAAACAATTATGACAAATTCAAAACAAGGTGTCCGGTATCAAGGCTACTTACTTGGGTATCTAGGCGATTGCAGCTTAGGCCCGCATCCTCGGTGGTGTCCGGACACTCTACTTTCTGTCCAAAGAATAATTTGCACATCCCTTCAAGCTTCAAGCCGAAGAAGTGCTTGATAGTCCGCGGACCCTCCGGATTGAACTCCCACATCCAAAGAGGCCGGCGTTGGCACGGCAACATCCGTCGGATTAACATCACTTGCATTATGCTGACGAGGTTAATGTCCCTCTCAAGAAGCTCCTGAATGCGATTCTGCAGTACTGGTACATCACCAGCGGGCCCCCAATTCCGTCCTACGTTGGTCCAAGACACTCGTTGTGATGGAGGGCCCGAGCGGAACTCGGGAGCAGCCACCCACTTTGTGCCTCTGGGAGCCATGACATAGAACCACCTTCGTTGCCATACATCGGATACTTCTAGGAAAGAACCATCTGGCCATGGGGCATCGGCGTTCCTCCTTCTTACAGCACCTCCGCACTCCACATGTCGCCCCTCGATCATCTTTGGCTTCACATTGAAGGTCTTGAGCCATAAGCCGTAGTGTGGGGTGACGTGGAGAAAAGCCTCGCACACGATAATGAACGACGAGATATGGAGGACAACGTCTGGAGCCAGATCATGAAAATCCAACCCATAGTAGAACATGAGCCCCCTCACGAAGGGATCGAGGGTGAAGCTCAAGTCGCGGAGGAAGTGTGGGACAAACACGACGCACTAATTGGGCTCCGGCGTAGGGATGACCTGCCCTGGAGTCGGAAGCCTGTGCTGGATGTCGGCGGTCAGGTATCCGACCTTCCTAAGCTTCGCAATGTCTTCCTTCTGAATCGAGGAGGCCACCCACCGGCCTTGAGGGTCAGATCCGGACATATTGGAGGATCCGGGGTGTGAGAGCTTAGGTTTCGGGTGTTATAACTCGAGGTGCGAGAAGGCGCGGGGAAGGTGGAAAAGAGGCATAGACCTCGACCCCTTTATAAAGAGGGTGAATATCAAGAGTCCTTGGTGTGATAGTTTGAGGCTTATCTAAAAACACACGGAGTTATACCAACGACCATCATGGGGTCACGCACGCCCGTATTAATGGAAAATCCCATAATAAGAGGAACACGATCTATGCCTCGACGGGACGTGCCAATAAAACCGCCTCGTAACACGAGTCGAGGTGGGGTAAGAAACGCCGGTTCGCGTTGGACCAGGCCATGATGCATGGGCACAACGCACGAAGATTGCCAGCGGATTAGATTTATGCTATGTGAAGATCGTCTTGCAGATCCGGACACGGTCTACGTGTTCGATAACCACTTTGGAGTATTCGGAGAAGGAACCTGCCTTGCAATGCCGAAAACAAGACTGCGCGCCGGACTCATCGTCATTGAAGCCTGGTTCAGGGGCTACTGAGGGAGTCCTGGATAAGGGGGTATCCGGACAGCCATACTGTATACATTGTCTGGACTATTGAAGCGTGAAGATATAAGACTCGAGACTTCGGCCCGTGTCTGGCTGGGACTCTCCTTGGCGTGGAAGGCAAGCTTGGCGATCCGGATATTGTGTTTCCTTCCTTGTAACCGACTCCATGTAAACCCTAGCCCTCTCTGGTGTCTATATAAACCGGAGAGGTTGGTCCTTAGAAGGCCGATCACAATTACAATCATACCATCATAGGCTAGCTCTTAGGGTTTAGCCTCTATGATCTCGTGGTAGATCTACTCTTGTACTACCCATATCTTCAATATTAATCAAGCAGGAAGTAGGGTTTTACCTCCATCGAGAGGGCCCGAACCTGGGTAAACATCTGTGTCCCTTGCTTCCTGTTACCATCAGCCTAGACGCACAGATCGGGACCCCCTACCCGAGATCCACCAGTTTTGACACCGACACCCGCCATAATATTTACTATCTTGAGAGAAGCCATTAGTGAAACCTATGGCACCCGGGTCTATTTTACATCATATTATTTTCCCATCAACTTGCCAATTTCTGTCATTGTTCCTTTAATTTGCAACCTTTACTTTCCAATCTATAAACCAAAAATACCAAAATATTTACTTTACCATTTATCTATCTCTATCAGATCTCACTTTTACAAGTAACCGTGAAGGGATTGACAACCCCTTTATCGCGTTGGGTGCAAGTTGTTGATTGTTTGTGCAGGTATTCGGTGACTTGTGCATTGTCTCCTACTGGATTGATACCTTGGTTATCAAACTGAGGGAAATACTTAATCTACTTTGCTGAATCACCCTTTCCTCTTCAAGGGAAAAACCAACGCAAGCTCAAGAGGTAGCAAGGAGTTAGGAGTTCGCCAGTGTTATCTGCCTACCGTGAGGAAATTGAGCTCCCCAACGAATTTGAGAGTTGAAATTCCAACCATTGCTGCGTCACGGGCCAGCTATCGAGTGGATCTTTATCCTGACAATGGTCGAATGAGAGAAGGGCATTTATTACAATTCATGTCGGGTTGCCCCTGGCTATAAATAGCCACCCCCGCAACCACTTGCTAGTTGGCTACTCTGAGAGAACTTGACACTTGTCATAAGAGGGCAACCCATCCTCTGATGACTTTGAGAGAAACCTAAGTGAGGAAAAACCCAGAGCCAAAGTGATTGAGCATCACTGAAGAGATTGATCTATGTGATCCGACGCCTTTTACCTTCGAAGACTGTCATTCTTCTAGACGGTTAGGCGTCAAGCTCTGAGTACACCAAGAGTCATGGTGGTGTGCCGGTGAACAAGTCTGTGAAGGTTTTGGAAGTCTACATTGAAGACTTACCATGAGTTATTGTGCGAGGTCTGCGGGCCTTAGCTCAAGAGGAATATGGTGAGGATTGTGTGTCCTCAGAGTTGCAACCCAGCTGCCTCAATCAGACATACAGTTGATACAGCAACTAGAACTGGTCTGCCAAATCGAAGTCTTCAATGAGCCAACCTGGTTTCAAATTCCTCAACCCATCTCTTACTTTATTCTGCTGCTAAAGAATTTGTGATCCATCCTCTAATGAATTTGAACTGAAGTATTTCATCGTGCTATCTGTTATTTCCTCAGTTCCTATTCTTCATTCATGTATGCTTATCTGATCGCGAGTTCTTCTCCATTATGTATCCTGATTGCATGTACTCTGATTTTGTGATGACTTAGTTTCCTCTGTGTTTCTATTTGCTCACTTTGATCTTCATCACATTCAGCAGTGTCTGACAAATTCTAAAAATCTCCCATTCACCCCCCTCTAGGAGTTTACCTGCGCTTTCAATTGGTATCAGAGCAAGGTACTCCCTTGTTCTGTGTGATTTTGGTTTAACCACCTGGAGTTTTTGTTATGTCGATCACAGGTATGATCAAGGTATCCGCTATGTGCCCCATCTTCGATGGCACATATTATCCTTACTGGAAGAACAAGATGCGCATGCATCTTGAGGCAATTGACAATGACCTTTGGTTCGTCATTGAGAATGGCATCCCCGACAATGCTCCTAGTATCAACGCTGCTGATGTGAAGAGATTCAAGCAACTCGATTCTCAAGGGAAGAACATCATTTGTGGGTATCTCAACAAAGGACAGTACGGCCATGTGAGTGCTTTGGAAACATCAAAGCTTATCTGGGATAGGCTTTCTAAGGTTAATGAAGGCGTCTCCACACAACGAGACTCGTGGGTTGATGTGCTCCACAATCTCTTCAATCGCTTAAGAAGACTTGACAATGAGAATGTTCAGCAGACCTTTGCCCGCCTCACCGATATCTCCAATGAGCTTCAAGCTCTTGGTTCTGCTGACATCAATATTCTTGAGGTAGTGAAGAAATTGCTTAGGTCTCTTGATAGCTCCTTTGACACTCTAGCCCTGATGATTCAAGAACGTCCAGACTACAAGTCACTTGATCCATCTGATATTCTTGAGAGGCTCAACACACATGAATTTCAGCAAGCTGAGAAGGGAGATATTTACTATGGACGATCTCGCACTCTGAAGGCAAAGGATAAACCAAAGGCAAATTCTTCATTTAAATAAGAACAAGAAGTGTCAGAATGCAGGATTGATGGTGCTAAGGAAATTGAGAGAGAACTGTTTATGCTTGTGAGGAAGTTCCAGAAGTTTTCCAAGAGAAATCGGTTTGGAAAGTCTTCAAAGTACGACTTCAAGAACACTAAGCTTCTGCTCGATACTGCGATAACAGAACTTGCCACAAATGCAAGAAGACAGGACATTACATCGCCGACTGCCCCCACAGGAGAAAGGGATCCAAGAAGAAGAAGTCTAGCAGGGATGACGACTCTGATAAAAAAAAATAAGAAGTCATAGAAGTCTTCATCAAAGTCCTCATCTAAGAAGAAAAGCACCTCCGGCAGAACTCACGCTTTCATTGAGAAGGAAATGGATTCCAAGGAAGAATCTGAGGAGGAATCTGACTCTGGATTTGGAAGCTTAGCCCTCGCTACGGAGTTCATCAACAAGTCCATCTTCAACCATGAAGAAAAGGGTGACTCCACCAACACTGAAGACTATGCGGATGACTACACTCCCACCTATTGCTTCATGGCAAGGGGTGCCAAGGTAACCCCATGAGAAGCTTACTTCGAAACTTCGAGTGATGATGACTCCGATTGTGAAGCAAAACCCAGCTATAAGAAACTTGCTAAAATTGCAACTCAACAACAAACTGCTATGGAAAATATGCAAAAATTGCTAGATAAACGTGATGATCTGTTAGATGAGGAAATGGATCATAGTCAAGCTCTGTCTGAAGACCTTAGATGTCTTAAGTCATAACATGATGAACTTGAAAGTCGTCATGTGGACCTCTCAGCCCAACATGAGAAGTTGTCCTATGAATTTCTTCAAAGGAAGGAAGAACTCGAAAAGCTGAGAGTGCCTCATGATGATCTTTGAAAATAGAATGATTCATTACTTGCCCAACAGATCAGCACCGCTCAGGAAGAATTTGTTGCTCCATGCTTAAAATGTCTAGAATGTGACAATGCTAAATTCTTCAGCTGAATGTTCAAATGCTTCAACTGCTTCTATATTTTCAAATGTCTTTGTGGTTTCAATCCCCTCACTCAATAGACCACGAGTGTTACTGAAGAAAACACAGGCCTGAAGGAACTGTACGTCACAGGCATGTACAAATGCCTCAAAGGGCACCAGACTCTTTATGATGTGCTCAAGAAGCAGATTCTGAACAAGAACCCTAGGAAAGAGGGTATTGTTTTTGTCAGAAAGTTTAATGTTGATGGATCTTACTGGACACTTGAGCAGTATCCCAAAACCACATGGGTTGCTGCACAAGGACCTCCAGTTGATCCATCCACTCTATCTGGCTATAACTATGATACTCCACATTCTTATGATGGATCATTTGACTCCAACTATAAACTGTTCACAAACCATAAAGGTGAATTATTTGCTAGATTTGTTGGTACTAACTGCATGAATGGTCCCCCAGGGAAGAAAACCTGGTTGCCCAAAAGTCTTCTTCAAAATCTTCAGGTGAATGTCATCATGACACCACCAAAGAAGAAAAGCCTCAGGACAAATTCTTCACATGGACTAAAGTCGTCAAATGGTCATAGACCAACTCATGGTCACACTAATGCCTCTGTCTCACAGGGAAACCAACAGCGATCTGATGAATATGTGCATTATTCTTCAAATCACTATGTGCACAAAACTTCGAAGAATTTCTCTGCTTATTCATTCAATCACTATAACCCTTGTGTGAAGAGAAATGCATATTCTTCAATGCCAAGTTTTCTATCAATGCATTGCTCTACATTGCTTCTCAGCCACCCATTCATATGTGGGTGGTTAAAAGAAGAACCAATCTCTTGTGTAGGGTCAGGTCTTCAGACAACTAAATGTCTGATAAATATGCTGAAGACCTAACTAATGCTTGTTGGAATGCAAGCTAATCATGATTAAATGAAATCTCACATCCCTTATGCTGCTTGTTATACATTACTGATGAAATTCACTTACAAAATTGATTATCATATTCTTCAACTGAAGTATATGAATTTGTAAGTGAGATTGATGCTTCTACAGGATGATACTCTAAAAGCTACTAAATGGGTTTTGGACAGTGACTGCACCAATCATATGATTGGTGACAGGAATGTCCTCACTGATGCTCCTCTTACTCTGTCTCATCTGAAGCATATCACCTATGCTGACAAAGGAGAAAAGCAAGGTATTGGGTCTAGGTAAGGTTGCTATCTCAAAGGATCGACACATGGAAAAAGTGATGCTTGTCGAGTCCCTAGGATACAACCTCATGTCTATCTCAATGCTTTGTGATCTTGATACGATTGTCATCTTTGGAAAATATTGATGCATTGTGCTTATGGAATCTGACAAATCCAAAGTATTTGAAGGCTTTAGGAGAGGTGATTTGTACATTGTAGATTTCTCTCTAGGTCCTCAACCCGCTACCTGTCTACTGGCAAAAGCTTCAGAGTACTGGCTTTGGCATTGAAGGCTTGGACATGCTGGCATGAGGATTTTGAGCACACTCATCAAGAAGAAGCACATCATTGGCAACGAGGGTGTCAAATTCAACAAAGATCACCTTTGCGGTGCTTGTGAGTCTGGAAAGATGACCAGATCCAAGCACTCCGCGAAGACTATCATGACTACTACTCGTACCTTTGAATTGCTTCATATGGATCTTTTTGGTCCTACACATTATGCTACACTAACCAATGCAGCATCACTCTATGGATTCGTCATAGTTGATGACTATTCTCCTAACACCTGGGTGCATATCATTACCTACAAGACTGAAGTGCAGGGCATCTTTCGGCAATTCTCAAATCAGGCCATGACGAATTATGGTAACAAGATCAAGAAAATCAGAACTGACAACGACACCAATTTCAAGAACACCGGCCTTGATGACTATCTTGACGAACTTGTTGTTACTCATGAGTTATCTGCTCCCTACACTCCTCAGCGAAATGGGGTGGCCGAGCGCAAGAACATGACACTTATTGAGATGGCTTGCACTATGCTTGACAAATACAAGACTCCTACTTGTTGGTAGCCTAAAGCAATTGATACTGTAGGTCACATCATCAACCGGGCATATCTTCACAAATTCCTCAAGAAGACCTCATATGAGCTCCTCACCAACAAGAAACCCAATGCGAGTTATTTAAAAGTCTTTGATGCTAAATGCCGGATTAGAGATCCTCACCACAGTTCCAAATTTGCACCGAAAGCACATGAATGTTTTATGCTTGGTTACGGAAAGGACACACACACCTACAGAGTCTTCAACACCTACCACAACAAGGTTGTTGAAACTATAGATGTGTGGTTCGACGAAACTAATGGCTCGCAAAGAGAGCACCCACCTCCTATGCTAGATGAAATGCCTCCTGAGGAATCCATCAAGTTAATGGGCACTCGAGAAATAGTGCCTAGTGAAGAAATAGCTGATGAAGAAGTGATCATTCCCCGGTGTGAAGAAACTGCAACTCCTGAAGGAAATGACTCTGAGGAAAATGCTCAACAACAAGGCCCTCGTCCTGCTCATCCACGAGTTGCTAATGAAGTGCAGATTGAGAAGATCCTCGACAACATAAATGCACCTGGTCCCCTTACTCGCTCAAGAGCTTCACATTTAGCTAACTCTTGTGGGAACTTCTCTTTCGTCTCTATCACATAGCCCACCAAAGTTGATGAAGCATTTCTGGAACCTGAATGGGTTCAAGCCATGCAAGATGAATTGCATAAATTTGAGCTCAACAATGTGTGGGAGCTTGTGAAGCATCCTGATCCACGCAGGCACAATGTCATCGGCACTAAGGGGATCAACCGCAACAAGCAAGACGTAAGTGACCAAGTGGTAAGAAATAAGGCTCGTCTTGTAGCACAAGGCTACACACACCTTGAGGGTATTGATTTCGGTGAAACATTTGCACCTGTTGCTAGCTTGAAGCTATTCATATACTGCTTCAATATGCTAACCATCACAATATTCTCTTATATCAAATGGATGTGAAAAGTGCATTCCTCAATGGTAAGCTTGAGGAAGAATTATATGTTGCTCAACCACAAGGTTTTGAAGACCCAAAACATCCGGATAAAGTCTTCAAACTCAACAATGCTCTCTATGGCCTCAAGCAAGCGCCACGAGCTTGGTATAATAAACTCAAGGAATTCCTGAAAAAAAGGGTTTCAAACCCGATTCACTTGACCCCACTCTTTTCACAAAATCCTATTATAGTGAACTGTTCATATGCCAAATATATGTTGATGATATTATCTTTGGTTGCACTAAGAAGCGTTTCAGTGACGAATTTGCATACTTGATGCGTGAAGAATATCAGATGTCTACTATGATGGGCGAATTGAAATTCTTTCGGTCTTCAAATTCGTCAACAGCACAATGGCATCTTTATTTCTCAAGAGAGATACCTCAAAGATTTCCTGAATAAATTCGACATGCAAGACTGCAAAGGCCTCAAAATTCCAATGCCTACCAATGGTCAACTCGGCACCGACAAAAATGGTAAAGATTTCAATCAGAAGGTATATCATTCCATGATTGGCTCTCTGCTTTACCTGTGCATCTAGGACAGATATTATGCTTAGCGTTTGCATGTGTGCTTGATTTCAAGAAACATCGAAGGAATCACACCACCAGGCCATGGAGTGAATTCTTCGATATTTAGCTCACACACCAATGCTTGGATTATGGTATCCCAGGGGCTCATCTTTTGATCTAGCCGGATTTTCTGATTCTGATTACACTGGAGATCATGTGGATCGCAAGTCTATATCAGGCACATGTCATTTCACCAATGATCTCTTATCTGTTGGTCCTCAAAGAAGCAGACTAGCGTGACACTTTCCACATCTGAGGCTGAATACATTTCCGCTGGTGCCTGCTGCTCACAGTTGCTATGGATGAAGTAAACCCTCAAGGACTATGGTGTCAATGTGAAGAAAGTCCCTCTCTACTGCGACAATGAGAGTGCTATCAAGATCGCCCACAATCCAGTGCAACATTGCAAGATGAAGCATATTTAGATTTGTCACCATTTTCTTCATGATCATGTGCTGAAGGGAGACATCGTCATCGACCACGTGAAGACTGAAGATCAACTCACAGATGTCTTCACTAAGCCCTTGGATGAGAATAGATTTTGCATGTTGCGGTGTGAGATAAACATCCTAGAATCTTCGAATGTCCTTTGAAGTGGACACACATCCTAACGCTTGTGCATTCTTGATGACTTTGATGCACAACACACGAAGTAACATATTTCTTCAATCAATGAAGACTTATCCTCTAAGTGTGAAGAAATTAATGAAGAACTTGACTCCTAGAACCCTACGATAATTGCACACGGTGTTTGTAGTCATCATAGTTCTTATACGGTGGGTAACGCCACCACCTCTGATTGACATTCTTCAAATTTGAGTTTTTCGTCATTTGCAATTTCGTCAAACTTTTTAAATTCGTCATTTGAGGTTATTCTTCATTGTCTTAGCTGATATTATATACATATATTTTCGTGTTTTCATGTCCTCAACAGGATCCACATATTGCTAATTCTCCAGTTTGAGTTCTTCATCTATGTGGATGTGATTGGACTCGCTCCCCTCTATGCTAAGCTCAAACCACTCTGTTCACAAATTCTTCATATGCGTTCTACTTGACACTATTCAATGTCTTCACTGTGTCCTTGACAGCTGAAGAATTTGTGAAACACTTTAATCCTTAAAAAAATTACTCTAGCGGTTGCCATAGTAACTTCATCCCGCGCTTCACTCGCTTGGATAAGTGCAAAAATGCATGTGTGACGCGTGTCACCAAGATGCAAATGGTCAGGGGCTTATCTGCCAAATTTTTTGGACCCCCTCAGTTTTCACTGCGCTAAAAATAGCCTTGACCCTGTCAACACTATTTCACTTTGTCTCTCTGCTCCCATCTCTCTCTATCCTCAAACCTAGCATCGTCGTTGGTCTTCATCGCCACCGGAGAAGAAGAGCTTCACTGCCTCGTCGTACTCACACCGAACATGGATTTCTTCACCGCCGCCTCTGTTGTAGCAGTCTTTCGTCGTCAAGTTAGGGCACGAAAGATCTGAATTGACGATTTCCATCATTTCGTCATCTAGCTCATCGAGTTCATCACTAGGGTAATTAAATGCTTATTTACTGCCTTGCTTTGATCTTTACTTTTACTCAAAAGTCTTGAAGTGTTGTTTTTACCACTCTTTCAATTCTTTAGCACTTCCTTTTGGCTAGTCTTGTGTATTCCATCAATGTTATGCTTAACAATTAGATTCCTCAATTGTGCAATTGCCTCAATCTGTACAACTCTAGAACCTAAGTCAAGAAAACTTGATGAAATTCTTCATGACGATAAGGGTCAATTTCCTCAACTGGTTTTACATTAAAAATCTCTGAGAACGCATGTGACTCTTCTCTATTTCCTGCAACTATACTCTGTTCGCAGGTACAATGTCTGTCGACGGATCACTTGGTTCTCATCAACTTAAAACATTTGCAGCATTTCTTGAGGAAAACCTTCATACATCTTTAGAGTCCTCAAGAGTTCAAATACCTCAGCTAAAGAAAATGGCTGAAGGAAAGAGGCCTCAGAAGGGAAGAAACAGGAAAGAGGAGCACACTGCCTTTGTGATACCTGAGGAGTTGTATGCAGGGCACTGTACATCGGATGAAAACGTCCATGGCCCTGAAACAAAGAAGCAGCGCAACACGTGCACCCAAAATATCAAACAAAACTGGATGTATGAACGGAGGGAATACAAATATGTCACCCCCAAATACATGAAGAATTTTGCTGTGAAGCCTCCATGCAAGAGGCCACCGCTTGCTGAAGGATAGGTTGCTAACCCCATAAGCATCCGTCATGGTGAATAATTTCCAAAGGAATGGGAAAAGTATATATCAAGCTAAATTGGTCAAGAAGGCTCAGAAGGATGTTGAAGAATTCAACAGTCATAAAAGCTCAAGCAGAAGCAAGTATTGGTGGCAGTGACAGTGGTAGTGCCCCCAAGAAGGATATGCAAAAGAAGCTTGCTTCCAAGCCAAAGTTGTCTGCTCCAAAGCCCTCAGTGGCACAGTCGGCATCTTCAAAAGCCTCAGCACCAAAATCTTCAGTGCATCCTCCTGCTTCAAGTTCCTCAATGGCAGCAGTCAGAGTTTCAACACCGGTTGTGCTTGCATCCTGCCAGTGCATCGAGGGTTTTTCAAAAACCACAATCGCTGCATCAAGTGTCTCAGTAAGTGGGAAACCATATTCTTCATCGCTCGGGCTAAAGCAAAAGGCCACTGCTGGCCATGGAACTAGGACAAGTCCGAAGAGCAAGGCCGTAGTGCCTCAAGCTGATAAACATGGAATTGCTGATCAGGATGAACTTGCATAATTCCTTAGAAAGAAACAACAAGAAGCTACTCTTGCCAAGAACTCTTATGTTCCCAAGCTACTAGACCCTAAGATATTGCTTGATTTCATTGACATATGGTGCACCAAGCCAGACACGCCTCTTGATGACCTCAACTTGCCACCTGGCCCAAGTCATATGATTTATGCATTCATCTTGGAAGGGATATACAAAATTTTACAAGCTAAGCTGGTCCACAAGCAAAAATTACAAAAGGAGAAGGAATTGAGGAAGAGCATGATGTCTATAACTCCTCGGCAACTAGTGACTTTGCAATCAGAGATTCAATAGCTGCTGCAGAATATGAGAGACAAGCTAACCATTGTTGTATTGTTATGGACAGATTCATCACTACCACAACCAGAGTGGTTCAAGACCACAACAAGAGAGAAGCCTCCAAGCTTGGCGTGGCACCACCATCAAGTTCCTCATCTCCACCTCCAACAGCAAAGGCCAATGAGACTGTGCCTTCAACTACACAAGAGACTGCCAGGGCAACTGAAGAAGTTGCACCTAAAGAAAGTGAAAGGGCAACTGATAATGTTGCGTCTGAAGAAATACCCAGGGCGACTGCAAGTGTCGTGCTTGAAGAAATTGCCAGGGTGACTAATTCAGTCATGCCTGATGAAACAGCTCCAACCAGTTCCTCAGCAGCAGCTCCTACAGCGACTTCATCTTTGAAGTTTATCACCCTTCCTTATGCATCAGAAGCGAAGAAGACCAAGGCTGCTGAGAAGGAAGCAAAAAAGAGAAAAGCTTCAACATCACCAAGTGCGCCGGAACTTGTGAAGAAATTGAAAATGGCAACTTTATCTTCAATTGTTATTCCTATTGATGCAATACCAATCTCATCAGCACCCCCTACTCATGCCTCAGTTGATCGTTAGATCGTTCCATATGGGGTGGATTATCAAATTCCTCAGGCTGATGAAGATACCCATTCTGCTGCTACCATAGAGCAAATGGATGAAGAAATTGAGGCTGATGCTGACATATCAATTCCTCAAGATGTTACTCAGACTCCTCAACATGCTATGTTGAGTGATGCAAATGATGAGAATGTGTACATTGAAGGTGAGACAACTCCGCCAATTGATGATGGATTTTGGGAAGCAGCTCACCCAAATTCACCTGTCACCACTCCTCTCCCTTGTGAGCCTCAGTCGCCAGCGCACACTGAAGAAATTCATACTGGATCCAAAGAAAGACAACCACTGCTCCAAAGTATACCTAAAGAAATTCCATCTATAGTAGTTGATGAAATTTCTCAAGATGAGCCAATGGTTGATGTCGTCACATGTCCTTGACGTGCAGATTCAATTCCCTCAGCAGATATTGATATAGTTCCAACTGCCATATCAGAGAAAGTTGTTTGAGCCCTTCCCATGACCAATCTGAATGATTCAAGTGGGCCTCCATGACCAGTACTTGATGTCAAAACCAAGAGGCAAAATATTCAACTTGTTCCCATAATGCCCAAGATTGTCAAAGGCCTCAAGCGTCCAAAGTTTGATAGTGCCATGTTCTTCGAAGACAACAATTTCTTCATTGGCGAGTCGCCTTATGACTCGACCAATCTTAGGCATTTGAGGTTCTGGACTAGAACTCAGATTAATTTCTATACCTCATTGTTGTTTGACAATAAGAAAGTATTTCCACATCACCATATTCCTCATGTGGATATGGAGTCAATCCCCTGCTTCCGGCCAGTTTTGGCTATTATCATGATGCTGGACTACTCAGCTTCTGCTCTGACATCTGTGACTGGAATGAGGTGCTCATTCTTTGGTTCTACGCAACTGTGCACTTTTCTGGCAATGCTGACGACACTGCAACTTGGGCTCTGGACTGGATGAGTGAAGACACTCACTATGAAGCATCGATTGATGAATTACTTCATCCTCTTCCAGTTGATCCTCCCCAAGACAACGCAAAGAAAATCTACGAAGAACCTGAGCTGCCTAACCACCTGATGCAAGTGTTGATGAAGCCCATGGCTGAAGACAGTGCTCCAAGGACAACCTTCCTAGTGAAGGATTTGCTCTATGTGCCCAAGACTGGTTATCGCATTCTGGCCAAGACCCTGAGTCCGATTGAAGGTCATAACTTCGAACTGAAGAAGTTGTGGGAGTGATGAAGAACTTGTTGTTCCACATCATTCATGGAACACCTATAAACATTCATTATTTCTTCCAGAGGACTTTGGTCACAGTGGCACAGTCCCCATCTGATTTGAAGCCGTATGCACCATGGATTATGATATTCATCAGATCCCGGTCTTCAATTCCATACAAGGCTGATCGACAAAATAACTTGAGCTATATGCCTGATGTTGAACTTCTTCAAGACACTCTGGCTGGCGTACTTGGCAAAGGCAAGACTGTCAGTGATGAAAGAATTCATCCCCTAGATGGACAATTCCGTCAGCCTATTTCCAACTCTCGTGCTGACAAAACTGCAAGCCAGGATATGACCACAAAATCCTCAAAGCCTACCTCTGAAGCACCATGTGTCATGATTGACCGCGATTTGCTAATAAGTCTTCATCAGAAATTGGACAAGCATCATCAATGGGTTAAGCGTCAATTTGTTGTTCAAGCAAATATGATAATGACGCATAACGCTGACCGCAAGAACAAATACTATTTCCATGAGATATTTGATCGCAGTTGGGCCATCCTCTCACACCTCAAAACTAATGACGAACTTGCTGCTACGGAATTCCAGATGAACTTTGACTGGGCTGAATCACCTAGGAAGAAGTTCAAGAAAACCCAAGTTCCTCCTCTCATGCCAAGTTCTGAGTCTTCATCTCGCACGACTGACGAAAATGAAGTTGTTGAAGACACTGTAGCTAGTCCCTCTGCACCGCGTGACCCCAACAACATTGGCGCTCCCTCAACAACTCCGTGATATTCTTCAGGGGCGTTAGTCCTTAGTTTTCTTTCCTTTTGGTCATTTGATGACAAAGGGGGAGAAGTTTGAGTTAGTCTTCAAGCGGGTCGTTATATGGCCAGTTTTTGCTTAAGTTGCAATTCTTGAACTTATTTGGACTTGCTCTTTGATGAGTTGTAATTTAATAATTGTTGGATGTCTCACTATTTTGCTACATTTGATACACATGCTCTGACCTTAAATATAACTGCTCATGCATTCACATTTTCGTCAGACACCAATTTTCATCATGCATTCATATTCCTCAAATACGTATCTTATGATCATGCATGATTGGATTCCAAGATATAAGGGGAGATGTCCACAATTTCAATCTACTATGTGCATTTGCAATCCAAAGCAAATTCCTCAATATGCACATCTTTAGGGTGGATTCCTCAATATCTTGTAACCAATTTCTTAAAACTCGGTACTTATGCTTCAAATATGTTTACTCCCATTGAAACCTAACCAATTTTTCATCAATCACCAAAAAGAGGGAGATTGTAAGTGCATCAAGTGCCCCTTAGTGGTTTTGGAGTATTGAAGACAAATAGATTGAGGAACTAATGAGTTCGTGAGTATACATAGGTAATATAGTCCCTGAAGATTTGGTTTAACACATGGAAGACGACCCCTAAAAATGGAATTATTCAGGTGAAGAATTTGGTGATAAAGTTGGTATGGCCTTTGAAGAAATTAATGTGAAGACTTTGAAGCTTGAAGACTTTTGTTTTCTTAGTTTCTCTTCTTCTTATTTGAGTCATAGGAAAAACCGTAATGGTCTAGGTGAAACATATTTCACATTTCCAAAGTGATGCTCAAACTACTCAAACCTATACACACAAGCCGCTTTGACTGAAGCCTTTGGAAATCTCTGGATCAGCTGACACATTTGCTAGCGACAATGACGAAGTTCATCTGGTCACTAACGAATTTGGTCAGGCTGAGGAGTTAGGAGTTCGCCAGTGCAATCTGCCTACCGTGAGGAAATTGAGTGCCCCGACGAATTTGAGAGTTCAAATTCCGACCATTGCTGCACCGTGGGCCAGCTGTCAAGTGGATCCTTATCCTGACAACGATCGAATGAGAGAAGGGCATTTATAAAAATTCATGTCGGGTTGCCCCGTGCTATAAATAGCCTCCCCCACAACCACTTGTTGGTTGGCTACTCCGAGAGAACTTGACACTTGTCATAAGAGACCAACCCATCCTCTGACGACTTTGAGAGAATCCTAAGTGAGGAAAAACCCAGAGCAAAAGTGATTGAGCACCACTGAAGAGATTGATCTGTGTGATCCGACGCCTTTTACCTTTGAAGATTGTCATTCTTCCAGACGGTTAGGCGTCAAGTTCTGAGTACACCAAGAGTCATTTTGGTGTGCCAACGAACAAGTCTGTGAAGGTTTTGAAAGTCTACCTTGAAGACTTACCACGAGTGATTGGGTGAGGTCTGCGGGCCTAAGCTCAAGAGGAATATGGTGAGGACTGTGTGTCCTTAGAGTTGCGACTCAGCCGCCTCAACCAGATGTACAGTTGATAGAACAACTGGAACCGGTCTACTAAATTGAAGTATTCAACGAGCCAACCTGGTTTCAAATTCCTCAACGCATCTCTTACTTTATTCCGCTGCTAAAGAATTTGTGATCCATCCTATGACGAATTTGAACTGAAGTATTTCATTGTGCTATATGTTATTTCCTCAGTTCATGTTCTTCATGCGTGTATGCTTATTTGATTGTGAGTTGTTCTCCATTATTTATCCTGATTGCATGTACTCTAATTCTGTGATGACTTAGTTTCCTCCACATGTCTATTTCCTCACTCTGATATTCGTCAAATTCATCAGAGTTTGACGAATTGCTAAAAACCTCCCATTCACCCCCCCCTTTGGGAGTGTACCTGCGCTTATAGTTAGTCCCAAAAAATAATATATAGTTGCTTGTAAATGTATATAAAACATCTAAGATTGATACTATAATAGCATGGAACAATCAAAATTTATAGATACGTTGGAGATGTATCAAGCATCGCCAAGCTTAATTCCTGCTTGTCCTCGAGTAGGTAAATGAGAAAAACAAATTTTTGATGTGGAATGCTACCTATCATATTCATCATACAATTCTTTCTTTTGTAGCATGGACATTTGGACTTGAATCATTCAAAGCAATAGTCTATAATTTGACACGAAGACATCAATACTCAAGCATACCAACAAGCAACCATATCTTCCAAAATATCAATGCTAAAGATAATTATCCCTGGCCCATTATTCTCAATCATTAATCCATTCATGAAACATACTCAAGTATTAGCTACAACCAATGCACATGTATGAAAATAGTGTTCCCTAGTTGGTGCTTATAAGAGAAGATGGAGACTCAAAATAAAAATAAAAATTGCATAAAAGTAAATAGATAGTTCCTTCGCAGAGGGAAGCAAAGATTTGCAGAGGTGCCAAAGCTCAAAGCTTAAATTGAGAGATAAAATTATTTCGAGAGGCATGCTTTTCCTGTCAACGCTACGACTGAAAGTTCCCAATGTCTTCCATGCTATACACATTATAGGCGGTTCCCAAACAAAAAATAAAGTTTATTTCTTTTCCACCTTTCTTTCACAAGCCATGGCTAACCGTATCCATGGGTGCCTTCCATACCATCACTTCCAAGAATTTTATTATTATCATCATATATTTTCTTTTCATTTCGGGACTGGGCATCCCTATTGAGGGAGTCCTGGACTAAGGGGTCCTCGGTCGTCTGGTCTATTCAATATGGGCCGGACTGATGGGTTGTTGATACATCCATTTTGCATCACGTTTTCCTACTGTTATTTATGTTGTTTTATTGTATAATGATGCTTTTTGGAGTAATTATAATGCCTTTTCTCTCATAATATGCAAGGTATGCACAAAGGGGGAGAATTCTGGCAGCTGGAAATCTGGACCTGAAAAAGCGACATCAAGCTACCTATTCTGCACAACTCCAAATGAGCTGAAACTCCACGATGATTTTTTATGGAATATTTAAGAATTATTGGAGCAAATAAGTACCAGAGGGGGCCACCAGGTAGGCACAACCCATCTGGGCACACCAGGAGGCCCGGGCGCGCCCTGGTGGGTGCTTCCCTCCTCGGCCCACCTCCGGTGCCCATCATCTGTTATATAAGTCATTTTGACCTAGAAAAAATTAGGAGAGGACTTTCAGGATGAGGCATCACCGCCTCGAGGCATAACTTGGGCAGGAGCACTTTTGCCCTCTAGTGGAGCCATTCTGCCGGAGGAACTTCCCTCCCGGAGGGGGAAATCATTGTCATCATCATCACCAACAACTCTCCCATCTTGGGGAGGGCTATCTTCATCAACATCTTCTACAACACTAACTCCTCTCAAACCCTAGTTCATCTCTTGTGTTCAATCTTTATACCAAAACTATAGATTGGTGCTTGTGGGTGACTAGTAGTGTTGATTACATCTTGTAGTTGATTCCTATATGGTTTATTTGGTGGAAGATTATATGTTTAGATCCATTATGCTATTTAATACCCCTATGATCTTGAGCATGATTATCATTTGTGAGTAGTTACTTTTGTTCTCGAGGTCACGGGAGAAATCATGTTGCAAGTAATCATGTGAACTTGATATGTGTTCGATATTTTGATGATATGTATGTTGCCATTCTCTTAGTGGTGTCATGTGAACGTCGACTACATGACACTTCACCATATTTGGGCCTAAGGGAATGCATTGTGGAGTAATTATTAGATGGTGTGTTGCGAGAGTGATAGAAGCTTAAACCCCAGTTTATGCACTATTCCTTAAGGGACTAATTGGATCCAAAAGTTTAATGCTATGGTTAGAATTTATTCTTAATACTTTTCTCGTAGTTGCGGATGCTTGCGAGAGGGTTAATCATAAGTAGGAGGTTTGTTCAAGTAAGAACAACACCTAAGCACCGGTCCACCCACATATCAAATTATCAAAGTAGCGAACACGAATTAAGCCAACATGATGAAAGTGACTAGGTGAAATTCCCGTGTACCCTCAAGAACACTTTGCTTATCATAAGAAACCGTTTTGGCTTGTCCTTTGCCTCAAAAGGGTTGGGCTACCTTGCTGCACTTTTGTTACTACCATCGTTACTTGCTCGTTACAAATTATCTTGCCATCAAACTACTCCGCTACTTACAATTTTAGCCTTTGCAGACATTACCTTGCTGAAAACCACTTGTCATTTCCTTCTGCTCCTTGTTGGGTTTGACACTCTTACTTATTGAAAAGGCTACAATTGACCCCATATACTTGTGGGTCATCAGTTGTCAAGATGAAGGAAGAGGGCCACCTCCCGTGTCCATTTAGGACTCCTGTATGCGTGAACGGCAAGATTAAGTGTCCGGATATACTGTTTCCTTTCTCGGTAAACCGACTTTGTACAACCCTAGGCCCCTCCGGTGTCTATATAAACTGGAGGCCTTAGGCCGGAGATAGGATCATAACATGCATAGGCTAGACAATCTAGGGTTTAGCCATCACGATCTCGAGGTAGATCAACTCTTGTAACCCCTATACTCATCGAATACAATCAAGCGGGACGTAGGGTTTTACCTCCTTTAAGAGGGCCCGAACCTGGGCAAACATTGTGTCCCTTTGTCCATTGTTACCATTGATCCTCACACATATAGCTTGGGCCCCCCTACCCAAGATCTGTCGGTTTTGATACCGACATTGGTGCTTTCATTGAGAGCTCCGTTATGTTATCAACAGAAGGATTGATGGCGCGCCTCTCCATCAACAATGATACTGTATCTAGGGAGACCTTTCTCCCCGGACAAGTCTTTGTGCTCGGCGGCTTTGTGCTACGTGTCGACTCGACCGGACGCCTCGAGCAGGTTGGCAGCTATGCCCCTGGTCACCAAATCAGGTTTGGGAACTTGAACTACGTCGCTGATATCCAAGGGGATCTAATCTTCGAGGGATTCGCGGCACCAACTGCTGCTCCCCACCCTCATAAAGAGGGCCCTTCGGATCCACTATCAGATCCTGTCTAGGGGCCAATCCTCACACCTGCCTCGGCCTTAGATCCAGGGCAGATCGCATTTTTCGATGACGGGAGGATCAACCCCTCCGGACTCTCTCCTACCATGGAACTCTCAGCCGGAGACCCAGATGCGATCGCGCCGTTGGTAACCCTGGAATCAGACGGGACTCTCCCAGTCATCAGAGAGCCGGAGTCACCTCTGGAGGATAACTCTGAATCGCTGAAGTCTACACCACCCGGACTCAATCAAGTGTCTGATCCCTCAGATTCGCAGACTCCCATCCAGCTTTCGCTTTTAGACGAAGCGTTAGGCTTAATACAATCTCTCGCCATTACGGAAGCTTCGACTCCGAACTACAGCCAACATAGGCTGGGGGCTAAGGTCGGGGAATTTTACACCCCACCCACCACCCACTTAATAGCCACTGTCAAGGATTTAACCGACATGCTAGACTACGCCTCCGAAGACATCGACGGCATGGACGACGATGTCGACACCGAGCAAAGCCGGAACTCGCCTACTACAGGGCGTTGGACGACCACTTCTACCTACGACGTATACATGGTGGACACTCTTGAGGAAAAGGACGACGATGGCGTTCAAGACCCAAGCAAGGACAAGCCCGTCGACAAACCACCAAAGCGTCGACGTCAGCGGCACCGCTCACGATCGCGTCGGGCAAAGGACAGCACTACCGGGACCGGAGATAATGAAACCCTGGACAACACCAAAGACCACCTCATCGTGCCCACGTCCAAATAGGATGAGAGGGAGGAGGGTCAGTACAGCCCCGAGCACGCTGATCACGAGGACTCGGAGGACAAAAATTACTTGCCTGCCTCCGAAGAGGATGTGAGCCTCGGTGACGAAGATTTTTTTCATCGTCCTAGAGGAACCCCTCGAACAAGAACGCTTCAAGCGACAACTCATCACCATAGTGCGAAGCCTGAAAAAGAAACAGTAGCAGCATCAAGCTGAACAGGACACGCTCAATGATAGATGGACTAAAGTCCTAGCCGCCGAAGAGTACGGCCTTGAGCGACCGGTAAAGAGTTACCCCAAGTGCAGGCTGCTGCCACAATTTGACGATGAAGCATCAAACCAATTCCGTCAAAATACAATTATGCTGATCAGCCAAACCGACCGCCACATGGAGAGGACAAAATGGCCTATCATGTCGAACACCAGCCCGCACCACCTCGTCGTAGAGGCAAGGAGACAGCAGTGCCGGACTACACTTATGACCTACGTCAGGACCTAGCCAATAAAGCCAGTTAGACCAGATCGATCTATCGATCCAGAGGACGTGCTCCGGCATGAGATGACGACCACCAAACCTAGAGCGATCAACATTGTCAAGTTTGAGGCCACAGGGGCACCAGGTCGCGCACCCTCACTCATCCATCCGCGATTAGCTCATGCGAGAACAAGGCACCAAGAGCCATGTGAGGTGACATACACGGGGACTGTCCCGTGAGCCAGAGCTCAGCCACTTGGATTTAGCGACACTGCAGGGACGGACCCGAGCACAGACGCCGTGCCAGTCCTTAGTCATGAGGCGGTCGCGGGAGGGCTTGCAAGGGCGCGAGACGTTCTTAGCGACGAAGCGCCGGTCAGGCAGTTAATAGTTCAAGAGTAGCTTGCAAAGGATTGTAACTGGCTCTGATAGATGTAGAAGGGATACATGCCGTAGGGACAGACCCACACGGCCTAGGGATGATGCAGCTCGAGGGGTGCCCCCAAACTGAACAAACTAGAGAGATGTCACCTGGTATCGTTGCTGAAGAGGTGTTGAAGTAGCCAAAAAAACGCGCGCCACTGGAGTCGTTCCTCACAAGCCGCCATGGTGCCGAGCCTCGGGGAGACTCGAAGGGACCGAGAGGCTCCTGAAGGTGCTCCTCCATCTCCGCCAGGACCGCCTAGTGCCTGGTCTCGCAAGCCGTCTGGGCGTCCCCCATGCAGCGCTGGAACGCTTCAGCCGTGCCCGGCAGGCCGAAGGGCATGCGGACATAGCTGTGAGGTGGTCCCTCGCACCGACCGACACGAGACGACCAGATGAGTTACCGAGACGCGACCCTGTTGATCCCGGGGATGTCGATGTAGATGCGGAACTTCTTACCCTTGCCGGGGCAGTGAGTTGCGCCTCGCGGTAGGTGGCGATCGCCTTGCAGAACCCTTGCTTCTTGAATCTCCTCGATTGCCTTGCTGATGAACTCCTGACCACCTGGTGCTTCACGCCTGCTGCCTTCTCCAGGGAAGCGTGCTCTGAAGAGCGCCTCCACATGGTGCCCAAGCACCTCCCTCGAGACCCTTGCTAGGTCTGAGGCCCTCCAAAGGAGAGCCCCCGAGCCCAGCCTCAGAGGGGAGTCGGGCGCGCCTTCCTATGCGATGGGTGACGGTGCCACGTCCGGAGACGCGAGGCTCAGCGCTGCATCCTCGAGTGATGTTCCTTCACGAGAGCCCTGTCCCAGCTGCAGCTTCTTCATCTTGGGGGCGATCTCAGGAGGGAGGGCGCCATCCTCGTCTTCAGTGTTCTTGACCGTTGCAGCCTAGAAGGCGCGCTCAGGGAGCACACCGCATCCTTCTCTTGACACACGACCGTGATGATGCTGCCGCTTCCTGGCATCTTGAGGACGTTGTAGCAGTGGTGCGTAGCCGCCATGAATTTGGCTAGTGTTGGGTGCCCTAGGATGGCATCGTAGGGCAGGCGGATGTCGGCGACGTCGAAGTCGATGAGCTTGGTGTGGCAATTGTTGCGTTCGCCGAAGGTGACAGGGAGGCAAACCTGCCCTATCGGGTATGTAGAACCGTCGGTCACTCCTGAGAATGGCTTGGTGGGGTGAAGCTGGTAGTATGGCACTTGGAGCCTGTCAAACGTCTGAACAGATAGAACATTGAGCCCCGCTCCACCATCGATGAGAGTCTTGGTGACGACCACGTTGCTGATGACGGGGAAGCAAAGCATGGGGAGCGCGCCAGCGGTGGCCGTGCACTTGAGCTGGTCGAAGGAGTCGAAGGTGATGGCGCACTTGGACCACCTGAGAGGGTGAGTTGCTTCAGGCTTGGGGGCGCTGCATTCACCTCACGCACGAACTGCTTGAAGATGTTGTGGGAAACTAGGGCCTATGAGCCGCCCAAGATGCAGGCAATGGCCTGAGGCTCCTGGAAGCCCCCAGCCCCCTTGTCCTGGCGGTGATCTTCATTCCTTCTTGGCGGTGGAGGTAGAGGAGGCATAGCTACGTTGCCTTGATGGCGCTCTTCACGAGGTTGCTCCCTCTAGTTGCCCTCGCGAGGCTGGCCGTGCCAGTGGTCCTCACGAGGCTGGTCGCGCCACTCCTGACGACGGTCGCGTCCGCCCCAGTGTCCTTCGCCTCGGCCGCCTCCACGACCGTAGCCTCGATCGTTGCACTCAGGGCATTGACCGAGGCGCCCATTGCGAAGGGCCCTGAGCTCCTGGCAGTCATTGGTGTTGTGGCTGTGAACATTGTGGAAGACACGAAACAACCAGTTGCTCTTGGATGACTTGGGGTGGTTGCAGCAGCGCTTCGTTTCTGTCTCGGCCGCAAGCACCGCTGGCCCCTTGCACTTCACGTCCTTGGTCTTGGTCTTCTTGCCTTCTGGATCAGCATCGGGGAGCTCGAGGAGGGAGAGACGTCCCTCCTTAGCCCTTGCGCACTTGTTCGCCATGTTGAACATCTCTAGAGCGGTGCAGATATCCTTGTGGATGGCGAGCTCCTCCTTCATCTTGACATTGCGGACGCCATCAGTGAACGCAGAGATGATGGCCTCGTCCGACACCTTGGGGATCTTGAGGTGAACGTTGTTGAAGCGCTGGATATACTTCTGCAGGGTCTGTCCAGGTTGCTGCTTGATGCGATGCAGGTCACCCGCGGCCGGCGGATGGTCGCGAGTGCCCTGGAAGTTGGCGATGAAGCGGCTGCGCATCTCCTCCAAGGAAGAAACCAACCCCTCGGTCAGGTTATGGAGCCAAGAATGCGCGCCATCCTTGAGGGCCATCGGGAACCAGTTTGCCATGATCTTCTCGTCGCCGCTAGCCGCCTCGATGCTCAGCTCATAGAGCTGTAGGAACTCGGCGGGGTCGGCGGTGTCATCGTAGCATGGAGGCAGGTCTGGCTTGAACTTGCTTGGCCAGACGATGTTGCGGAGCTCTAGAGTGAACGCGCGGCATCCTACCGTGGCCACCGAAGGTCTTCGAGGGGGTGGAAACTGGTCTTGGTGCACGCGTGCCGCCACCTCCTAAGGCGGCACGCGGACCTGGTGCTGGGGTGCTGGAAGCACGCGTGCTTCTCCCTGGGGACGCTGCACCACCTGGCAGCTCACGTCATCCCGAGCCGGTGCAGGGCGAGGTGGGTCGCGTCGTGGAGCCACACGCCTTGGCTCGATGATGACGCCCTGGGCCGGAGGTGGTGGAGGAGCCCCATGCGCCACGTCGCCTGCTGCAGGTGGGTGCTGAGGCAGCGAGCGAGCAAGCTCAGCAGAGCCCCCGTGCGCGACGCTGACGAGCTCAGTGATCCGCTCGATCCACTCCTCGTTGAGGTCACCAACTGGGCGGTAGCGAAGGAGCTCCCGCGCCGTGAGCAGAGCGGCCTGCGTGTCTGCCTGAGCCGCAGCGTGCATGGGATGACGAAGCTGTTGGGGTCAGTGACGGAGTAGCGGTGTGCCCGTCACGGTGCACCGATGGTTGCAGCGATGAATCTTGCTGCTCGTGGCCGGTAGGGCCCATGGAGGCATTGGCCACCGGAGACGGAGCGCGACAGGCACAACCATCACCCGCCGAAGCCGTCTGAGTGAGGCGGACAGCGACTGCAGCCCGACGCTAGGCGCGAGCCCGGCGCGCGTCAACCATGGAGGTGTCGGAGTGGTGGTGGATCGATCGACGGAATAGAGGATCCGACGCACCCCTACCTGGCGCGCCAAATGTCGGATCATGGGATCCGCAAACCCTTGAGAGGTTCGAACTCTGGGGTGTGTGAGGAGATCTCAACCTACCCATCCCGCCTACTCGCGATCCTCCTAAGCCTAGCGCGTCGAGCTCAAAGATACACATAGACACAACAGTTTATCCTGGTTTGGGCCACCTTGCAGTGTAATACCCTACTCCAGCGTTTTGATGGATTGCCTCGAAGGGCTGAGGATGAACTAGTACAGTGGATGAACTGGCCTCAGGAGTTGAGGTGTTCTTGAGCTGGTGTGGTGAGATCTAGTTCTCCTTCTCCTCTCTCCATGGTGGTGGTTAGTCCTATTTATAGTGGCCTTGGTTCTCTTTCCAAATGTTGGCGGGAAGGGATCCCACAACGGCCGGATTTGAATGGGGACAAGTAGTACAACTTATCCTGACAAAAGTAGTCTTCGCGTGCGAAAAGCCTCTGGTCGTGACGTTGTGGTGGGCTTGTGGATGACCTTCATCCTGCCGTCCCGATGGTCTTGGTCTCATTGCACCGAAATAGAAAACTTTGGCTGATTCCTTGGGACTCCGCGCCTGCGGCTTGCCTCCTTTGCACCGAAGAGGAAACCTGCGCTCTGCGCCCGCCTGGCGCCCGCCTGGCCTTGGTCGCCATGGCTCACGTCAACCGAGCCTCATGAGGTAACCTTGCATAGAACTCTCCGCCCCTCAGGAGCCATCCTGAGGAGGCCTATCCCCTCGGGGGTCTTGGTGTTGCCCGCCTCGAGAGACTTGGCCCCTCGCGAGGGTCTTGTGTTGTTGGCGCTCAAGCTGGGCCGTACCAGGCCGTCGATGGAGCCACGTGGTGGGCCGCAGGCAGGCAGGGCTGGATACCCCCGAATCCAGGACGGCGACATTGTCCACTCGCATCTTCCAATTAAGCTCGGAAACCTCTGTCGCCTGGGTGGTAGCCGCCAACATGGATGCATGTCACATACATTAGCGCAGTATATTAGTGTCCAAATTATCTTGAGATCCTCTGTCCGGATTGTTCTAATCCGGACAAAGTCTTAGGGGCTACTATCTATATACAGGTTTATCCTTTGCATATGATAAATTTTCTTAGAATATTATGTCACATACCTCAAAGCCCGTTAGTAGGCCGTTGAAGGCTTCGTTCAGTCCGCTTTTCACAGACTAAACCTTTTCCATAACCGCACCCATCAGGGTGCGGTGCTCCTCCACGATGGAAGCGCGTTGTAGCGCCTCCTCCAAAGCATGAGCGGCCTCCGGATTAACGGAGGCCGCTGTGGGAGCTGTAGCCCCTCCCCCATCTGTCGAAGGGGGGTGCACATCCCTTTTCGGAGCCGTATTGGTCTCCGGAATGGTGTGTGTCCGGGGCCCGGACTCTTGGGGCTCCCCGTTGTTGGTGGCCATGGGGTCGCCACCCCCAGGTCTTCGACGACCGAGGTGTAAACCTCAGGCGCCTTCTCGACGCCGTCGTCCGCCCCTCCTCAGCCAGGACGAGTTCTTAAGGACGACACCTCGGTGTCCTCCATGGCAGTAGGCGAGGGGGTCGCGACGGTGCGTGATAAGTCTCCAACGTATCTATAATTTTTTATTGTTCCATGCTATTATATTACCCGTTTTGGATGTTTATGGGCTTTACTTTACACTTTTATATCATTTTTGGGACTAACCTACTAACCGGAGGCCCAGCCCATCTTGCTGTTTTCTTGCCTATTTCAGTGTTTCGAAGAAAAGGAATATCAAACGGAGTCCAAACGGAATGAAACCTTTGGAAAAGTTATTTTTGGAACAGAAGTAATCCCGGGAACTTGGAGTGCAAGCCAGGGAAGCGTCGAGGAGGCCACGAGATAGGGGGTGAGCCCACCCCCTGGACGCGCCCTCCACCCTCGTGGGCCCCTCGAGGCTCCCCCGACCGACTTCTTTCGCCTATATATTCCCATATACACTAAAACCATCGAATAACAAGATAGATCGGGAGTTCCGCCGCCGCAAGCCTCTTTAGCCACCAAAAACCTCTCGGGAGCCCATTCCGGCACCCTGCCGGAGGGGGAATCCATCACCGATGGCCATCTTCATCATCCCGGCACTCTCCAAGACAAGGAGGGAGTAGTTCACCCTCGGGGCTGAGGGTATGTACCAGTAGCTATGTGTTTGATCTCTCTCTCTCTCTCGTGTTCTCTCTATGGCACGATCTTGATGTATCGCAAGCTTTACTATTATAGTTGGATCTTCTGATGTTTTCCCCCCTCTACTCTCTTGTGATGAATTGAGTTTTCCCTTTGAAGTTATCTTGTCGGGTTAAGTCTTTAAGGATTTGAGAACACTTGATGTATGTCTTGCCGTGCTTATCTATGGTGACAATGGGATATTCACGTGATCCACTTGATGTATGTTTTGGTGATCAACTTGCGGGTTCCGCCCATGAACCTATGCATAGGGGTTCACACACGTTTTCGTCTAGACTCTCCGGTAGAAACTTTGGGGCACTCTTTGAAGTACTTTGTGTTGGTTGAATAGACGAATCTGAGATCGTGTGATGCATATCATATAATCATACCCACGGATACTTGAGGTGACAATGGAGTATCTAGGTGACATTAGGGTTTTGGTTGATTTGTGTCTTAAGGTGTTATTCTAGTATGAACTCTATGATAGATTGAACGGAAAGAATAGCTTCATGTTATTTTACTACGGACTCTTGAATAGATAGAATAGAAAGGATAACTTTGAGGTGGTTTCGTACCCTACCATAATCTCTTCGTTTGTTCCTCGCTATTAGTGGCTTTGGAGTGACTCTTTGTTGCATGTTGAGGGATAGTTATATGATCCAGTTATGTTATTATTGTTGAGAGAACTTGCACTAGTGAAAGTATGAACCCTATGCCTTGTTTCCTACCATTGCAATACCGTTTACGCTCACTTTTATCATTAGTTGCCTTGCTGTTTTTATATTTTTCAGATTACAAAAACCTATATCTACTATCCATATTGCACTTGTATCACCATCTCTTCGCCGAACTAGTGCACCTATACAATTTACCATTGTATTGGGTGTGTTGGGGACACAAGAGACTCTTTGTTATTTGGTTGCAGGGTTGTTTGAGAGAGACCATCTTCATCATACGCCTCCCACGGATTGATAAACCTTAGGTCATCCACTTGAGGGAAATTTGCTACTATCCTACAAACCTTTGCACTTGGAGGCCCAATAACGTCTACAAGAAGAAGGTTGTGTAGTAGACATCAAGCTCTTTTCTGGCGTCGTTGCCGGGGAGGTGAGTGCTTGAAGGTATATTTTTAGATCTTGCAATCGAATCTTTCTGTTTCTTGTTTTATCACTAGTTTAGTCTATAAAAGAAAACTACAAAAAAATGGAATTGAGTTTGCCTCTTACGCTTCATCTTTTTAATATCTTTCGTAAGTATGATGAAAAGGAAAATTGTGCTCAAGTGCTATAAGAAGAAGCCTATAAAATGTTTGATACTAAATCATTGAATGATGAGCATGATTGCAATGTTGTTAGTATGAATTCCTTGAATATCCATGATGCTAATGATATGCAAAGCCACAAGCTTGGGGATGCTATGTTTGATAAAGATGATATATGTTTATTCCCCCAAGTTTTGATGAGAATATTTATTATGATGAAAGCATGCCTCCTATTTATGATGATTATATTGATGAAAGTGGGTTTGGAAGAGTGTCAACTTTAGGAAGTAATGATCCCACTATTTTGGAGGATGTTGAATATTATTGTGATAATTATGAAAGTGGATTTGGAGAGTTCATGACTTTATTTAGTGATGAATCCACTATTTCGGAAGAGGTTCCAATTGATTATAAGAACAAAGTTGCTATCTATGATGGTTATAGTGATGACTTGTATGCTATTAAGAATAATGATAACCATGAAACTTGTCATCATGATTTTAGTTTTCAATTGGATTATGCCTCACATGTTAATTATATTGTTGAGTTTGGTCCCACTACTATTCATGAGAAGAAATTTGCTTATGTGGAGAGTAGTAAATTTTCTATGCTTGTAGATCATGAAAAGAATGCTTTAGGTGTTGGTTATAATGTTGAATTCATTCATGATGCTACTGAAAATTATTATGAGGGAGGAACATATGCTTGTAGGAATTCATTCGGCACTGCAAGGCGGGTTCCTTCTCCGAATACTCCATAGAAGATTTTGAACACAAAGATCATGTCCGGCTCTACAAAAAAAATTCCACATACCACCATAGAGAGTACAATATTCCACAAATCTAATCTGTTGACAACTTTTCATAGCGTGACATCACGCCACGGCCCGGTCATTATTCGAACCGTTTTTCTCAACCAGCCAGCCACTGCACGTGTTGCGAGGCGGTTTTATTGGCACGTCTTGTCAAAGCAGAGATAGTGTTCCCCTTATCACGGGATTCTCATCAATACGGGTGTGGGCAACCCAACCGTGCTTGTTAGTATGACTCCTCGATTTTACGCAAGTTCCAAATGGCCATGCAGAGGACGCTTGATATTCACCCTCTTTATAAAGGGGCCAAGGCCTGTCCGTTTCTTCCCACGCTCAATCCTTCCCTTCCCCCACCTCGAGTTCCAACACCCAAGGCTCAGGCTAAGCACTTCGGACCTTCAACCATGTCCGGATCCAACCTTCAAGGCCGGATGATGGCCTCCTCTGTCACAGAGGAGGACATAAAGAAGCTTAGGGAGGCCAGGTATCTGACGGCCGAAATCCCGCACAGGCTGCCTGCTCAAGGGCAGGTCATCCCCACTCCCGAACCCAACGAGAGTGTCGTATTTGTTTCCCACTTCCTCTGAGGGCTAGGCTTTAGTCTTGATCCCTTTGTTAGAGGTCTCATGTTCTATTACGGGCTAGATTTCCATGATTTAGCTCCAGATTCCATCCTTCACATCTCGTCGTTTATCATCGTGTGTGAGGCCTTCCTCCGCATCACCCCACACTTTGGCTTATGGCTCAAGACCTTCAATGTGAAGCCAAAGATGATCGACGGGCAACACGTGGAGTGCGGAGGCGCTATAATAAGCAAAGGCGCCGACGCCCTATGGCCAAAGGGTTCCTTCCCGGAGGTGTCCGACTTATGGCAACGGGAGTGGTTTTACATCACAACTCCCCGAGGTACAAAGCGGGAGGCTGCCCTGCCTTCCGCTCGAGCCCTCCGCCTCAACTGGCATCATGGGTCAACATGGGGCTAGACTGGGGGCCAGTTAATGACGTGTTGACATTGCAAAGCCGCATCCGAGATCTCCTCAAGAGGGATGTCAGTCTTGTCAAGGTAATGCAAGTAATGCTAGTTCGTCGGGTCCTGCCATGCCAACGTCGATCTCTCCGTATGTGGGAGTTCAACCCGGAAGGACCGCAAACTATTCAACAATTCTTCGGCGTGACGCTCGAGGGGATGTATGGATTGTTCCTCGGATCACGAATAAAGTGTCCGGACACCATCGAGGATGCGGGTCTCAACTGCAACCGTCCGGATACCCAAGTAAGTAATTCCGCGGCCGAACATGCCATCTTTATATTTGTTACAACATCATTCTGAAAAATTGCTCTCGATCAGGACTGGATAAGAAAGGCGGAGAGGATCAGGTGCTCGGCCCCCCTTCCCGAAGGCTCGCCGGATCCTGTACTAACCAGGATGCTTGAGCGCGCACCCTATCAAGTGCCATCAGGAGAAGATGAAGGGAGGAATAGAGAAGCTGAAAGCGGGCTTCATACATTACACATCCAAACCGGGGGAATTAGTGTCTCCGCGAAGGAGGATAATCGGGGAGGTGAATCTAGAATCCCCTCTCCCCACGGGAAGAAAAGGGCTGCCTTTGAAGACTTGGAAACGGAGGTTTCCAAACGAGGGAAGAAAACTTCGCCAGGGGGTTCTACCCCGGAGGGCGTCCTTACCGCACAGCTCCCGCAAGGGGGCCAGCCATCAACCGAGCTGAAAGTGAACAAAAGTACTTTGGTGAATATATCCTGCTTTATCTCTGAGAACAATAACCCAGACATATATTTTGCAGTCCGGCTTCTAGCCCTTCTCGACAAAGTTCGTCTTCGGGGGATCTTCTTCCGGAGATGATGGAGAGCGAAACGCCTCCTCCTGCCTCCCCGTCTCATGGGGCGAATGACCCCGAGGTGTCGTCACGGAGGATTTCTCCTGATCCGCAAAGGCCAGAAGGTAACTCTTTGGCCACCCAAAGTTTGGAGTGTTCGGCTCCCAAGGAGAGCAACAGAAAGAGTCCGGGATTGTCCGGTGCACAACCGGACACACTAATGGGTATTCTGGAGCAAGCGGTTATCTCAGAGGCGCATTGTACCTTAATGGGTATGGTGGTTGAGAGGATTTCATCCGCCAAAACATATATATATATATGTATATGTATTTTTGACGGTACCGCACACACTGGGTGTGCTCTGTATAGATAGTAGCCCTTGAGACTCTGGTTGCCGTCCAGAGGTGGAAAACAGAGGATCATAGTCCCAGGTAATGATCGCGCTGCTTTCATGTGCAGGCGGCTGAGGGTCCGGCGGCTGGCCGGACTGCTGGTTTTACCGAGCTGAGGCAGCAGCTTGACGTGGCGGATGCCGACATCGCACTTGTGAACAAGCGGCTTGACGAGGCACAGGGTATGTATTCTCGGGTGGTTAGCAAATATTAAGAGGAGCATGATGCTAGTATCTATAATATGCTGTGACTGCAGATGGAGCTGTCGCCGTGGAGACCCTTCGGGCGGAACTTGCCCGAGCCGAGGAACAAGCAAGGAGAAGTGATGCGGCCGCCTTTAGAGTTAAAAGCCGAACATGCTACTCATCGCCAGAGCGAAGATAAAATAGCCAAGATGGCTATTGAGCTAAAAGATGCTGTCGCCCGATATGAGCTCCTCCAAAAGGAAAGCCAAGCGAAAGCGGCTGACCTAAAGAAGGCCTTGGAAGCAGCCAAGGAAACTCGCTCTGAAATCAGAACGATAAGGGAGGAGCTTCGTCAAGCCAGAGATATCACGGCTGGGAAGCCCTTTTTGTTGCGTATGAAGTTCGGAGATCCGAAGTATGCCCCTCTAGATCAATTATGGAGTGCTGCAGATGCATATTTGGACTTGGCAAAGAGTGCTGCTGATGCGACTGAGTATTTCAAAGATCAGAAAGATCATGAGGTGGAGAGGTTGTTCTGGTCGTAGTTCAGTGCTCCAAAGCGTCTGTTGATGTTAAATGAACAAATGACCGAGGGGGCCGAGCTCCATAGGTTGTCCGGGCTTGCCATGAGGTCTGTCGTGGATCATCTTTGGCCAAAGGGACCAAGGCCAGATAGTTATTTTGGTTTGGTGCAACGATTCCTTCGTGTTGTGCCGCATGTCGACGTTGTAAAGAGGTCGGCGTGCATAGAGGGTGCGCGGATGGCTCTTGCCCGTGTTAAGACATATTGGGCAGGGATGGAGGTCACCGCTATTGCAACCCGGGGTCCGGCCGGAGGCCAGGGCTCGCCCGAGCACTATTTTGAAGAAGTCCTAGAAGGCGCCCGTTTAATAGAGGCTCAGTGCTCGAAGAGTACCATGTTCGAGTGACATCTATCTTGATTGTAAAAACAATGCTATTTTGATTATAAAGGTTGTGTTTATAGTTTTGCCCGAAAGTATTATAGTGCCTCCTGTGCGACCGTTTATGTATGTATGTATATAACCTGAAAGTTTGCAGTCGTCGGCTTCAGCCCCCACACATATAATGCGGGGGTGTTCGGTAAAGCGTGTAATCACACTTGATACAACGTCTTGGTCCATTAAGGCGGTGATAGCCCGGAGAACAAGGCAATCGGACTATATAGCTTTAACACTTTCACTTAGCCATAGGAGTTTGATGGTGGGGCTACTATATAGCCCCTGGTACTTCCACGTTCATCCGAATATGGGGCGCGTACGTACATGATCGAGAAACCGGTCCTTCATTAATGCGGAGGAATCGCGAAGATTTCACTGAGTCATTGAGTGCTTGACCAGTCTCTCACTTTATCATGACAGTCAGTTTTTGGCTTTCTCTACTGAGGTGCTCATCCAGATGAACCAGGGCACAATCGTAGTAGTTCTCCCGGTGCCACCTTAGCCGATAGAGCGGAACGTAAGGTAGCAAAACATGGGACCCGGGAAAACCCAACTAGTGACCAAAGACATGATTCGGAGTTGATGCATATAAGGCCAAACTCGCGACGCCGAACACTCCCTAAGGTCTTCGGACTTTACAACATATACTGGGCTGAGTAACGCCCTCGATAATGAGCCCTGAGTTTCCAGGTACATGCATTAGTCTGGCATGACGAAATGCCAATAATGCCGGTATCCCTCTCGGTTGTGTTAAGTTCCCGGAGGGTGTGAAGCAACAAGAGACATTAAAAAAGGTTTACACAGGGTCTTAATCTAAAAAGAAACCTTTGAGCGGGGCCCTGCTGCACGTCTGCGCCTTTATCTCCGTTGTGCCATATCCTGGAAGGGTGTAGCATGATGATCATCTGTAAAAAAGAAAAACCCAGGTGAAAGACTTCGTGTGAAACGTTGGTTATTCTTAATGAACCATGAAAATGCAATCTGTTATTGTATTAATAGGGTCAAGCCAAACTATGGGCCTTTTTACATGTGGGCAGCCCCTAGCACCACCTATGGGGGTATATCCATCGACCCAAGCTCAGGTTTATCTGGGCTGCTACAACTAGTGGTGCGCCGGACTCATCTAATCGTGTCCGCGGTCTTGACGACCGATCATTTATTCTAGTTGGAGAGGCCGTTCAGTGTTCGGCTGCTAGAGCCGCCACATATTCTTCCGCACGTAAGGAATGCTCTGTATTTCCGCTAACTGTGATGACGCCACGTGGACCGGGCATCTTAAGTTTAAGATAAGCGTAATGCGGTACTGCATTGAAACGAGCGAAGGCCGTTCTTCTGAGTAGTGCGTGATAACCTCTTCGAAATGGAGCGATGTCACAGATTAATTCTTCTTCAGAAGTTGTCGGGAGAACCAAATACAACCTCTAGTACTAGAGAGCCCGTGCAGCGGGCCTCTACGCCTGGTATTACTCCTTTAAAGGTAGTATTACTTTGGCTAATTCTTGACGGGTCTATCCCCATTTTGCGGACAGTTTCCCGATATATCAGATTGAGACTACTACCGCCGTCCATAAGGACTCGGGTGAGATGGTATCTGTCAATTGTTGGGTCGAGCACCAAGGCAGCCGATCCTCCGTGTCGGATACTAGTAGGATGGTCCCTGCGATCAAAAGAGATCGGGCAGGCCGACCAAGGGTTGAACTTGGGGGCGGCGGGCTCTACAGCGTATACGTCTTGGAGTGCACGTTTGCGCCTCCTCTTTGGTATGTGAGTTGCGTAAATCATTTTCACTGTTTTGACCTCCGGTGGAAAAAAATTATGTCCGCCGGTGTTCGGCTGGCGAGGCTTGATACGTCTTCAACGTATCTACTTTTCCAAACACTTTTGCCCTTGTTTTGGACTCTAACTTGCATGATTTGATTGAAACTAACCCGGACTGACGCTGTTTTCAGCAGAAATGCCATGATGTTGTTTTATGTGTAGAAAAGAAAAGTTCTCGGAATGTCCTGAAAATCCACGGAGGCACTTTTTGGAATTAATAAGAATTTCTAGGCGAAAGAAATACACCAGGGGGCCCAGGGCCTGTCCACGAGACAGGGGGGCACCCCCCTGTAGGGCGCGCCCCCCTATCTCGCGGGCCCCCTGGACCTCCACCGACCTCAACTCCATCTCCATATATTCACGTTCAGGGAAAAAAAATCAGAGAGAAAGTTTCATCGCGTTTTACGACACGGAGCCGCCGCCAAGCCCTAATCTCTCTCAGGAGGGCCGATCCGAGTCCTGTAGGGGCCCGGAGAGGGGATTCGTTGCCGTCGTCATCATCAACCATCCTCCATCACCGATTTCATGATGATCACCGCCGTGCGTGAGTAATTCCATCGTAGACTTGCTGGACAGTGATGGGTTGGATGAGATTTACCATGTAATCAAGTTAGTTTTGTTAGGGTTTGATCCCTAGTATCCACTATGTTCTGAGATTGATGTTGCTAGGACTTTGCTATGCTTAATGCTTGTCACTAGGGCCCGAGTGCCAATTTCAGATCTGAACCTATTATGTTTTCATTAATATATGTGTGTTCTTGATCCTATCTTGCAAGCCTACAGTCACCTATTATGTGTTATGATCCGACAACCCCGAAGTGATAATAATCAGGATACTTCCCGGTGATGATCGTAGTTTGAGGAGTTCATGTACTCACTATGTGCTAATGCTTTGTTCCGGTTCTCTATTAAAAGGAGGCCTTAATATCCCTTAGTTTCCGCTAGGACCCCGCTGCCACGGGAGGGTAGGACAAAAGATGTCATGCAAGTTCTTTTCCATAAGCACGTATGACTATTTACGGAATACATGCCTACATTACATTGATGAACTGGAGCTAGTTCTGTGTCACCCTATGTTATAGCTATTACATGAGGAATTGCATCCGGCATAATTATCCATCACTGATCCATTGCCTACGAGCTTTTCACATATTGTTCTTTGCTTATTTACTTTTCCGTTGCTACTGTTACAACTACTACAAAAACCCAAAAACTATTATCTTTACTTTTTCCACGGTTACCTTTATTATCATACTACTTTCCTACTAAATACTTTGTTGCGGATACTAAGTTATCCAGGTGTGGTTGAATTGACAACTCAACTGCTAATACTCAAGAATATTCTTTGGCTCCCCTTGTGTCGAATCAATAAATTTGGGTTGAATACTTTACCCTCAAAAGCTGTTGCGATCCCCTACACTTGTGGGTTATCAAGACTAATTTCTGGCGCCGTTGCCGGGGAGCATAGCTCTATTCTCTGAGTCACTTGGAATTTATATCTTTTGATCACTATGAAGAACTTGAAAGACGACCGAACTACTATTTTGCCCTCAACTACGAGGGGAGGTAAGGAACTGCCATCTAGCTCTGCACTAGATTCTCCTTCCGTTATTAGTAGGCTTGCGACACCTAAACCTGCCACTACTATGAATTCTGATATGTCGCATGTTATTGATGTTGCCACTTCTGCTATGCATGATGAAACTACTTCTGTACGTGATACTACTTTGCCATTAGGTGAATTTCTTGATGAACAACTTGCTAGAGTTAGGGGAATGAAAATATTGAAGATGCTATTATTGATGATAGTGATGATGAAGGTTCTCCCAATGATTATGTATTGCATGTTGTTCCTGAGGGTTATGTTATGAATGAAGAAGCTGCTAGGGAAATCTTTGCTTGCAATGATAGATATGATCTTAAGAAATTATTAGCTAAATGGAAGCAGCAGTCTCTTAATGCTAGAATGAAACCTGACCCTGCTTTTGCTACTTCACCTATCTGTGTTACTAATAAGGATTATGAATTCTCTGTTGATCCTAAAATTATTACTTTAGTTGAATCTGATCCTTTTTATGGCCTTGAATCTGAAACTGTTGTGGCACATCTTACCAAGTTGAATGATATAGCTACCCTGTTTACTAATGATGAGAAGTCTCGCTATTATTATATCCTTAAGATATTTCCGTTCTCATTAAAGGGTGATGCTAAGACTTGGTATAATTCTCTTGCTCTGGTTGTGTGCGTAGTCCCGTGATATGATTTATTACTTCTCTACTAAATATTTCCTGCTCATAAGAAACAAGCTGCCTTATGGAAATATATAATTTTGTGCAAATCAAAGAAGAGAGTCTCCCACAAGCTTGGGGAAGCTTCTCCGTTACTTAATGCTTTGCTCGATCATCCTCTCAAGAAAAATGAAATACTTGATATCTTTTATAATGGACTAACCGATGCTTCCAAGGACTACTTGGATAGTTGTGTTGGTTGTGTTTTCAGGAAAGAACAATGATTTAAGCTGAAATATTATTGAATAATATGTTGACTAATGAAAATAATTGGACTCTTCCTGAGCCAATTCCTGAAGAAATTCCTGAACCAATTGAGCCTATTCCTAAACCCACTCTGAAGAAGAGAGGTGTTTCCACCATGTTACGTATGCGCTTTGCTAAAATGATTAGACCTATCTTCTTACGTATGCGCCTAACTGATATGCTCAAAGTAAATCCTTATGCTAAGTATATGAAGGATATCATTACAAATAAAAGAAAGATACCAGAAGTTGAAATTTCCACCATGTTTGCTAATTACACTTTTAAGGGTGGAATACCAAAGAAACTTGGAGATCCGGGTGTGCCAACTATACCATGCTCCATTAAAAGAAATTATGTTAGAACTGCTTTATGTGATCTCGGAGCCGGTGTTAGTGTTATGCCTCTCTCTTTATATCGTAGACTTGAATTGAATAAGTTGACACCTACTGAAATATATTTGCAAATGGCTGATAAATCAACTGCTACACCTGTCGGTATTTGTGAGGATGTGCCTGTTGTGGTTGCAAATGTCACTATCTTAACGGACTTTGTTATTCTTGATATTCCCAAGGACGATAGTATGTCTATCATCCTTGGTAGACCTTTTCTTAACACTGCAGGGGCTTTTATTGATTGCAACAAAGGCAATGTCACTTTTCATGTTAATGGTAATGAGCATACGGTACACTTTCCGAGGAAACAATCTCAAGTTCATAGCATCAATTCTATTGGAAAAGTTCCAACTATTGTTATTGGAGGTTTTGAATTTCCTCTCCCTACTATCAAGAAAAAGTATGATATTCTTATTGTTGGGGATTTTCATATCCCCGTTGAGGTAACTTAGTGTTATTCAAATTTCTCGGTTCGGTGTTATTCGAATGAGTTTGTTAACAAGACTTGATCAACCTTGTTAGCGGATTCATTTTGATGATCACGAGATGGATTTAAACTAGAAGGCACAACCTTCTCGCCCTCTTTTTACTTTCTGTTATTTATAATAAATAAAGCAAAATAGTATTATCTGCATTTCTCGAATTATCCGTGCATTAAAAAATAGTCCGAAAATAAAAGTGCTCCAAATGCCCTACAAATTTAGTATGATTTTTTCTGGAATATTTGAGGATTTTAGGCACTGAAAACACTACAGGAGGGGCAAGCACCAAGCCACGAGAGTGGAGGGCGCCCACCCCCCCCTATAGGGCGCGCCCCCTGTCTCATGGGCCCCTAGTGAGCCCCCTCCACTTATGCCAGCACCCACACACTTCATCTTCTACCCAAAAAAATTCCCATCCAGCTCAAGCACGAGTTCTAGCTCATTTTGCTGCGATTTTCGATCTCCTTGCTCAAAGCTCCATTCACAAAACTGCTTTGGGAGATTGTTGCTTGGTATGTGACTCCTCCATTGGTCCAATTAGTTTTTGTTCTAGTGCTTTATTCATTGCAAATTTTTGCTATATAGGTGATCATGTTCTTGAGCTTGCATGTTAAAATATTTGCAAAATACATACGGCTCTGAATGTGACAGACCCGTTGACTAAGCTTCTCTCACGAGCAAAACATGATCACACCTTAGTACTCTTTGGGTGTTAATCACATAGCGATGTGAACTAGATTATTGACTCTAGTAAACCCTTTGGATGTTGGTCACATGATGATGTGAACTATGGGTGTTAATCATATACAGATATGAATATTGGTGTTAAATCACATGGCGATGTGAACTAGATTATTGACTCTAGTGCAAGTGGGAGATCAAGGAAATATGCCCTAGAGGCCATAATAAAGTTATTATTTATTTCCTTATTTCATGATAAATGTTTATTATTCATGCTAGAATTGTATTAACCGGAAACATAATACATGTGTGAATACATAGACAAACATAGTGTCACTAGTATGCCTCTACTTGACTAGCTCGCTTATCGAGATGGTTATGTTTCCTAGCCATGGACAAAAGAGTTGTCATTTGATTAACGGGATCACATCATTAGGAGAATGATGTAATTGACTTGACCCATTCCGTTAGCTTAGCACTTGATCATTTAGTATGTTGCTATTGCTTTCTTCATGACTTATACATGTTCTCGTAACTATGAGATTATGCAACTCCGCTTACGGAGGAACACTTTGGTACTACCAAACGTCACAACGTAACTAGGTGATTATAAAGGAGTACTACAGGTGTCTCCGAAGGTAAATGTTGAGTTGGCGATTTCGAGATTAGGTTTTGTCACTCCGATTGTCGGAGAGGTATCTCTGGGCCCTCTCGGTAATGCACATCGTTATAAGCCTTGCAAGCAATGTGACCAATGAGTTGGTTACGGGATGATGCATTACTGAGCGAGTAAAGAGACTTGCCGTGGCGAGATTGAACTAGGTATTGATACCGACGATCGAATCTCGGCAAGTAACATACCGATGACAAAGGGAACAACGATGTTGTTATGCGGTTTGACCGATAAAGATCTTCGTAGAATATGTAGGAGCCAATATGGACATCCAGGTCCCGCTATTGGTTATTGACCGAGAATAGTTCTAGGTCATGTCTACATAGTTCTCGAACCCGTAGGGTCCGCACGCTTAAGGTTTCGGCGATGCTTATATTATGAGTTTATGAGTTTTGATGTTCAAGGAGTTTGGAGTCCCGAATGAGATCAGGTACATGACGAGGAGTCTCAAATGGTCGAGACGTAAAAATCGATATATTGGACGACTATATTCGAGTTCAAAAGGTTCCGAGTGATTCGGTATTTTCGAGTACCAAGAGTTACGGAATTCGTATTGGGCCTTAATGGGCCATACGGGAAAGGAGAAAAGGGCAAAGGGTGGCCGCCTCCCTTGGACTAGTCCGAATTGGACTAGGGAGGGGGCACCTTCCTTCCTTCTCCTTCTCTCTTCCCTTTCCTTCTCTCCTACTCCTAATACATGGAAGGGTTCCTAGTTCTACTAGGAAAGGAGAATCCTACTCCGGTGGGAGTAGGACTCCCCTAGGCGCGCCATAGAGAGGGCCGCCCTCCCTCCTCCGCTCCTTTATATACGGGGCAGGGGCACCCCATAGACACACAAGTTGATCTACGGGTCGCTCCTTCGCGTGTGCGGTGCCCCCTCCACCATATTCCACCTCGGTCATATCGTCGCGGAGTTTAGGCGAAGCCTCGCGCCGTAGAACATCATCATCATACCACGCCGTCAGGTCGACGGAACTCATCCCCGATACTTTGCTGGATCGGAGTCCGGGATCGCCATCGAGCTGAACGTGTGCTGAACTCGGAGGTGCCGTGACGTTCGGTACTTGGATCGGTCGGATCGTGAAGACGCACGACTACATCAACCGCGTTGTCATAACGCTTCGCTTTCGGTCTCACGAGGGTACGAGACAACACTCTCCCTCTCGTTGCTATGCATCACCATGATCTTGCGTGTGCGTAGGAAATTTTTGAAATTACTACGCTCCCCAACAAAGGGTATCGAGCCTAGGTTTTATGCGCTGATGTTATATGCACGAGTAGAACACAAGTGAGTTGTGGACGATATAAGTCATACCGCCTACCAAAGATGTCATACTTTGGTTCAGCGGTATTGTTGGATGAAGCGCCGGACCGACATTACGCCAGACGCTTACGCGAGACTGGTTCTACCGACGTGCTTTGCACACAGTGGTCTGGCGGTGTTAGTTTCTCCAACTTTAGTTGAACCGAAGTGGCTACGCCCGGTCCTTGCGAAGGTTAAAACGGAGTCTATTTGACAAACTATCATTGTGGTTTTGATGCGTAGGTAAGAACGGTTCTTGCTCAGCCCGTAGCAGCCACGTAAAACTTGCAACAACAAGGTAGAGGACGTCTAACTTGTTTTTGCAGGGCATGTTGTGATGTGATATGGTCAAGACGTGATGAGATATAAGTTGTTGTATGAGATGATCATGTTTTGTTGAAGTTATCGGCAACTAGCAGAAGTCCTATGATTGTCTCTTTGTTGCATAAGATGCAAGTGCCAAATAATTGCTTTACTTTATCGCTATACGATAGCAATAGTTGCAAGAGCAATAGTTGGCGAGACGACCATGTGACGACACATTGATATAGATCAAGATGATGAAGATCATGGTGTCGTGTCGGTGACGATAAAGATCATGACGGTACTTTGGAGATGGAGATCAAAGGCGCAAGATGATCATGGCCATATCATGTCACATATTTTGATTGCATATGATGTTTATCTGTTATACATCTTATTCTTGCTTTGATTGACGGTAGCATTTTAAGCCTATCTCTCACTAATTATCAAGAAGTGTTCTCCCTGAGTATGCACCGTTGCGAAAGTTCTTCGTGCTGAGACACCACGTGATGATCGGGTGTGATAGGCTCTACGTTCAAATACAATGGGTGCAAAACAGTTGCACACGCGGAATACTCAGGTTAAACTTGACGAGCCTAGCATATGAGATATGGCCTCGGAACACGGAGACTGAAAGGTCAAGCGTGAATCATATAGTAGATATGATCAACATAGTGATGTTCACCATTGAAACTACTCCATCTCACGTGATGATCGGACATGGTTTAGTTGATTTGGATCACGTGATCACTTAGATGACTAGAGAGATGTCTGTCTAAGTGGGAGTTCTTAAGTAATATGATTAATTGAACTTTAATTTATCATGAACTTAGTCCTAGTAGTATTTTGCAAATTATGTTGTAGATCAATAGCTCGCGTTGTTGCTTTCATATGTTTATTTTGATATGTTCCTAGAGAAAATTGTGTTGAAAATGTTAGTAGCAATGATGCGGATTGGATCCGTGATCTGATGTTTATCCTCATTGCTGCACAGAATAATTATGTCCTTAATGCACCGCTAGGTGATGACCTATTGCAGGAGCAGATGCGACGTTATGACCGCTTAGCTAAGCTCAATATGATGACTACTTGATAGTTTAGTGCACCATGCTTAACGGCTTAGAATCGGGACTTCAAAGACGTTTTGAACGTCATGGACCATATAAGAATGTTCCAGAGTTGAAGTTAATATTTCAAGCAAATACCGAGTTGAGAGATATGAAGTCTCCAACAAGTTCTATAGCTAAAAGATGGAGGAGAATCGCTCAACTAGTGAGCATGTGCTCAGATTGTCCAGGTACTTCAATCGCTTGAATCAAGTGGGAGTTAATCTTCCGATAAGATAGTGATTGATGAATTCTCTAGTCACCATCACTAAGTTACTAGAACTTCGTGATGAACTATAATATGCAAGGGATGACGAAAGTTATTCCTGAGCTCTTCGCGATGTTGAGATCGGCGAAGATAGAAGTCAAGAAAAGAGCATCAAGTGTTGATGGTTAACAAGATCACTAGTTTCAAGAAAAGGGCAAAGGGAAAGAAAGGGAACTTCAAGTAGAATGACAAGCAAGTTGTCACTCCCGTGAAGAAGACCAAAGCTGGACCAAAGCCTGAAACCGAAAGTGCTTACATCGCAAAGGAAATGGTCACTGGAAGCGGAAGTGCCCTGAATATTTGGTGGGTAAGAAGGATGGCAAAGTGAACAAGTGTATATTTGATATACAGGTTATTGATGTGTGCCTTACTAGTGTTTATAGTAGCCCCTGAGTATTTGATACTTGTTCGGTTGCTAAGATTAGTAATTCGAAACGGGAGTTGCAGAATAAACAAAAACTAGTTAAGGGTGAAGTGACGATGTTTGTTGGAAGTGGTTCCAAGATTGATATGATCATCATCGCACACTCCCTATACTTTCGGGATTTTTGTTGAACCTAAATAAGTGTTATTTGGTGTTTGCGTTGAGCATGAATATGATTTGATCATGTTTATTGCAATACGGTTATTCATTTAAGTTAGAGAACAATTGTTGTTCTGTTTACATGAATAAAACCTTCTATGGTCATACACCCAATGAAAATGGTTTGTTGGATCTCGATTGTGTGATACACATATTCGTAATATTGAAGCCAAAAGATGCAAAGTTAATAATGATAGTGCAACTTATTTGTGGTAATCGCCGCTTGGGTCATATCGGTGTAAAGCGCATGAAGAAACTCCATAAAGATGGATTTTTGGAATCACTTGGTTATGAATCATTTGATGCTTGCGAACCGTGCCTTTTGGGTAAGATGACTAAAACTCCGTTCTCCGGAACAATGGAATGAGCTACTAACTTGTTGGAAATAATACATACCGATGTATGCGATCCAATGAGTATGAAGGCTCATGGCAAGTATCGTTATTTTCTAACCTTCACAAGATGATTTGAGTAGATATGGGTATATCTACTTGATGAAGCACAAGTCTGAAACATTTGAAAAGTTCAAAGAATTTCAGACTGAAGTAGAAAATCATCGTAACAAGAAAATAAAGTTTCTGCGATCTGATTGCAAAGACGAATATTTGAGTTACGAGTTTGGTCTTCAACTAAAACAATGTGAAATAGTTTCACAGTTCACGCCACCTGGAACACCACAACATTATGGTGTGTCCGAACGTTGTAATCATACTTTATTGGATATGGTGTGATCTATGATGTTTCTTACTGATTTACCATTGTCGCTTTGGGGTTATGCATTAGAGACAGCTGCATTCACGTTAAAAGGGTACCATCTAAACCGCTGAGACGACACTATATGAACTGTGGTTTAGCAAGAAACCCAAGTTGTCGTTTCTTAAAGTTTGGGGCTGCGATGCTTATGTGAAAAAGTTTCATCCTGATAAGCTCGAACCCAAATCGGAGAAGTGCGTCAATACCCAAAGGAAATTGTTGGGTACACCTTCTATCACAGATTCGAAGGCAAGATATTCATTGCTAAAAATGGATCCTTTCTAGAGAAGGAGTTTCTCTCGAAAGAAGTGAGTGGGAGGAAAGTAGAACTTGATGAGGTAATCGTACTGCTCCCTTATTGAAAGTAGTTCATCACGTAAATCAGTTCTCGTGACAAATACACCAATTAGTGAGGAAGCTAATGATATTGATCATGAAACTTCAGATCAAGTTACTACGTAACCTCGTAGGTCTTCCGAGTAAGATCCGCACTGAGTGATGTAGTAATCATGTTCGGAAGTCATGTTACTAGACCATGATGAACCTACGAACTATGAGGAAGCGATGATGAGCCCAGATTCCGCGAGATGGCTTGAGGCCATAAAATCTGAGATATGATCCATGTATGACAACAAAGTATGGACTTTGATTAACTTTCTCGATGATCAGCAAGCCATGTTAAATGAATGGATCTTCAAGAGGAAGACGAACACTGATAGTATTGTTAGTATCTACCAAGCTCGACTTGTTGCGAAAGGTTTTCAACAAGTTCAAGGTGTTGAATACGATGAGATTTTCTCACTCATATCGATGCTTAAGTCTGTCTGAATCATGTTAGCAATTGCCACATTTTATGAAATCTAGCAAATGGATGTCAAAATTGCATTCCTTAATGGATTTATTAAGGAAGAGTTGTATATGATGCAACCAGAAGGTTTTGTCAATCCTAAAGGTGCTAACAAAATGTGCAAGCTCCAACGATCCATCTATGGACTGGTGCAAGCATCTCGGAGTTGGAATATACGCTTTGATAAGTTGATCAAAGCATATAGTTTTATATGGACTTACAATGAAGCCTGTATTTACAATAAAGTGAGTGGGAGCACTACAACCTTTCTGATTAGTATATGTGAGTGACATATTGTTGATCAGAAATGATGTAGAATTTTTCTGCAAAGCATAAAGGAGTGTTTTAAAGGAGTTCTTTAAAAGGAAAAGACCTCAGTAAAAGCTACTTACATATTGAGCATCAAGATCTATTGAGATAGATCAAGACGCTTGATGAGATTTTCAATGAATACATACCTTGGCAAGATTTTGAAATAGTTCAAAGTGGAAAAGTCAAAGAAAGAGTTCTTGCCTGTGTTGCAAAGGTATGAAATTGAGTAAGACTCAAATCCCGACCACAGCAGAAAATAGAAAGAGAATGAAAATTCATTCCCTATGCCTCAGTCATAGGTTCTATAAAGTATGCTATGCTATGTGCCAGACCTATTGTATACCTTGCTCTGAATTTGGCAAGAGAGTACAATAGTGATCTAGGAGTAGATCATCGACATTGGTCAAGAATATCCTTAGTAAGGACTAAGGAGATGTTTCTCGATTATGGAGGTGATAAAGAGTTTGTTGTAAAAGTTACATCAATGCAAACTTTTACACCGATCCGAGATGACTCTAAGTCTCAACCTGGATACATATTGAAAGTGGGAGCAATTAGCTAGAGTAGCTCGTGCAAGAGCATTGTGGACATAAAATATATGCAAAATACATACGGCTCTGAATGTGATGTAATCTGTTGACTAAGCTTCTCTCACGAGCAAAACATGATCACACCTTAGTACTCTTTGGGTGTTAATCACATAGCGATGTGAACTAGATTATTGACTCTAGTAAACCCTTTGGATGTTGGTCACATGATGATGTGAACTATGGGTGTTAATCATATACGATATGAATATTGGTGTTAAATCACATGGCGATGTGAACTAGATTATTGACTCTAGTGCAAGTGGGAGACTCAAGGAAATATGCCCTAGAGGCAATAATAAAGTTATTATTTATTTCCTTATTTCATGATAAATGTTTATTATTCATGCTAGAATTGTATTAACCGGAAACATAATACATGTGTGAATACATAGACAAACATAGTGTCACTAGTATGCCTCTACTTGACTAGCTCGCTTATCGAGATGGTTATGTTTCCTAGCCATGGACAAAAGAGTTGTCATTTGATTAACGGATCACATCATTAGGAGAATGATGTAATTGACTTGACCCATTCCGTTAGCTTAGCACTTGATCGCTTAGTATGTTGCTATTGCTTTCTTCATGACTTATACATGTTCCTGTAACTATGAGATTATGCAACTCCGCTTACGGAGGAACACTTTGGTACTACCAAACGTCACAACGAATCGGGTGATTATAAAGGAGTACTACAGGTGTCTCCGAAGGTACATGTTGAGTTGGCGATTTCGAGATTAGGTTTTGTCACTCCGATTGTCGGAGAGGTATCTCTGGGCCCTCTCGGTAATGCACATCGTTATAAGCCTTGCAAGAAATGTGACCAATGAGTTGGTTACGGATGATGCATTCTGAATCCAGTAAAGAGACTTGCGGTGACGAGATTGAACTAGGTATTGGATACCGACGATCGAATCTCGGGCAAGTAACATACCGATGACAAAGGGAACAATGTATGTTGTCATGCGGTTTGACCGATAAAGATCTTCGTAGAATATGTAGGAGCCAATATGGACATCCAGGTCCCGCTATTGGTTATTGACCGAGAATAGTTCTAGGTCATGTCTACATAGTTCTCGAACCCGTAGGGTCCGCACGCTTAAGGTTTCGATGACACTTATATTATGAGTTTATGAGTTTTGATGTACCGAAGGAGTTCGGAGTCCCGGATGAGATCGGGGACATGACGAGGAGTCTCAAATGGTCGAGACGTAAAATCGATATATTGGACGACTATATTCGGAGTTCGGAAAGGTTCCGAGTGATTCGGTATTTTTCGAGTACCGGAGAGTTACGGAATTCGTATTGGGCCTTAATGGGCCATACGGGAAAGGAGAAAAGGGCCAAAGGGTGGCCGCCGCCTCCCCTTGGACTAGTCCGAATTGGACTAGGGGGGCGCACCCCTTCCTTCCTCCTCTCTCTTCCCTTTCCTTCTCTCCTACTCCTAATACATGGAAGGGTTCCTAGTTCTACTAGGAAAGGGGGAATCCTACTCCCGGTGGGAGTAGGACTCCCCTAGGGCGCGCCATAGAGAGGGCCGGCCCTCCCCTCCTCCACTCCTTTATATACGGGGGCAGGGGGCACCCCATAGACACACAAGTTGATCTACGGATCGTTCCTTAGCCGTGTGCGGTGCCCCCCTCCACCATATTCCACCTCGGTCATATCGTCGCGGAGTTTAGGCGAAGCCCTGCGCCGGTAGAACATCATCATCGTCACCACGCCGTCAGGTCGACGGAACTCATCCCCGATACTTTGCTGGATCGAGTCCGGGATCGCCATCGAGCTGAACGTGTGCTGAACTCGGAGGTGCCGTGACGCTCGGTACTTGGATCGGTCGGATCGTGAAGACGTACGACTACATCAACCGCGTTGTCATAACGCTTCCGCTTTCGGTCTACGAGGGTACGTAGACAACACTCTCCTCTCTCGTTGCTATGCATCACCATGATCTTGCGTGTGCGTAGGAAATTTTTTGAAATTACTACGTTCCCCAACACAGGATTGCTATACGTGAGCAAGATGTTGAATTGCCGAGGGACGCGGATGTACGAACTTGTGAGTGGACATTCAATGATTTTTATGGTCAAAGCAGGCTTCAAGGAGGAATTTGATGCGTATGTGCGTAATGCCGAGCTGGAGGACTTCTTACAAGATAAGTGTCCACAGTACTATCAGTTGACTGATTTCTTTGTGCGGAGGTTCCAATATAACTGTGCGCGTAATTCTCCTAGTGTCATGTTTGATATTTATGATACATCTTATACCATGGATTTAGAGGATTTCACAACTGCTTGCAAACTCCCACAGTGGGGTAATATTAATGATCCTCGCAAATCTGAATTTAGAGATTTTCTTGCTAGTGTTACTGTGGGAGAATCTAGGGACATAGCACAAGCTACCATAGGGAGCATTCATTTTCCTGCTATACATTATTTTGCTCTTTTTATTGGTAGATGCATTAACGGTAAAGACGAAGCTTGTCACATGTGTGTCCCTGATCTGTGTGTCCTCAAGAGTGCTATTTCAGGTTATAAAGGTTATAACTTGGGGGCAATAGTTGCACGTAGGTTGCAGAATAATAGTAGAAAGGGAAATTTATTTGGAGGAATTTATGCAACCCGTGTGGCTAATTATCTTAATATAGCTCCACGAGAGGGGGATACGATTTTACCTCCTATTTATTTGGATAAAGAAGCTATGTTCAGTCATCAATTTCTTGAGAGGAATGAACAATTCCTCCAATATCGAATAATCTATGACAGACGCAACGTCGTCCCTGTTACTCTTCCTGCTCCCTACCTTTTTGATTATCAGGCAAAAGGAAGATATGTTGTCACCAGGGAGGAAGCAGCTGAACACGAGAGGGGAGCGGAGACAGCTCGCCAACACGCTGCAGCTCAGGAGGCGGTTGTCGCTGCTAGCTCAGTACAACCCCGGTTTCACTTATCGATATCAGCCAGGCGATCCTTGGTACTAGACCAACTTAGGCCAAAAGCCTAAGCTTGGGGGAGTACGTATTTCTCACCAACTTTACATTCATGTTCACACACTAGTCATCGGTGCTCATACTCTTTCATTGTATTATCCATGCTAGTTTAAATTTCTTTTTCTAAGTTTTCTTCTTGTGTGTTTGATAAACCTTAAGAAAAAACCAAAAAAATTAGTTAGTTTAATTTCCATGCTTGTAGTAGAAATTAAAATGAAAACCCAAAAAGATTTCTAGTTCTTCTTCTTACCTGTTGGGAGCTTTCCCGTGTAAATAGTTTTATTTTCTTTTCTTTCCTTTGGGGGTCGAGAAGACCATATTGAAAATGCTTAGTGGCCCTTATATGCATGATTGTTTATTTAACTTAGAGCCCATATTACTTGTCTTCTGTCTTGAGTTGAATGCTTACAGATTCCAGCTTAGTCCAATGCACGTGCACTCTTATTATTATACACATCGTTCGGTCGTGCAAGTGAAAGGCAATAATGACGATATATGATGGACTTATTGAGATGAGAAAAGCTGGTATGAACTCGACCTCTCTTGTTTTTGTAAATATGATGAGTTCATCGTTTCTGAGTCAGCTATTATGAAGTAAACATATTTGCAATGACATTTAGAGATTATAGTTGCTTGTGCCATGCTTGATTAGCTATGAGTTATAATGGTTTACCTTGCGTGCCAACATGCTATTAGAATGATTATGATGTGATATGATGGGATGGTATCCTCCTTTGAATGTATTGAGTGACTCGACTTGGCACATGTTCACGCATGTAGTTGAATCAAATCAACATAGCCTTCACGATATTTATGTTCATGGTGGATTATATCCTACTCATGCTTGTATTCGGTGTGAATTAATTTTAATGCATGTTTATGACTGTTGTCGCTCTCTCGCTTGGTCGCTTCCTAGTCTTTTGCTAGCCTTCACTGCACTAAGCGGGAACACCGCTTGTGCATCCAAACTCCTTAAACCCCAAAGTTGTTCCATATGAGTCCACCATACCTTCCTATATGTGGTATTTACCGCTGCTCCAAGTAAATTTGTATGTGCCAAACTCCAAACCTTCAAATGAAATTCTGTTTTGTATGCTCGAGCAGCTCATGTTACAACTAGGGCTACCTATATCTTCCATGCTAGGTGGGTTATTCTCAAGAGGAGTGGACTCCGCTCCTCACTCACGAGAAAGGGCCGGTAACCGGGATGCCCAGTCCCATGATCCAAAAAGATCAAAGCAAATCAAAATAATTAAAAAAAACTCCCCCAGGGCTGTTGTTAGTTGGAGGCACTCGTTTCGAGCAAGCCATGGATTGATGCTTGTTGGTGGTTGGGGGAGTATAAACCTTTACCATTCTGTTTAGGAACTGTCTATAATGCATGTAGTATGGAAGATACAGCCATCTCGTAGTTGTTGCATTGACAGCGAAAGTATGCCGCCCAAAATGTTATTCAATCTCTATTTTAAAATTGAGCTCTGGCACCTCTACAAATCCTTGCTTCCCTCTGCGAAGGGCCTATCTATTTACTTTTATGTTGAGTCATCACCCTTCTTATTAAAAGCACCATTTGAGAGCACACTCGTCATTTGCATTCATTATTGTTGGTTCATATTGGGTATGACTTGACTGGATCTCTTTTACCATGAATTACAATGTTTAGTCAGTCCTTGATCTTTAAAGGTGCTCTGCATTTATGTTTTGCGGTCTCAGAAAGGGATAGCGAGATACCATTTTGTTATATAATGTTATGATTGTTTTGAGAAAGTGTTGTCATCCGAGTTTTACTATTATGGCCCGCTAGCTGATTATGCTATTGATATGAGTAATTGTGAGACCTAGGTGTTATTGTGAGTATGGTTAGTTCATAATATTTGCTGAAACTTGAATGTTGGCTTTTCATGTTACAACAACAAGAGCAAATAGAGTTTGTAAAAGTTTTTCTTTATCACTTTCAGTTTATCAACTGAATTTCTTGAGGACAAGCAAAGGTTTAAGCTTGGGGGAGTTGATACGTCTTCATTGTATCTACTTTTCCAAACACTTTTGCCCTTGTTTTGGACTCCAACTTGCATGATTTGAATGAAACTAACCCGGACTGACGCTTTTTTCAGCAGAACTGCCATGATGTTGTTTTATGTGTAGAAAAGAAAAGTTCTCGGAATGTCTTGAAAATCCACAGAGGCACTTTTTGGAATTAATAAGAATTTCTGGGCGAAAGAAATACACCAGGGGGCCCAGGGCCTGTCCACGAGACAGGGGGCGCCCCTCCCCTGTAGGGTGCGCCCCCCTATCTCGTGGGCCCCCTGGACCTCCACCGACCTCAACTCCAACTCCATATATTCACGTTCGGGGAGAAAAAAATTAGAGAGAAAGTTTCATCGCGTTTGACGACACGGAGCCACTGCCAAGCCCTAATCTCTCTCAGGAGGGCTGATCTGGAGTCCGTTCGGGGCTCCGGAGAGGGGGATTCGTCGCCATCGTCATCATCAACCATCCTCCATCACCAATTTCATGATGCTCACCGTCGTGTGTGAGTAATTCCATCGTAGGCTTGCTGGGCAGTGATGTGTTGGATGAGATTTACCATGTAATCAAGTTAGTTTTGTTAGGGTTTGATCCCTAGTATCTGCTATGTTCTGAGATTGATGTTGCTATGACTTTGCTATGCTTAATGCTTGTCACTAGGGCCCGAGTGCCATGATTTCATATCTGAACCTATTATGCTTTCATGAATATATGTGTGTTCTTGATCCTATCTTGCAAGTCTATAGTCACCTATTATGTGTTATGATCCGACAACCCCGAAGTGACAATAATCGGGATACTTCTTGGTGATGACCGTAGTTTGAGGAGTTCATGTATTCACTATGTGCTAATGCTTTGTTCCGGTTATCTACTAAAAGGAGGCCTTAATATCCCTTAGTTTCAGCTAGGACCCCACTGCCACGGGAGGGTAGGACAAAAGATGTCATGCAAGTTCTTTTCCATAAGCACGTATGACTATTTACGGAATACATGCCTACATTACATTGATGAACTGGAGCTAGTTCTGTGTCACCCTATGTTATAGCTATTACATGAGGAATCGCATCCGGCATAATTATCCATCACTGATCCATTGCCTACGAGCTTTTCACATATTGTTCTTCGCTTATTTACTTTTCCGTTGCTACTGTTACAACTACTACAAAAACCCCAAAACTATTATCTTTACTTTTCCCACCGTTACCTTTATTATCATACTACTTTGCTACTAAATACTTTGCTGTAGATACTAAGTTATCCAGGTGTGGTTGAATTGACAACTCAACTGCTAATACTCAAGAATATTCTTTGGCTCCCCTTGTGTCGAATCAATAAATTTGGGTTGAATACTTTACCCTCGAAAGTTGTTGCGATCCCCTACACTTGTGGGTTATCAAGGCTCATCCTCGTCTTCACTTGGCGTCTCCCTCCCCTTGTGTTCGGCGTTTAGTTTGCCAGCCTGCTTGAAGACCCAGCATTCTCTGTTGGTGTGATTTGCAGGTTTTTCGGGGGTGCTATGAATCTGACATAATCTGTCTAGAATCTTGTTTAGGCTGGACGGTCCATCTCTGCTGCCTTTAGATGGCTTTTTCCGTTGACTGGGTCGAGAGCCCCTGAATCTGGCGTTGAGCGCCGTGTTGTCTGGGTTGTCTTCATTGTTTCGACGCTTGTTTTTATTGCGTCGTGGTTTCCCGTTGCCATCCCTGACTTCGGATGTGCCTGGGTCGCTGGTGCCACTACGGGCCAACCAACTGTCCTCACCCGCGCAAAAGCGGGTCCTAAGGCTTGTTAGGGCTGCCATTGTCCTTTGCTTTTCCTGGCCGAGGTGTCTGGCGAGCCATTCGTCCCGGACACTATGCTTGAAAGCCGCTAATTTGATTCTTCTTAGTGAGAAATCTGTTCCAAAGCTTTCGGGCTGACTCTCCGGGTTGTTGAATTATGTGACTTAAATCGTCTGCATCCGGAGGTCGGACATAGGTCCCTTGAAAATTAGCCCTAAAAGCATCCTCAAGTTCTTCCCAACTTCCAATTGAGTTTTCGGGGAGGCTTTTCAACCAGTGCCGAGCTGGTCCTTTCAACTTGAGGGGCATGTATTTGATGGCGTGGAGATCATCTCCGCGAGCCATGTGGATGTGAAGGATAAAGTCCTCAATCCAGACCCCAGGGTCTGTCATTCCGTCGTATGCCTCTATGTTCACGGGTTTGAATCCCTCTGGAAATTCATGATCCAGCACCTCATTGGTGAAGCACAGGGGGTGTGCGGCACCCCTGTATCTAGATGTGCCATGGCATTCTTCTGACAGTTGTAGTGTTCAGTTTTGGTTATTCGGTCAGTATAGTCGTTTGGGCGGCCATGATCCTGTGCCGGAGAACGCTTCCTAGATCCATAGATGGACCTGGCCATACTAGCCTTTTTGTCCAGGTGCTCACATAAATCGTGTGCTGACTTATGTGCGGCGTCATTAGCCGCCCTGTCGCGGCCACGGGGTGGTCGGTCCGGCTGATCGGCCGTTTTATTTTTTGGTTGAATGGGCTCTATAGCCTCGTCGTCGAATTCGAGCAGCAGCTTGCGCTTTGGGTGCTCTTTGTATGGCGATCGCCACCGTATTTTTCTTCAGTGTCGAGCACTTTGTTTCATCTATGGTTATGCGTATCATGCACGGCCTTAAGCATTTGCTTCTGCTTCTTCAAGCTCCTCATGGTGGCAATAAGCCTTCTTTGGAGGTTCTCTTGTTCCAAGTGTTTTTCCGGGATGATGAGTACATTGTCGCCTGGACTGTTCTCCTCTGCGGAGATAGGTTTATGAGTTTTATCTCTGCCATCGCTATGATCGGACAACGGCCCTGGACTATGTCCGCTGTCCCCTGGCTCATCCTGCTCCATCCTTGGGTCCATGGGGTCGTCGTTTCCTTTGGAATCGACCGGGCTATTATTTCTTCTTGCGTTGTTATCGCTGTTTTTACTGTGGCGGGATTTAGAGCGGCGCCTACGTCGTCGCTTTGGTTGATTCTCGAGGGGATTATCCTCCATTGCATCCTTCCGTTCCTCGCCATTGTTTTCTTTGGGTGTATCCACCATGTATATATCATATGATGAGGTGGTTGTCCAGCGCCCCGTGGGCGGTGGTTCCTGTTCCTCTCCAGCATCGTCGTCCATACCGTCGATGTCTTAGGAGTCGAAGTCAAGCATGTCGGTTAAGTCATCGACAGTGGCTACCAAGTGGGTGGTGGGTGGGAAACGAATTTCTTCGTCGTCCGCTTCCCACTCAAGCCGGACATAGTTCGGCCAAAAGTCTCCTGATAGGGAGAGGGATTTCGGTGAATTTAGCACATCGCGCAAGGGCGAGTGCTGAAAGATATCCGTGCAGGTAAACTCCATGATCGGTGCCCAATCAGATTCGATAGGCACGGACGCGCGTGGTTCGGAACCTATGGCCAGAGATGAGTCCGAGGGTCCGATGACACAAATCTCTTTGGAGGTGAAGTCTGTGTTCGGCTCTAGCGCCGATGAGTGTGCGGCCTTCATGGCGGGGTCCATCCACCCATCCTCGGATCGCACGATCTGCTCCGGATTAAAAAGTGGGGCAGCCGCAGGTGTGATCTCCTGAACACCGTCTGATGGCAGATGTAAGTCATGCTCATCGTGACTGTTCGGCACACCTGCCATGGGCTCGAATCCGTCGAATATCAAATCTCTGTGGATGTCGGCGGTGTAGTTCAGGCTTCCAAACTTGACCTGATGGCCAGGGGCGTAGCTATCGATCTACTCCAGATGGCCAAGCAAGTTGGCCCGCAGTACGAAGCCGCTGAATACGAAGATTTATCCGGGGAGGAAAACCTCACCCTGGATCGCATCGTTGTAGATGGTTGAAGGATTCATTAAGCCTTATCGTGACGACACAGTGGAACTCTCAATGAAAGAACCAATGTTGGTGTCAAAACCGGCAGATCTCGGGTAGGGGGTCCCTAACTGTGCATCTAAGGCTAATGGTAACAGGAGGCGGGGGACACAATGTTTACCCAGGTTTGGGCCCTCTCGATGGAGGTAATACCCTACTTCCTGCTTGATTGATCTTGATGATATGAGTATTACAAGACTTGATCTACCACGAGATCGTAGAGGCTAAACCCTAGAAGCTAGCCTATGATTATGATTGTTGTTGTCCTACGGACTAAACCCTCCGGTTTATATATACACTGGAGGGGGCTAGGGTTACACAGAGTCGGTTATAGAGAAGGAGATCTACGTGTCCGAATTGCCAAGCTTGCCTTCCATGCAAAGGAGAGTCCCACCCGGCCACGGGACGAAGTCTTCAATTTTGTATCTTCATAGTCCAACAGTCCGGCCAAAGTATATAGTCTAGCTATCCGAGGACCCCCTAATCTAGGACTCCCTCACCTCCTCCTCCTCTTCGTCCTCGTCTCCCTCATGAGAGGAGACGATCTCAGTCTCTCCGGACACAGCGTCCGAAGGGCCTTTGCGGTGGGGGCCACCCTTGGGCTCCTTGCCCTTCTTCTCCAGCACCTGGTGATACGTCTCCAACGTATCTATAAGTTTTAATTGTTCCATGCTATTATATTATCTGTTTTGGATGTTTAGTGGGCTTTGATATGCTCTTTTATATTATTTTTGGGACTAACCTATTCACCGGAGGCCCAGTGCCAATTTATGTTTTTTTGCCTATTTTAGAGTTTTGCAGAAAAAGAATACCAAACGGAGTCCAAACGAAATGAAACCTTCGCGATGATCTTTCTTGGACCGAAAGCAAACCAGAATACTTGGAGTAGAAATCTGGAATGCCACGAGGAGGCCACGAGGCAGGAGGGTGCGCCCCCCACCCTCGTGGGCCCCTCATAGCTCCACCGACGTACTTCTTCGCCTATATATACTCTTATACCCTAGAAACATCAGAGAGAGCCACGAAACCACTTTTCCACTGCTGTAACCTTCTGTACCCGTGCAATCCCATCTTGGGGCCTTTTCCGGCGATCTGCCGGAGGGGAAATCAATCACGGAGGGCTTCTACATCAACACCATAGCCTCTCTGATGAAGCGTGAGTAGTTTACCGCAGACCTTCGGGTCCGTAGTTATTAGCTAGATGGCTTATTCTCTCTCTTTGATTCTCAATACAAAGTTCTCCTCGATGTTCTTGGAGATCTATTTGATGTAATACTCTTTTGCGATGTGTTTGTCGAGATCCGATGAATTGTGGATTTATGAACAAGATTATCTATGAATATTATTTGGTTCTTCTCTGAATTCTAATATGCATGATTTGATATCTTTGCAAGTCTCTTCAAATTATCGGTTTAGTTTGTCCTACTAGATTGATCTTTCTTGCAATGGGAGAAGTGCTTAGCTTTGGGTTCAATCTTATGTGTCCTTTCCCAAAGGATGATGAGGGGCAGCAAGGCACATATTGTATTGTTGCCATCGAGGATAAAAAGATGGGGTTTATATCATATTGCTTGAGTTTATCCCTCTACATCATGCCATCTTGCTTAATTTGTTACTCCATTCTTATGAACTTAATACTCTAGATGCATGCTGGATAGCGGTCGATGTGTGGAGTAATAGTAGTAGATGCAGAATCGTTTCGGTCTACTTGACACGGATGTGATGCCTATGTTCATGATCATTGCCTTAGATGTCTTCATAATTATGCGTTTTTCTATCAATTGCTCGACATTAATTTGTTCACCCACCGTAATACATGCTATCTCGAGAGAAGCCACTAGTGAAACCTATGGCCCCCGGGTCTCTTTCCTATTATATTACATCTCTTTTCCATTATATCGCATCTCGTTTACTATTTTGCAATCTTTACTTTCCAATCTATACAACAAAGATACCAAAAATACTTACTTTACTATCTTTATGAGATCTCACTTTTGGGAGTGACCGTGATGGGATTGACAACCCCTTTATCGTGTTGGTTGCAAGGTTCTTGATTGTTTGTGCAGGTACAAGGTGACTTGTGTGTCGTCTCCTACTGGATTGATACCTTGGTTCTCAAAACTGAGGGAAATACTTACGCTACTTTGCTGCATCACCCTTTCCTCTTCAAGGGAAAACCAGCACATGCTCAAGAGGTAGCACCTAGTAGGGCGCCGAGACCAGCATCTCTGTCAGCTGGGCAGTGGCTGGGTCTTCAGGCAACGGAGTCGGACTATTAATCTGCTTCGCCTTTGTTGTGCAACCCTGTGAAGAAGTGAGCTGATAAGATTCCTGTTGATTAAAAATATTGACCGGACATGTATTCGGAAAGGTTAATACTTACCGGAGTGGCCGGATTCTCGATGTCGAGCCCGACATCTTCGATCTCCATGGGCCAGATCTTTTGGGCCTTGAAGAGCAGCTTCCGTATTCTTTTGTGCGAAGTGCCGAAGAAGCACTTCAGGGTCCGCGGCTCCTCCGGATTAAACTCCCACATGTGGGATGCCCGGCATTGGCAGGGGGGATGCGGCGGAAGAGCATGATCTGCACCACATTGGTGAGACCAACATTTTTGCCCAACCGTTGGTGATGCGCTTCTGTAGCATCAGCACCTCCGTCTGGGACCCCAGTCGAGGCCCTTAGCGGTCCACGAAGTGAGCCTCGTGGGGGGTCCAGATCTGAACTCTGGAATTGCCGCCCAGTTGGCGTGGTGGGGCTCGGTGATGTAGAACCACTCCTGCTGCCAGACCTTGACGGTCTCGATGAAGTCCCCTTTGGGCCATGTGGCATTGGGCAGCTTGCTTGCCATGGCCCCGCAGTCTGCATGTTGTCTGTCGATCACCTTCGGCTTCACACTGAAGATTTTGAGCCATAGGCCGAAGTGTGGTGGGATGCGGAGTAGAGCCCCACACATGACGATGAACGCCAATATGTGGAGGAAAGAATTTGGGGCTAGATCATGCAAATCTAGCTCATAGTAGAACATGAGGCCACGGACGAAGGGGTGGAGTGGAAACCCTAGCCCTCTAAGAAAATGGGGGAGGAAGACAACCCTTTCGCCTGGCACCGGAGTGGGGATGATTTGGCCCTCGTTACGGAGCCTGTGCGCAATGTCTGCGGCCAGGTACCCCGCGCTCCGGAGATCCTTCACGTCCTTCTCCATGACAGAGGAGGCCTCCCACTTGCCCTTAGAGCCTGACCCGGCCATGGCTGGAGAAGGTGGTGGCGGTGAGGAAGACGAGAACTATTTTCGGGCACTGGAGCTTGAGAGATTGGGAGGCAGAGGATGGAAGAATGCGTGGGGAAGAAAGGAGGAATCTTTTGCCCTCTTATAGGCCGTAGAAATGCCAACCGTCCCCCCACTTTATGCCTTAAAACTCACCCATTCCCGATGAGAGCGTGCGCCGTAGTCGGTTGGGTTACCCAAATCCCATTGACGAGAATCTCGTAATAAGTGGGCATGATCTCTGTTTTGACAAGACGGGCCAAGGGGGCTCGACCTCGAAACACGAAACGAAGAGTGTGAAAACGGTTCAAACTACTGAAGAGCCAAGTCTGACGCTTTGCCAGAAAAAGTTGTCAGTAAAGACACTATTCCTATTTTTTATATATTCTGCCTTCGTGGCTAAGGATTGTGTTAATTATACAGAGCCGGATATAGTTCTTTTATAAAGGAAAAGTTGATGTATGGCGTTCAAGGAGAGGAACCTGCCTCGCAATGCCGAAGAAAATCCGCGTGTCGAAGACGTCGTCATTGAAGAACAGTTCAGGGGCTACTGAGGGAGTCCTGGACTAAGGGGTCCTCGGGCGTCCGGTCTATTCAATATGGGTCGGACTGATGGGCTGTCAAGATGAAGGAAGAAGGCCACCTCCCGTGTCCGGTTAGGACTCCTGTATGCGTGAATGGTAAGATTAAGTGTCCGGATATACTGTTTCCTTTCTCTCTAAACCAACTCTGTACAACCCTAGGCCCCTCCGGTGTCTATATAAACCGGAGGGCTTAGACCGGAGGCAGGATCATAACATTCATAGGCTAGACAATCTAGGGTTTAGCCATCACGATCTCGAGGTAGATCAACTCTTGTAACCCCTATACTCATCAAATACAATCAAGAAGGACATAGGGTTTTACCTCCTTTAAGAGGGCCCGAACCTGGGTAAACATTGTGTCCCTTTGCCCATTGTTACCATTGATCCTCGGACATACGGCTTGGGGGCCCCTACCCGATATCTGTCAGTTTTGACACCGACACCTATTACCCGCCACACTCTCGTGCAATGACAAATGAATAAACACTCATCATGAGAATAACCCGCCTAGCATGGAAAACATTGGCCACCCCCTACCGCCACATGAGCGGTACAGGCACACAAGACGGAAATTTATTTGAATAATTAGAGTTGGCACATGCAAATTTACTTGGAACAACATGGAAATACCGCATATATGTAGGTATGATGGACTCATTTGACACAATTTTAGTTTTCTGGAGTTGGATGCACAACAGCGTTCCCGCTTAGTACAAATGAAGGCTAGCAAATAGATTGAAAAGCGACCAACCAAAAACGAAAACGGTCATAAACACGTATTGAACATAACTAACACTAAATAATGTACCATAAGTAGGATATAACTTCGCTGCATAACTATTGACTTGCATGCTTGCATAGGGAATCACAAACCTTAACACCAATATTCTTTCTAAACCATAATTACTCACTAATATGACTCACATATTATCATCTCCATATAGCAAAACTATTGCAAGGAATCTAACTTATCATATCCAATGATCTTTCATGAAAGTTTTTATTATATCCCTCTTGAATATTCATCACTTTGGGACTAAATTCATATCATGTGCAAATTAACATTACTATTATCAACTCTCAAAAGGATATTAGTGAAGCATGAGAGTGCAAGTATTTCTTCAAAATTTATCAACTCTCAAAATAATATACGTGAAGCATGAGAGTGCATTTCTATAAAATATAATTACCATCGTGCTAAAAAATATTAAGTGAAGCACTAGAGCAACTGCCTAGCTCAAAAAAATTAAGTGAAGCACTTAGAGCATTTTAACAAATCATGATAAATGTGTGGCTCTCTCAAGTAGGTGTGTTCAACAAGGATGATTGTGACAAACTAAAAAGCAAAACAAACAAAGACTCATATAATACATGACACTCCATGGTATGATCTCAATTCTTTTGGGATAAAGAACTCGGAAAGCAGAAGTACCACATGGTTCATTGGAGTACAATCTGTGCACCAAAGTAGGTTGGGGGGCTCGGTATAGTGAATACCAAGCATATGAATTGGTGCTTGATGACTAAGTGGGCTTGGAAAATTCTTACGCGACAAGGTGGCCTATGGTTGGATATTATTCGACACAAATACTTACGACATGCTCCGGTATAAACGGCTTATTATCGAAATGGCTCCCAGTTTTGGAAAGCAAGAGTGAAGATCAAACATGTTTTGCATGTCGGGTGCTATACACTCTACTAGTAATGGACACCGTCTTCTGGTTAGATGTTTGATTAGGCCCAGATCCTCTTGCCACTACTTTTCCCAGACTATTTGCTATTACCAAACTCCCGAATGCGTTGGTTAGCGAGAATTGGAGGAATGGGCAGTGGTGTCCATAATTCCGTCGTTCTCTTGGACCGCTAGAGGTTGAAGAATGGATTAGTTAGCAATTTTACTACGAACCATCTCTCCTTGTATGGAGCCTGACACATTTCATTGGAAACTTGAACCTCCTAGACAGTTCACAACTAGCTTCTTATATCGCGCCTTGCATCACGGTACTACCCCTTTGCAAGCAATGGATATTTGGAAGGCGCAAATCTCAACAAAAGTTAAATTTCCTATGGCAACTGGTGAGAAACATGTTGCCTACAGGTGTTCAAGTCCAAAAGCGTCATGGCCCAGGGGACGGCCAATGTCCCCTTTGTGGAATGATTGAGGATACTAACCACATATTTTTCAAGTGCATCCTTGCGCAATTCTTGTGGGGCTGTATCCACGATGTCACCGACTGCAGTTGGGCACCGGCATCATTTGGGGCATGTCACACATTATCCTCTAGACTATCTCGACGTTTATATAGGATTACATGGTTAATCTTCGCAGCCATGGCTTGGGCCCTTTGGCATATTAGAAACAAAGCCTTAATGATGTAGGGTAGAACCCTAGGGGCCGACCTTTCACGTTTGGAGAGGATCCCTACGAGGAACACGAAGAATGTGCGGAAGAACACGAGGGAAATCACGGGGGGAAAACGAGAGAAACACTCAACCAACACGAATATGATCACACATGTGCTAGATCCAAGGAACACAAAGAGATTCACGGTCCAAATCCAACAAAGGACGATACAAGTGGCGGTAGCTCATCTCCGAGAGGAGGTCTTGAATCCACGAGGGATCTTCCCGTAAAGGGGTCTTGAATCCATGGTGGATCTTCTCCGAAGAGGCCACGATCTCTCACGAGGAGATCCATATGGATGAGCAAAGCTCTATCTCAAATGAGCTAATCCTTTGCTAACCCTATCTAGGAGGAGGTGGGGTCTATATATAGTGTAAGCCACGAAGGGGTAAGTGAGGGGCGAAGGGGTACATGGGCCTCGGCCCAAGTCATGCACGCAGGCGGGGTCCGGATGATCTGGATGGTGGCCCGGATGATCCGGGTGTCAGGGGTCCGAATGATCCGGGCGACCATCCGGATGATCCGGTTTCATTGAGCAGGCTTCGGGTGTCTTCGGGCACATTACCCAGATCGTCCGGATGGGGGTCCGAATCATCCGGGTTTGGTCTGGATCGTTCGGATGGGGGTCCGGATGATCTAGGCAAGTCATGTCTTGTCCGTACTTCTTCTTCCTTCTCCTCTTCCATGCATGGCCTTGGTCCTTGGATTCTCCATGGTCATCTCGGTTGTACCTAAGTGTATGAATGGTCCATGCATGAGGTAGTAGCCATGTCTCACATGCGGAAAGTGACGGTTCGAAGAGGAGTGAATTCACCTTGTGTCCAATGGCGTATGTTCGAGGTCTCGTCATATGTCCTCTTGGGGCTTGGAGAGTAGTCGGAGTGTACATGGGGATGAACGTGGGATGCTCCGCATTATCTCCCCCCCCCTTGAGAAAGATCCGACCTCGGATCGTGATCCTCATCACCATGGAAATGGTTGTCGTGGACGGACTTGTAGTTGGACGTAGATGAAGGCATTGCGCAATCCAAGTACCCCAAGGTGTCTCCGGTATGTGGTACATGCAAAATGAACAAACACAAAGTACACTTGGAAATACAATGGTTAGCGCACACAAAGTGTCCATGAAGTAAATATAAGTCCGTGCGGCAAGATGGTTCATGAAAAAGCACATGAAGCTTACCAAGATGATATAGATTGATATGCAAAGCATTCATGGGGGAATTAGCATGGTGCACAAAGCGACAAATTCTACCATTGTGCAAAATGATGTCATAGAGAGATGGTTCATCAATAGCATGACTATGGCAATGGATGCTCAATATGAGTATGGTATCATGCAATTGATGGTGGGCAATATGATCATGATGTATGAATATGCCATCAAGGTAGATCACAACAAATTTGCTAAGGAAATGCACAAGCTCATATATCATGGATGACATGGAAATAGGTGCAACAAGGCAAGCATAATGTGAGTCAATCCAAGCATACAGTGCAAACTTGTGGTGAGTATGAAATGTCCATTGAGCATGACATGTGTGAGCACAATAAACAAATATGGAGGTGTTGTTGTACCAATGCTCGATGTCGTGGCATGAGTGAAGTTTCGAAGGTGCATCAAATAAGTGCGAGCTCTCCTCAGTGTGAAGGTCCATAGAGCCAATCTCCAATGTCGCTCCTCCATTCGCGAGATGTATCATGTAGACAACAAGAAGGAAACAACAATGAAAGAGTGACCCATCCAATATGTGTATTTGAGGATGGCTCAAAGAGAAGGAGTTCACCTTTATGAGGATGGTGAAAATGTTGGTGTCGCGCATCATGTATGCCTTCGCATGACCAAGTTGTCGCATGACTGTACCGCCTTGTGGATCCTTCAAAACGAAAGAACATGACAAACACTCGGAAAAACAAATGAGGTTAGCGAAAGTGCAAAACCTATCATTCGTGTGGTAAGATACCAAACAAGTGCATGCATCATGCTCATCATAAGAGAGGACAAGGGAGCATTTCATAGTATGGAGGCATATGATGCGAGAACAACCAAATACAAGAGGCTCAAATAAACAAGCATGCATCACAAGTAAGGTGTCAAAGTCTCCAAGATCAATAAGCATAGTATGGTTGCACTCAATACAAGTGGATATGAAAGAGGCAACTAATGGACACAAGAGACAATGATCATGATATATCATGTGAGAGGCATGAGCATGTATGTCATCAACCCAAGAAAGCAAGTAATAGTGGAACATGGGTGATGCAACATAGCAAGCAACCATAGTGATCAAGTCAAGCAAGCTAGTAGTGCGAAGATGCAACATACTAGAGGAAATCATGGCAAGCATGTCATGTTTGGAAATAGTGGGAATGAATAATGCACATGACATATCACAAGCATGAAAGCAAGATATGAGCAAAATATCATCAATGTATTGGAGAGAGACCATATGTAAATAGCAATGGCACATCATGACTCTCCCAACACAACAAGCATCAATAACATGGTGCACAAAGAAATCATGGCAATAGCAACAAGTATCTCCACCAAGCATGCAAATACACATAGAAGTAGCATAATGGTGAATCATGGGTAGATGCAAACAAGGGCCACAATTGCATGGCAAAGGCATAGAAACAAGGATAACATGCAAAGTGAACACGGGAAAATGAGCATAAGGTGACAAGTGGTAAATAGCCCATAGCCATGTGAGAGCCAAGTAGAAGAGATGCACGTAGTCCTTGCGCGAAGGGAACGGTAGTAAGGATATTCCACGGGATACCAAGTCGTCGTTGCTCTCAGGAGCTCGTTTCGTCAACTCATGGGATTGTGACATTGACGAGTGTTCATAAGTACCTACACAAAGCAAAGGCAAAGGAAAAATTGTGTGTGTGTGGTAGATGTACACATCATCCTCATGATGCGCACGTGCATGTGTCGGTCAGCACAAAATATCCAATGCTCAAATAAATGAGATGCGTGATATAGAAACATGTCATCCATCATGAGAGGCTTGTTGTTATGTATGTCATAATGGAGACTCAAAGGATGTAATGCATCATGAGAAATATCTAGAGCATTGTTATTCATGGAATGCATATGGTGCACGCAATCATGGGAATCATGCAAATTATGAAATGCATCAAGATCTCTAAATATGTATGATGAAACTATGGGGGTCTCCTCATGAGCATGAGTAGCAACATCACGTGGAATGATGCAATATGGGAGATCTCACTCATAGCATATGACAAGTTCAAATGATTGTCAAACATGACGTGACCAACAGAATTTTCACATGATATCCTATGGAGCATAGCATCACAAATAGGCAACTCAACATGCTCATCACATATTCATCATAAATAGGTAAGTCAAGGCATGAAGAAGTCGCACTAGCATGAAGCATGGAAATAGGTGTGTCAACATCATGCAAGCAATCATTGTCAAGAGGGTCCACTAGTGGGACAAGAGAAGCACCATCACCTATGTTACCTGTGGAGTGTCGCTCATGTGTTGTAGGTGAGGTGTCGAAGATCAATTCGTTGTCATCTTCATCTTGATGGAACCATGTGGGGGTGCATCATCGTCCACCATGGCCATCGATTTTACCATTGGAGGGATGGACTCTTCGAGGGTAGGCATGTCGTCATGTAGGAGACCTAGCACCAAAGAAGAAAACACACTAGGAGTAGAGGTTAAGTCGTTAGAAATCATAGTGGCCTCACATGCCATATCAACTACCTCACTCGCTAAGTGTTGTGGCTCGCTCACTCCCTCAAGGATGCTCTCACTCATATGGTTGGTGGAGTCACTCAAATGGCGCTCAACCTCACATAGGATGTGTGGCATGCTCTCATTTGTGGGGCTAGTGGTGGTCACACTCATCCTCTCATAGGAAATGCTCTTAATGTCACGTATGGTGGAGTCACTCATGTCACTCATGGGGTAGTGGCTCTCCTCACATGGCACTTGGGGCATCTCGACATATGTGGGTGTCGGGGAGATGTAGGTGCAAATGTCTCTATGCGCAGTCGCGTAGCTTGACTCGGAGTATGAGTCCAATATGGGCGTCATCTTCATGTAGTAGAAGAGGTTCGCGCTCGTCGCCGTGGTCAAAGGGGATGGCCCTTTCTCGACTGTCTTGTCACCGTCTTGGTGTGGGAGGCCCATATGATGTGGCACCTCGTAGCTCGTCTCCATGACCGAAGGGAATTTCCCATGCTCGGCCATCTTCCTTGAGGGGCTTCCGAAGATGGAAGTGTCGCCCTCGCTCGTAGGTAGTCACCTTGGACTCGATGAAGTCATTGTAGGCGTACTCGTGGGAAGTAGGCGAAGATGCCGTACGTCCAAAGGCGAAGATGCCTTGATAGCACTAGGCGAAGATGCCGAAGTGGTGGTGGTAGCCGTAGCTCCGTCTTGGTGGTGCTAGTCTTGCGGTCTTCTCTTTTGCTCATGAAGCTTGGACTTGGCGTGAAGTAGGTCTTATTGGGACTTGTGCATTTGCGCTTGTGGAGCATCTTCATGATGATGATGCCATTGTCGTGCTTGAGCTCGTAGTAGATGTCGTTCATCGTCGTCGTGCACATGATGCTTGGAGGTGACTTGCCCTTCATGATGATGTGGATCACGAACGTGATGGTGCTCGCCATGTAGATGTGGACGAGGACGATTTGCACTTGCATCGTTTTCGCGCTCCGAAGACTTGTGGCTTGAATGTCACCACCTTGAAGATGACGAAGGGGAAGAAGACTTGATCAAGGCTCTAATCTCCTCCATCCTGGCATCTTGCTCCTCTTTATGTGCAGAAAGCTTCTTGTCGATGTAGTCCCTTTTCCTTGCTTCGGAGTGACAAATGTCAATGGAGATGTTCTCGATGCGCTCTCGCAATCTTGATTATGCGCCTTGCATTAGTCGTTGTAGATCGAAGATGGACGCTTTGGTGATGTAGTTGTTCACGCCGTCGTTGTTATCGTAGACCGGAGAGGAAATGCCTTGCCTATCCATCACAAGACTCGAGCAAATATGAGCGGGAGAAAGAGAAGAACTATACCAAATGTACCTTGACCAATGTTGAAGATGGATCAATGATCACTCAAATGTGTAATAAGGAAATAGCACAATTGGTACCAATTCTTGTCGGTTCTCACACCTACACAAGTAAAGCTTATGGTGGAGCTCGGTGAGGATAGTGGCACAAAAATTTAATGCAAAATATTAGCAAGAGTCAATATGTTGAAAGAGATTCACAAATTCGCAATCAAAACAAGTAGACCAATAGCAATGTGGCACACGGAAACACACACACGGATAGATAAATGGGGTCGTGCAACCAAGGAATGAGCACAAAATGTGGAATCCACGGAAAACGCTCGTGTTGCACAACTCAAGAGAGACGCTAGCGCGATTGCTCAATAGGCGGATACGATACTTGTGCACAACCTATAAGATGCAAAATGGATAAACTCTCTATCCCAAGTATGCTATCTATGTATGCTTCCCGGTGTTCTCTCAAGATGATCCAAGATGATCGGATATGACAATCTTATGTGCAATGTGGTATGATGCTATGGCACTTGCTTACAAGCTCTTTGCTCTTTCTCTTTTGCCTAAAAGCTTATTCTCTTTTTTTATGGCCACTTTTGCACAATGCACAAACCAAGATAGCAATTGTGTATATGCGGGAACAAACTTGTGACACAAGGGATGATATGATGATATCAATATTATATGGTATGTATGCAATGGAAGGTGTAGATCACTAATATGCACAAGTAACGTTGTCGGCAATACTCAATGGCTAGTCTGGATAGGCAAGTAACGCAAAATGGGCTAGGGGTTATCAATGCAATGGCAAGGGGAATATACAATGGTGTCATCGAGGTTACCGTCCTTGGTGATGATGAGAGGCGATGTTGCCGATGTCGACCCGTTCCTAGTTAGCCGAAACACCCTAGGGAACGGAAAAAACGCAAACTCAAAATCTCCAAAGGCAAATGTCAAATGGTGGTAGCGGAAAGGCGGTGGTGGTTTGCACTTCGCAATGTGGAAGTGAAATGATGGGCTATACACGTGTCGGAGTTGAAGTTGCCGTCCCTAAGTAGCCGAAACACCTTAGGAGACACAAGCCACAACTCAAACAAGCTCAAACAAAATTGGGTTAAGTTTGGTTGTCGGAAGTGTATGGTGGGCAAGGTTATGCGGAAGTGGTAGTGGTGGTCGATGAAGAAGCAACCGTCCCTAAGTAGCCTAAACACCTTAGGAGACTCGAATCACTACTCAAGCAACCACTAATGCTATGGGAAACAAAATGGGTTAGGTTGCGGAAGTCGGCGGTGGTAATGCGGATGATGTGGTGGAAGCCCTAGGCAAAGATGTCAAAATTCCGAAAATTTGATGGAGTCAAATGGTGTTGGTGGTATTTTTGTGGGATGGGGGATGTCAATAGCTTCAAAACGAGCTAAAGAACGTCAAAAACGGACTCCGAAGGAATTAGTTATGGCCGAAACAAAAATTCAGCCGTGTCAGTGTCAGGGTTAGCCGGACATCCGGGAGGAGGTCCGGATGATCCGGGCTTGGTCCGGATGATCCGGGAGTACTTCCGAATGATCCGGGTTCGTCAGCTCCGGTTCTGTCGTTCGGGTGCGTGGGTAATCCGGACGTCCGGGAGAGGGTCCAGCTGATCCGGGAGGTGTCCGGATGATCCGGGAGAAGGTCCGGATGATCCGGGCAGGTCAAACTGCTCGGGATTTCCTCTCTGGGACGAATATTTGGGCGGAAATGGATGATTTTCAGGGCAAAATTTGACGGATTTCGTGGATGGAAGGTGGGGAAACTTGGGGAGATGCTAGATCCACTTGAAACCAAGCAAATCCATGGATCAAAATCAACAAAACATCATCAAACCAACAAATCAAAAAAAATTGGGGGCTATTTTTGGTGGGGATTTTCGGATTTAGGACGAAATCAACAAAATCAAGCTAGAAAACAAAGGGTAGGGGCTCCAAAAACGTGATCAATGTGGCTCATGATACCAAGATGATGTAGGGTAGAACCCTAGGGGCCGACATTTCACGTTTGGAGAGGATCCCTACAAGGAACACAAAGAACGCGCAGAAGAACACGAGGGAAATCACGGGGGGAAACGAGAGAAACACTCAACCAACACGAATATGATCACACATGTGCTAGATCCAAGGAACACAAAGAGATTCACGGCCCAAATCCAACAAAGGACGATACAAGTGGCGGCAGCTCATCTCCGAGAGGAGGTCCTGAATCCACGAGGGATCTTTCCGTAAAGGGGTCTTGAATCCATGGTGGATCTTCTCCGAAGAGGCCGCGGTCTCTCACGAGGAGATCCGTATGGATGAGCAAAGCTCTATATCAAATGAGCTAATCCTTTGCTAACCCTATCTAGGAGAAGGAGGGGTCTATATATAGTGTAAGCCACGAAGGGGTAAGTGAGGGGCGAAGGGGTACACGGGCCTCGGCCCAAGTCATGCACGCAGGCGGGATCCAGATGATCCGGATGGTGCCCCGATGATCCGGGTGTCGGGGGTCCGGATGATCCGACTTCGTCGAGCAGGCTTCGGGTGTCTTCGGGCACATTACCCGGATCGTCCGGATGGGGGTCCGGATCATCCGGGCTTGGTCCGGATCGTCCGGCTGGGGGTCCGGATGATCCGGGCAAGTCCTGTCTTGTCCGTACTTCTTCTTCCTTCTCCTCTTCAATGCTTGGCCTTGGTCCTTGGATTCTCCATGGTCATCTCGGTTGTACCTGAGTATATGAACGGTCCATGCATGAGGTAGTAGCCATGTCTCACATGCGGAAAGTGACGGTTCGAAGAGGAGTGAATTCACCTTGTGTCCAATGGCGTATGTTCGAGGTCTCGTCATATGTCCTCTTGGGGCTTGGAGAGTAGTCGGAGTGTACATGGGGATGAACGTAGGATGCTCCGCATCACTTAATTAAAGGGAAATTCATCAAACACCCTGCTGATGATGTGTATAAAATGACAATTTTCTTGCGGCTATGGAAGCTTTTGAGCAAGTCGACGGATGCATCCATCACCGAGGAGCTTCTGGGTAAACTACAGTCTCTTGCGTCGAAGGTTCGGCATCACAGGGAGGCTAATGATCAACATGGAGGCTGACCTTGCGTCTCGCTTGATGTATCTTAATTTCGCTACTTCTCGTTTCAGTTTAGTTTGGCTTCGTGCCTCTTGGCCCTTGGGGGTCTGTATGGAACCTTTTCATTTTCTTTTGTTGCTAGTATGGTTGTAAACGCAGTAAGGGCTTCGGTTTGTTGAAGCCGGGCAAGTGTCTTCTTTCTAAAAAAACACCCTAGCCCCTTGTTGAAATTTGAGACGTAATTTATCTATATCTATACCTATTTTATATTATATTATATATACTAATAAAGCAAGATGCGTTTCATCAAATTTTTCATCCGTTCACCGCCGAAAAGAATTTTTTTCCATCGGAGGTGGTACTAAATTCTTATGCGTTCGTCTGCTAGAAAAAAATAGGTTTTTCCAGAATTTCATCCGTGGGCCGCGCGTTGTGCCCAGCGAAGCCAACCCATTTATTTTTCTGCCCACACAGCAATGAAAACTTTTCCACACAGGGCGACAAATAATCGGAGCCTCACATAGGACAACTAATAATGAGATGGCCCATTTTTCTTTTTTTTGTTTTTTACTTCTATTTTTATTCTCCTTTCTCTATCTCTTTTTTCCCTTCCAAGTTTATTTTTCTTATAGAATTTATTTCATAAATTAAAATTTTCAAAAAATACAAATTTTTGGAAATTTTCAGAATTCCAAAATTGTGTTGCTATTTTGAAAAATATTCAGAACTTGAAAAAAGTTTCCCATTTTTTCCAAAAAAAAGTTTTGCAAAATTGTTCGAGATTTAGAAAAAGAAACGGACATTTTTAAAAGCTCCAAATTCAGAAAATATTCTTGGTTTAGTGAATTTTTCAGAATTCAAAATAATGTTCGCGTATAAAAGATACACATTTTCGAAAAATGATATGAATTTTTAATACATGGTCCCGTTTTAAAAAAAATGTTCACAAACCCATGTTTATATGAAAAAAGTTGGTGCTTTAAAAAAATATTTGTGAATTTTAAAAGATGTTCCTGTTTCAAGTTTTGTTCACGTTTGTTTTCTAAAAGTGTACATAATTTCTAAAAACCTATTTAGGATTTAGAAAATGGTTCATATTTTGTACAATATTCAGAAACTTCATACCTTAAATCTCCTCGATTGAAAAGAAAAGATAATTCATGGGCCTTTTCGTAAAAATAATAATTCATGAGCCTTCTCTGGCATACGATGATGTAATGAAACTCTTAAATGCCGTCGACCAATGAATAGAAAAATAGCAGATTGATTACTTCACACCAAGCGACACAGGATTTTACTTGCACATATAATTTTCAGTGACGTCAAATGCATATTATTTTTTCTCCCGCTGCAACGCATATCATATGTGCTAGTAGTGCACCAAAATGAAGAAACACCCGGGTCTTGTGTAGCTGTTAGCGATTCCTATTCGTAGAACCATCATCAATCCCGAAAGCGACTTGGCACCATAACTTGCTACTAGTTGAATACGACGGCACAGTGCTTCCCTTCATTACGAGTAATTATGATGCGACAGATTGGGCGAAGGATAAGATAGACGGATAGTAGCGCCAATGCGGTAGCTCAACCACTCTACTCGATCGGGACACCGCCCAACACCTTTGCTCTTGTGTAACAAAGGGGTAACAAAGACTTCATCGATTATTGATTGAATATTCACGTAGCATTACATCGTTGGTAACAATTAATAGAAGCAAACTCGCAAAATAAAAAGATACTCCACGCACGAGACGCACCACGTACGTACTCATGCCAATGCGTGCACCGCAGATCACTCGTACAGTCGTATCACACACAGGTACTATAGGCACCAGCACAAACCATATGAACGCTGCGACGTCGATCGATCACTGCTTGTCGTTGGCCTCGGTGGCGGCGGCCGGCGCCGGCGCGTCGTCAGCAGCGGCGTCCTCGTCGGCGAAGGCGGCGGCGGGGAAGGAGCGGCCGATGCCGACGTTGGACTTGAAGTAGACCTTGTCGGCGCCGTCGAGGCTCATCTCGACGATGGGCACCCAGAGCATCATCTGCTTGCTCCGGACCCCGGTCATCCGCTTCATCCGCCCTTCCTCCACGTACGCCGTCACCTCGGCGTCGTAGCGCACCCGGGTGCCCGTGGCGCGGAAGTGGTGCTCGTAGGGCTTCCCCTGCCGCATCCACACGTACCCGGTCTCCCGCACCAGCCCGCACTCTTCCAGCCCGCGCAGCGGCATCACCCCGCCCGGGAACCCCAGCCCCTTGAGGAGCTCCTTGGAGTGCTCGTAGCACGCCTCCGCGCCGGTGATGATCTCCGCGCCCTCGCGCTGCTTGTTGGCGTTGCCGGCCGCCGGTGTCGTCTGCGAGACGGTGAGGGAGGCCATCTTCGCTGTTGATTGTCCTGGTCTAGCTAGCTGAAACGTGCTGGTCGAGCTGTGGCTAGCTTGTGTGTGTGTACTGCTTGTGTTGTGAGATGCAAGTGAGGTCCGCACGGGAGGTGTTTATAGGGAGAGCGGAGTGGCCGGGTAGGTGACGGGGAGTTGAGCTAGCTAGCCAACGGTAATGGTGGATGCTTTGGTTTGGTTGGGTAGGTCACCAAGCACAGTGGAGAATGTTCAGTTTTTTAGGGGGCGTAACATGTGTGTTCCGTGTCGAATGCGTTCGGCGTTCACCTAAGCGCCTAGCTAACCCTCAGAAAATATATACCGTTAATTCACTCCACTCATCTCTCTGAATTTGTTGCTTCACAATTTCACATGAAAGGAAGAGAATGTGAAAAGCGTCAGGATTTAACTAATACTATTATTAATCCATCCTTAAGAGAACCGACATACTCCAACGGGTAATGCTACACCTACGTAGGATAGTTACGTGCTTTATGTGATTAGCAACGTGTCTAATCGTCAGGGGGAAGGAGGAGGAAGGGCCCCACCCACTGGAAATTCAAGGGGGCAGAAAACTATTTAGGAAGATTATGTAAAACATTTTGTAGCTCTACGTGGATATAGGAGTATTGTACTCCAACAGTTTCTATATAGAGCAAACATCTACATGATGTTTTCTATGTATGTTACGTAGCGGCTGATTTGGAGGACTATCACTAGTTGGGGGATTGACCCCACCTTGAAATTCAGGGGGAGAGATTATTAAGGAAAAAAAACTTATGCGTCACTTAAGAGTTATATAGACCTGTAGGTCTAGGATTTTCATTTTTTATACAAGGTGTATTATTTTTTGCTGCGATGACAAAAGCACGGCATGGAGAAATGCCACTCAATAGCATTCAGGAGTATATTCTTTCTTAATACTGGAAATCAACGACGACAAAGAGAACTCTCGGGAGTCTGAAAAAACAAATTGAGAACTCTCTGTATTTTCAACAAAGGTGAAAGTAGAAGAGCTAAAATTAAAAGGAGCCACATCAATCAAGAAAGGTCCAATCTAAAATGATTGATGCCTATTACTCCCTCCGTTCCGAAATAATTGTCTTTCTAGGCATTTCAAATGTACTCAACATACGGATGTATGTAGACATATTTTAGAGTGTAGATTCACTCATTTTGCTCCGTATGTAGTCACTTATTGAAATCTCTAGAAAGACAAATATTTAGGAACGGAGGGAGTAGAATGGTCGTGCAGAGAACATATAGTGTAGAAGAATCATCAAATGGGCAATTGAACTGCTAATTCTACAGTTCAGGGAACATATAGCTAGAAGAATAACGGAACCCAATTTAGTTAATCTAATTGACAGAAAAATGTTATATATGGAAAGTATTACCATCCAGCAGTCAATTGGCTCAAGATCTTGAGGAATGGGCATGTAACTCAAAGAACTCAATCTCAGAAAGCAAAATCATTGGTGATGGACGATTTAGTCGAGCGGCACCAACCCGAGCATTAGAGGTAGGTAGGCAACATCACGTGGAGCACCGGAACTTGGGGAACAAGGAGTTGAGTCGTTCCAGGGGGCTCTCAACACGATCGTGGTCGTCGCCTAGCATTCAGTAATCATCTCCGTCGTGTGTTGCAAAATTCGAACTTAAAGATGTAACAAAATGCGTACTTTGAAACACAATCAAACTAAAGAAGCAGAACGTATTGGGGGAGCATATTTTGGAAGAGATATCCTTGGAAACGCAGGTATGCGGTACGCCGTGGGGCGGCAGGGCCTCGCAGGCGAGGAAGATGATAAGTCTACTCTTGCCGGAGCCGGGGTCGCAGACCAGCACCACCCGCGGGCCATCCAGCGCTTCACCAGTGTTCGGGGAGGTTGGTGTTGACGCCTCCTACAAATTTTGCATGTTCAGCACGTCGGTGGTAAACCCATGGGGCAGTAAGGGGCACATATACGAAGCTTTGGTGTAGATGATGGGATTTGAAGCAACACATTTGTTTAGTGGAGAAGATGAAGATAAGAATCAGAAATCCAGCGGTCTCTTTTGCAAAATAGTGGAATAGATGAGAGGAATTGAAGGAGGTTTGGTGGAGAAGATAAGAAGAATGATAGAAATCAATCAATGGAGGAGTAATTGAGGGGACGAAAGGGTTGTGAGGGAACCGTGTCGAGAAAAAGATAAGAGGCTAGCATGAATATGAAATAAGTTAGGCCTACGCTAGCAACATGGGCTACTATCAATAATCAATCCAGCTATTGGCACCAGCCTGGGCAACCTAAGTGAAAATTGTAGTAGCTTCTTACACCCATGTTGTTGGCTTAAAATCTGATGGGTAGAACGCATGGTTCGTGCAGTCCAGGTTATCAGTTTAAATCCATAGGAAAAAACAAAGGGACTATGATGCATTGTTTTCTTTGTGTGAACTATGCGGGCGACATCGGTAGGGTTTAGTCATGACGTGGTTGCAAGTGAAATTAGTTTTTGCTTATATGGCATGGTCTCATGTGGACATGCTGCATGTTGAGATAAATAAGGTAGTGGAGATCACTCTCTTAGGTATATAAGATTTGTGATGAAACTACCCTTGACTAATTCGCTGGTGCACACCACATATCCATAAAAATTAGCAACACATATTTTTCCCTAAGGGCATCTCCAACGCTGACCCATAAATTCGTTTGAACTAACCGGACAAAATTCGTGCAAACACAGTGTATTTCATATAAACCTGGCGAGATTCATTACATTTCGGACATACTTCAACTAAAAGTGGAGCTCGTTCGACTCTGGAGGTATAATTTTGCCTCCGCGGCCTCCACCTCCGCCATATCATCCCTATGTCCGGCTACGTCGTTCATCGGAGTGGTCATGCTTCAGCCGAAGGGGAAGAGTGGCTCATCTGCTTTAGTGAAGACAACGTGGGGGTCAATGATGGTCTGCGCTAAACTAGCTAAGAGACCAGTTGTGTATGCCGGCGACGTCGTCGGCCATTGTGGGACCCAAGCGGCGGCGGCCTCCCATCTACTTTCCTCACTGTCAACGGTGACCGCGGACGTGCTTTCTACCTCCGCCGACAGGGCGCAGTTACGCTAAGGTTTGCTCGTGCTACCGTGCCACACCACGTGCCGGTATGGAGCAATTGGCCTCTCTTCTACAAGCTAGGTTGGAGCGGCGAGTTGCTGCACCAGGGGCCAGCTTGGAGCGGCGACTTACTCATCAACTTTCCCACCTACAACCTCGCCCATGGTTCTGACGGCCTGGGGCGGCGAGGGAGGTGGAGCAGCAAGTTGCCTAGCTCGTATCAGGCGGGCTTGGTGGGCTACCCGGCCGACTTTTATGCCGGAGAACCCCTCTTCCTGCTCCTCGGATGCCATGGAGATTGTGAAAAAAATGGTGCAAGGAGGAGATGGGAGCGGAGTGTGGTGCGATTTTCGCCCGGCGTTTGGCACCGTTTAAATAGAGGGCGGACGGTCGGAGCCAACCGACGTTGTGTTTAATGTCAGACGGCTCGCAAACGAATGTGTGGTCGGAGTAGGTTTCTCGGCACATGCGCGGGTTTAATGGAGGAAGGGGGACAGTCTGTGGCCGTTTGAATGCAGTGAGGAGACGTGTTCTGTCAGGCGTGCAGCGGGCGGCGCTCTCTTTGCTGTCGGGCCACTTGAATGTTGGCATTGAGAGGTCGCGTCCGTCCTGTGCCAGCGTCAATGCGGAGCGGCCACTCTCCCCCGGCATGAATGCAGGCAGCTGGCACCGGGCGAGAATGTGCCCTGGGGCAAATGGGTGTTTCGGGTGGGCCAGGGTGGTCAGACGCAGGCGTAGCAGCTATCCGGACGCCCGCAAAGCCCCCACGTTGTCTCCGGTTTGCGAAAAAATGTTCGTCTAAACTACCCAGCGGACCGATAAAAACCCGGGTTGGATGGCTTCCATTGTCCGGACCACGTGGTTCAAATGTATGCGGGTGTTTTGAGGGTACACGTTGAGGATGCCCTAACTAAATATTTGGAAGATTGACTAGCATGTTTTTTTAACTAATGGCTGGAGATTTCGTTTTCCTAACTACGATTCATGCGTGAGTTTGGCTTGTACGAGTTTTCTCTAGATAAGGTTTCCTTATATGGTATGCGGTGGAGGGGTAAAAATTGAATTATAAAGATTAAAAAAATACACCTTGCATTGTGTAATTTTGGCAAATTCAGATACAACTTATATGAGTATATGAAAAGCCTGTTTGGGACTGCTCTGCTCCTTAAAATTTAGCTCCGCTCTAGAAAACGCAAGCCAAATGGGGTAGCTCCACGATATGTCGCTCCATAAAAAACTAAAATCTGGGGTACAACTCTTAGTTTTTTATGACTCTTCAGGGGTGCTCCAAAAAAACTCTAGAAGCTGGAGTTGGGGGAAAATTACCCACCACTGCCACCAGTAAGTGGATACCCCTTCATTTCTCCCCCTCATCCAGTCAAATAGATTTTTCCATCAGATTTCCCATTCTTGTAGTTGGGAGTTAGATGAAAGCCAAACATTCTCTTTGATAGTGCTACAACTTCTGTATGAAACTGCTCCAAAGTGGATTTGATGGAGTGAAACTGGTTTTGATGAAGCAGAGTAGTCGCAAACAGGCCTGAAGGCTCCAAACATGGTAATCGATAGTGGATCTCCTGCTCAATGCAAACATGACCTATATATAAATGTGATCATCAATAAAGATGGACACCTGATTCATTTGTTGTTCTTGAATCTCTCTTGGTCTTTACTTCGAACACGTAGCACGCTCTATCGGGAACATGTGATGAACGGTCGTGGCTGCAATATCAACCAGTGTCAAGAATGCCACTTGCTACCAAAAGGACATGCTCTATCCCGGCGACTGTATTCAGACCATCGACTAACAACGATTTCCGCCTGCCAGCCTGCATGGCTTGATGACACTATGTCCAGTTATGCCAGTGGTGCTCAAGTTCAGAGGATCTTTGCTAGTCTTGCAGTTCAATTAGACTCGACGCAACGATTCTCCCTCTCAAATGAACTGTTGTATTTTCGGAACATACTTTGGCTTGGTCGAGCTCCAGAGCTACAACAACGCAAGCCTCGTGCGTTCCATGACAGTTCAATCAGAGGTCATTATGGCATCCCAATTACATATCGATGCCTCCGTCAACTATTTGCTTGGTCCAAGATGAAAGAGCAAATTCACAGATAGTCCAAACCTGAATGCCTAAAGTACTAGGTCATCTCGAGCTGCAACCGTTACCAGAATGAGCCTAGCAGGTCGTGACCATGGATTTCATTGATGGATTGCCACCAACAAGCAAGTCAAATTGCATTCTCATGGTAGTGGATAAATTCACATATATGCTCACTTCTTGCCACTGAACCACCCCTTCATGACTGCCAAGATTTCTCATTATTACCTTGAAAATGCATACAAATTACATGGCCTTCTAGAAGCAATAAATTTAGACCGGGACCTGTATTCACGAGAAAATTACGGAAGGAGCTATTTCGCAGCATTGGCATGGAATTGAAGATGAGCACACCATGTCATCCACAGACGGACGACCAGACATAACGCGTGAACTAGTGCTTGGAAATTTACTTGCATTGGTTCATTCATGCGTGTCCAAATTACTAGAGCCAATACCTTTCATTGGTGGAATTCTTTCATAATCCCAGATACAACTCAACTTTGAAAACCTCGCCTTTAATGGCACTCTATGGGCATTAATTGTGACACTGGGTTATTGAGGCAACTTCAACTTGCAAGATTACTACTTTGAAATAATGGCTCGAAGGGTGCAAATTCATGTAACAAGTTTTGAAGCAACACCTCCATCGAGCTCGGCACATCATGAAGGAATAGACAGACAAGCGCCGCATGGACAAAACATTCCAACCAAGGGATTTTATCTTGGTCAAACTACAATCGTATGTTTAAACTTCCGTGGAGCGACGAGCTAATCACAAGCTCTCCTTCAAATACTTTGGTCCATTCAAGATTCTGCAAGCTATCAACGTAGTGTCATATAAGCTAGAGATGCTTGAGGACTCCGAGGTCCACCTATCTTCCAAGTCCCACAACTCCGACAGGCTCTTACCCCAGGTACCACTGCAACGACGGAGCTGCCAAAACCATAAGAAGCCATGCTCTCTCCCATGAAAGTCATCACCACCGCCAGAGAATGATTCCAACTGAACGGAGGGAGCAGATCCTCGTTCGTTGGTCCTATCCACTGTCTTCGGCGCCACCTAGGAAGACACAATTCACCTGAAGGAGCACACCCCTGCTCTATTGGCTTGGGATCAAGCCGTATCTCAAGGAGGGGATGTCAGCACCCTAATTCAAAGAAAGTGCTGCCATGGCAGCAAAATAGGCGACGACACTAGGAGGCACAACGATGCTGATCAAAAGCATTGCCATCCCGCCACGGGGCCAAACCCGGATGAAGGGCGTGCATTTCTCGTTCATCTCGGATCGCATAACCCAACCGCAAGTATGTGGAGCCATAGTGAATAAACACTACTTAAGAGAGGACCACACGAGAGAAAAAGGCATCCAGTTGATAAAAAGGCACGACATCGGCTTATTTTTCTGTTTCACTTCTTTTGCAAAAGAATGTGCCTTTGTTGTAAGGTTGTATTGTGTTGTGAGTTAAACTGGATCGAGAGCCTAACACCCAACATCTTGATGCTAGGAAATTTCATTCATACCCTAAAAAAAGAACTACGAAAACTGTCGGATATCGGGTTCCGGCAAAACCCTTAAGGTTCGAACTCTGGGGTGCGCACAAAGATCTTCTCCCTACCAATCCACGCCCCAAAGCCTCGTCGCGAATCTAAGCTACATGATGAACAACACGAGGGACACAAGGTTTATACTAGTTCGGGCCACCGTTGTGGTGTAATACCCTACTCAAGTTTGTGGTGTGGTGGATTTCCTCTGGGGCTGATGATGAACAGTACAGAGGAAGAACAGCCTCACGAGGGGTGTTCTTGAGCTGGTGTGGTGTTCTACTTGGGATGGATTCGATCCGCTCTGGGTGAGATGAGCTCTCGATCAGATCCGATCAGCTGCCTTCTACTGGGGTGGCTAGCTCTATTTATAGGGCCCTGGTCCTCTTCCCAAATATTGAGCGGGAAGGGAGCCAACAACGGCCATTTCGAAGGGGAACAGCTAGTACAAGTTATCCTGACTAAAGTTGGTCTTCGACTGCCAAAGGCACTGGTGATGACGCCGTGTTGGGCTCCACGGTGACCTCCATCCTGCCGCTCAGTTGGTCTTGGTTTTGTTGCACCGATATGGTAACCTTTGCTTGATGCCCCAGTACTCCACGCCTGCGCTTGCCCCCTTTGCACCAAAGAGGAAATGAGGACACTGCGTAGGCTGGCGCCCGCCTAGTCTTGATCATCATGGCTTGCATCATGAGCACCTCGCGAGGTATCCCTGCCTAATCTCTCCGCCTCCTCGCGAGCCTGCCTGGTGAGGCCGCCCCTGAGAAAGCCTTGCGTCGTCTGCCCCGCGAGGCTTGGCCCCTCGCGAGGGTCTTGAGCTTGGGTTGATGTAGACGGGCCGTACTGGGCCACTGCTTGAGCCACGCCGCAGGCCGCAGGCAGGCAAGTCTGGGGACCCCCATTCCTAGAACGCCGATAGTAGCCCCCGGGCCCAAGGCACGGTTGGACTTGGCTTAGCAGCGAAGCCAAAGGGCAAGTGCGGAGCGCCGCTGGCCCCAACAGCCTGCGGCCTTGGTCGCCGCGTGGCGGTTGATTGGACATGGGCGTCTCCGCTTCCCCATGCTGCCTCGGCAATTGCCCGATTTGACGAGTCCCTGCTGCATGCACAAAGGGTCATGATTACCTGCGGTCGTGGAGGCCGATGGTTGGCCTCCTCTGGACTATAAGTATGGAAGGCGCGAGCCCCCACAGTCCATCTCTTCTCGCTTCACTCGCTTCTTCTTCCTCGCTCCTTCTCCATCTTGCCGCCAATGGTGCCGATCCGCCGGTTCTCAGCCGAGGAGAAAGGAAAGGCCCCCCGGGAGGGGCCCGACCCGCTCCCGCCGAAGAAACGATCGGTCCCCAGCCGCCGTGTCGAGGTCGCGTGGCCGGAGACGTCGAGGCCTTGGTACAAGCGGCCACCTCCTGGGTTTCCGCTACCTCTGTACGCCTGGGCTGAGGGCCCTAGAGAAGAAGACGCCGAGTGGCGCCGCCCGTGCCGCCGGCGACACTGACGAGTCATGGCGGTGCGCGCCATTGTTCTTGGAGTCCATGCCGCAGACTCCTCTCGCGAGCTCGTGCTCCACGCCGCCATGCCTCCAAGCTCCTGGATCCTCTTTCCTTCCTTCTTCACCTTCGAGATGCTGTCGAGGGGGCCTCTCGAGCTTTGGCTGCAGCACGCTGACTGCGGGACCCCGGCCACTGGAGCGGAGGTTGAAGTTGTCGCTCCGGGCAAGGTCTACATGTCCCGAGGCTGGGGCGAGATCGCCCGGGTCTGCCGAACAGGGGGTGCCCTCGTGATTCATTTCGAATACGATGGCGCCTCCTTGATGCTCTTCAAGGTCTTCGATGCTGAAGGCCGCCAGCTGGAGTGCTGCCCCAGGGGAGGCAGCCGGGGTGTCGATGTGGCAAGGGCTAGGCCTGCCACCCGCTTCCCCAACGGCTCCTCTCGCGGCAGCGGAGATGCTTGGGAGTCCAGCGACTCTCCCGAGCTCTTCGTGACTCCGGAGATGAGTGATGACAGCTACGCGCCCCGAGCTCGTGCCGTGCTCGGAGCAAGGCAGCTGCATCAGGCCGCCGATGCGGCTGATCTGGGTGGGGTTGGCGCTGGTCCCTCATCGCCCATTGTTGATGATGGCGTCGGCCATGGAGGCGCATGTAGTTAGGGCTCCTTAGGGTTAGCATCTTTTGTTCCCTGCGAGGAATCGAGAAAACACCCCGTGGGGGCATGTAAAGTGCTTGCAATGTCTTTTGTTGATATTATCCTTATTATGAAGTGGTGCGAAATGCCTGTCTTGTCTCGGTTCGGTTCCCCCTTTCTAACCTCGCGACGACTTGGTGCTCTACGCTGACAGGTCCCGGTCCCCAGGCAGACTTCAGCCATCGCTGGTATGCCAGGTCGTGATGTCGTGGTCAAGGCCAGGAGGTGAGCGGCCCGAGGTCCAGTAAGAGCCCCTGAGGCGCGATGCTCAGGAGGTCCCCTTTAGCGCTCAAGCAGCCGCCGCAAGGCGAGAAAGGAAGGTAACGTCGCCGTCACAGAGCCGCACTAAATGGGGGGTTGGCGTCGCGTCAATTAGCTATTTTAGGGGCGAGACTTATCTCGAAAGCATGGAGCCTTTCCTTCGCGAGGTGCCGGACTTGTGCATCGGTAGCTGAGATGTAGCTGGGTTAGGCCTTCGCGAGCTTCTCCTCCCTTCCCCGCACTCTTCTTCATGCTCTACGTCCTCAGGTCCCGGCCCTCGAGCGAGCTCAGCCGCCGCTAGTATGCCAGGTCGCGATGCCGTGGACAAGGCCAGGGGGTGAGGGTTGGAGAGCCAGTAAGAGCTCCTGAGTCACGATGCTCAGGAGCCCCCCTTTTAACGCGTGAGCGGATCATATGGGTGAGAGAGAGAGAGAGAGAGCTCGCGACGCCCCCCACATTATTCCTCAGGTAGTCCCTGTAAACCAACACGAGGGAAGCAAGGGTTACCATTACGATTGCCGGCTGGCCATTGGTTGCTCCGAGAGAGTGGTGAGGGCACTGAGGGCCTGGTGAGGTGACACTTGCGGGGCTGCCGCGGGCCAGAGCTCGACCACTCAGATTTGTCGACATTGCAGGGACGGACCCATGCACAAGCGTTGTGCCAGCGCGAGCGGCTCTAAAGGTAGGTGTCAACCGAGCAGGCGATTATCACAGGCAGGTTAAGCATGAAAGGCAAATTGACTTAGGTAACTACAGGAAGGATACAAGCCACTGGGCCAGGCCCGAGCAGCTTGGGGATGATGCAGCCCGAAGGGCACCCCCAGCAAGGTAAACTAAAGACATAAGCAAAAGGGATACATGCCGCAGGGACAGACCCACGCGACCTGGGAATAATGCAGCCCTGAGGGCGCTCCCAGCTGAAATGAAACTTGAGAGATGTCACCTGATACCATTGTAGAGTGGGTGTTGAAGTAGCTGACGATGCGCGGTGAAGAGGCCGATCCTCACGAGCCAACGGAGCCCTGAGCCCCGTGAGGCTTTGGGGGTCCGGGCGGCTCCCCAAGGACCATCTCCATCCCCCCCAGGACCGCGTGGTGCCTGGCCTCCTGAGCTGCCAGAATGCTCCGCACAAGACGCTGGTGAGCAGCAGCCGCGTTCGGCAGGCCGAAAGGCATGCAAACGTAGCTGTGTGGCGAACCCTCGCAGCGTCCCACGCGCGATGGCCAGAAACGCTCCTGAGACGCGACTTGGCTGAGCCCTGGGTAGTTGATGCAGACGCGCAGCCCGCCATCCTCGCCTGGATGGGGAGCTACGCCAGGTAGGTGGCGATCGCCGTGCATGACTCTTGATTCTTGAAGCTCCTGAGTGGCCTTAGTGATGAACTCCTGAGGGTTGGGCCTTCCTTGCCCCATGCCTTCCTGAGGGAAACGTGCCGCATAGCACGCCTCCAAGTGATGCCCGAGCGCCTCCCTCATGGTCTTGGCAAAGTCTAAGGCCCTCTAGGAGAGAGCCCCCGAGCCTTGCCCGAGGAGGGCGCCGGGCGCGCCTTCCTATGCAATAGAAGGAGGCGCCCCTTGCACGGGCGCAGATCCTGACGCGGCGCCTCCGGAGATGCCTACCTTCTGAGGCCTTGAGCTGGGTGACGTCTTCTTCTTCTTCGGAACTGCCTCGGGAGGGTTCCCGCTCTTGCCATCTGGGTCCTCGACTAATGCAGCTTGGAAGGCACGTTCGAGGGAGCATACCGCATCCTTCTCCTCGCAGGGGACTATGACGATTTCGCTGCTTCCCGGCATCTTGAGGACATTGTAACCATGGTGGGTCACCGCCATGAACTTGGTCAGGGCTGGATACCTAAGGATGGCATTGTATGGCAGGCGAATATGGACAACGTCGAAATCGATGAGCTTGGTCCGGTAGTTCTTGCGCTGTCCGAAGGTGACAGGGAGGCGAACCTGCCCTATCGGAGTGGTAGAGCTGTCAGTGACTCCTGAGAAAGGCTTGGTTGGCTGAAGCTGATCATATGGCACTTGGAGATTGTTGAATGTCTCGACGGACAGAACGGTGAGTCCTGCGCTGCCATCGATGAGGGTCCTGATAACTTGCACGTTGCTGATGACTAGGGAACAAAGCATTGGGAGGACGCCAGCTGTAGCCGCACATTTGAGTTGATCCGCTGAGCTGAACATGATGGTGCACGTGGACCACCTAAGAGGGCACGTGGCCTCGAGCTTGGGGAGGACTGCGTTCACCTCACGAGAAAACTACTTGAAGATGCGCTGAGAGGCTGGGGCCTGGGCGCCGCCCAAGATGCAAGCGATAGCACGTGGCTCCTGGAAGCCCCTAGCCCCTCCGTCCTGGTGGTGGTCGTCATTCCTTCTTGGCAGTGGTGGCAGAGGAGGAAGGCCTACGTTGCCCTGCGGGCGATCCTCGCGAGGCTGATCCCTCCATCTTGCCAGCGATCCTCGCGAGGGCGGTCATGCCACTCCTAGCGAGGGCCTCAGTCGTTCCATCGTCCTCCACCTCTTCCTCCTCCTCGGCCGTAGCCCCGGTCGTTGTGCTCGGGGCGTCGACCGATGCGTCCTTCTCGAACGGCCCTGAGCTCTTGGCATTCGTTGGTGTTGTGGGTGTACAAGTCGTGGTAGGCGCAGTATCGGATGCCCTTGGATGACTCCGGCTGGTCCCTGCCCCGCTTCGTGTCTGGTTCTACTGCAAGCACAGTTGCTCCTTTGCGCTTCACGTCCTTGGCTTTGGCTTTCTTCTCTTCTGGGTCAGCGGCTGGAAGCTCGAGAAGGGAAAGGCGCCCCTCCTCAGCCCTTGCGCACTTGGTCGCCAGGTTGAATAGCTCCAAAGATGTGCACAGATCCTCGTGGATAGCCAGCTCCTCCTTCATCTTGATGTTGCAGACGCCATCAGAGAACAGTGAGATGATGGCCTCCTCAGTTACCTTGGGAATCTTGAGGCGAGCGCTGTTGAAGTGTTGGATGTACTTGTTGGGGAACGTTGCATAAAATATAATATTTCTTACGTTCACCAAGATCAATCTATGAGTTCATCCAGCAACGAGAGAGGGGAGTGCATCTACATACCCTTGTAGATCGCGAGCGGAAGCGTTCAAGAGAACGGGGTTGAGGGAGTCGTTCACGTCATGATCGAAATCACCGGAGATCCTAGCGCCGAACGGATGGCACCTCTGCGTTCAACACACGTACGGTCAGCGTGACGTCTCCTCCTTCTTGATCCAGCAAGGGGGAAGGAGAGGTTGATGAAGATCTAGAAGCACAACGGCATGGTGGTGGATGCAGCAGGGATCCGGCAGGGCTTCGCCAAGCGTCTGCGGGAGGAAGAGGTGTAGCAAGGGGGAAGGGAGGCGCCAAGATGTAGGGGTGCGGCTGCCCTCCCTCCCCCCTCTTTATATAGGGTCCCCGGGGGGCGCCGGCCCTAGGAGATGGGATCTCCTAGGGGGGCGCCGGCCAAGGGGGGAACTTGCCCCCCAAGGCAAGTGGAGGCGCCCCCTCCCCTAGGGTTCCCAACCCTAGGCGCAGGGGGGCCCAAGGGGGGGCGCACCAGCCTACCAGGGGCTGGTCCCCTCCCCACTTCAGCCCACGGGGCCCTCTGGGATAGGTGGCCCCATCCGGTGGACCCCCGGGACCCTTCCGGTGGTCCCGGTACAATACCGGTGACCCCCGAAATTCTCCCGATGGCCGAAATAGCACTTCCTATATATAATTCTTCACCTCCGGACCATTTCGGAACTCCTCGTGACGTCCGGGGTCTCATCCGGGACTCCGAACAACTTTCGGCTTGCTGCATACTAATATCTCTACAACCCTAGAGTCATCGAACCTTAAGTGTGTAGACCCTACGGGTTCGGGAGATATGCAGACATGACCGAGACGCCTCTCCGGTCAATAACCAACAGCGGGATCTAGATACCCATGTTGGCTCCCACATACTCCTCGATGATCTCATCGGATGAACCATGATGTCGAGGATTCAGTTAACCCCGTATTCAATTCCCTTTATCAATAGGTACGTTACTTGCTCGAGACTCAATCGTCGGTATCCCAATACCTCGTTTAGTCTCATTACCGGCAAGTCACTTTACTCGTACCGTAATGCATGATCCCGTGACCAGACACTTGGTCACATTGAGCTCAATATGATGATGCATTACCGAGTGGGCCCAGAGATACCTCTCCGTCATACGGAGTGACAAATCCCAGTCTCGATTCGTGCCAACCCAACAGACACTTTCGGAGATACCCGTAGTGCACCTTTATAGTCACCCAGTTATGTTGTGACATTTGGTACACCCAAAGCACTCCTACGGTATTTGGGAGTTGCACAATCTCATGGTCTAAGGAAATGATACTTGACATTTGGAAAAGCTCTAGCTAAACGAACTACACGATCTTTGAGCTATGCTTAGAATTGGGTCTTGCCCATCACATCATTCTCCTAATGATGTGATCCCGTTATCAACGACATCCAATGCCCATAGTCAGGAAACCATGACTATCTGTTGATCAATGAGCTAGTCTACTAGGGGCTCACTAGCGACTTGTTGTGGTCTATGTATTCACATGTGTATTACGATTTCCAGATAACACAGTTATAGCATGAATATAGACAATTATCATGAACAAAGAAATATAATAATAACCATTTTATTATTGCCTCTAGGGCATATTTCCAACAGTCTCCCACTTGCACTAGAGTCAATAATCTAGTTACATTGTGATGTATCGAACACCCAAAACATTCTGGTGTTGATCATGTTTTGCCCTAGGGAGAGGTTTAGTCAACGGATCTGCTACATTCAGGTCTGTATGTACTTTACAAATATCTATGTCTCCATCTTGAACATTTTCACGTATGGAGTTGAAGCGATGCTTGATGTGCACGGTCTTCTTGTGAAACCAGGCTCCTTGGCAAGTGCAATAGCTCGGTGTTGTCACAGAAGAGTGTGACCGGCCCCGACGCATTGGGTATGACTCCTAGGTCGGTGATGAACTCCTTCACCCAGATAGCTTCATGCGCTGCCTCCGAGGTACTCCGCTTCACATGTAGATCCCGCCACGACACTCGCTTGCAATCGCACCACCATCGCCCCACCATTCAAAATATACACGTATCCGGTTTGTGACTTAGAGTCATCAGATCGTGTCGAAGCTAGCGTCGACGTAACCCTTCTGACGAGCTCTTCGTCACCTCCATATCTGAGAAACATGTCCTTAGTCCTTTTCGGTGCTTAAGGATGTTCTTGACCGCTGTCCAGTGTTCCTTGTCGGGATTACTTTGGTACCTTCCTACCAAACTTACGGCAAGGTTTATATCAGGTCTGGTACAGGTCATGGCATACATGATAGACCCTATGGCTGAGGCATAGGGGATGACACTCATCTCTTCTTTATCTTCTGCCGTGGTCGGGCATTGAGCCGGGCTCAATTTCACACCTTGCAACACAGGCAAGAACCCCTTCTTGGACTGATCCATATTGAACTTCTTCAATATCTTATCAAGGTATGTGCTTTGTGAAAGACCTATGAGGCATCTCGATCTATCTCTATAGATTTTGATGCCTAATATGTAAGCAGCTTCTCCAAGGTCCTTCATTGAAAAACACTTATTCAAGTAGGCCTTTATGTTGTCCAAAAGTTCTATATCATTTCCCATCAAAAGTATGTCATCCACATATAATATGAGAAATGCCTCTGAGCTCCCACTCACTTTCTTGTAAACGCAGGCTTCTCCATAAGTGCATAAACCAAACGCTTGAATCATCTCATTAAAGCGAATGTTCCAACTCGAGATGCTTGCACCAGCCCATAGATGGAGCGCTGGAGCTTGCATACCTTATTAGCATTCTTAGGGTCGACAAAACCTTCCGGCTGCATCATATACAGTTCTTCCTTAAGGTAACCGTTAAGGAATGCCGTTTTGACGTCCATTTGCCATATCTCATAATCATAGTATGCGGCAATTGCTAACATGATTCGGACGGACTTCAGCTTTGCTACGGGAGAGAATGTCTCATCGTAGTCAATCCCTTGAACTTGTCGATAACCCTTAGCGACAAGTCGAGCTTTATATATGGTAACATTACCATCCGCGCCCGTCTTCTTCTTAAAGATCCATTTGTTTTCTATTGCTCGCCGATCATCGGGCAAGTCTGTCAAAGTCCACACTTTGTTTTCATACATGGATCCTATCTCGGATTGCATGGCTTCAAGCCATTTGTTGGAATCTGGGTCCACCATCGCTTCCTCATAGTTCGAAGGTTCACCGTTGTCTAACAACATGATTTCCAAGACAGGGTTGCCGTACCACTCTGGTGCAGAACGTGTCCTTGTGGACCTTCGAAGTTCAATAGGAGCTTGATCCGAAGTATCTTGATCATCATCATTAACCTCCTCTCTTGCCGGTTCAGGCACCACAGGAACATCTTCCTGAGTTGCGCTACTCACCGTTTCAAGAGGCAGTACTTCATCAAGCTCTACTTTCCTCCCACTTAATTCTTTCGAGAGAAACTCTTTAGCTAGAAAGGATCCGTTCTTGGCAACAAAGATCTTGCCTTCGGATCTTAAGTAGAAAGTATACCCTATGGTTTCCTTAGGGTATCCTATGAATACGCATTTTTCCGACTTGGGTTCGAGCTTCTCAGATTGAAGTTTCTTGACATAAGCATCGCATCCCCAAACTTTTAGAAACGACAGCTTAGGTTTCTTCCCAAACCATAATTCATACGGTGTCGTCTCAACGGATTTAGACGGTGCCCTATTTAAAGTGAATGTAGCTGTCTCTAGAGCGTATCCCCAAAATGATAGCGGTAAATCAGTAAGTGACATCATAGATCGCACCATATCCAATAGAGTGCGATTACGATGTTCGGACACACCATTTCGCTGAGGTGTTCCAGGCGGCGTGAGTTGTGAAACGATTCCACATTTTCTTAAGTGCGTACCAAATTCATGACTTAAATATTCTCCCCCACGATCTGATCGTAGGAATTTTATCTTTCGGTCACGTTGATTCTCTACCTCATTCTGAAATTCCTTGAACTTTTCAAAGGTCTCAGACTTGTGTTTCATCAAGTAGACATACCCATATCTACTCAAGTCATCAGTGAGAGTGAGAACATAGCGATATCCTCCGCGAGCCTCAACGCTCATTGGACCGCACACATCAGTATGTATGATTTCCAATAAGTTGGTTGCTCGCTCCATTGTTCCGGAGAACGGAGTCTTGGTCATCTTGCTCATGAGGCATGGCTCGCATGTGTCAAACGATTCATAATCTAGAGACTCTAAAAGTCCATCAGCATGGAGCTTCTTCATGCGCTTGACACCAATGTGACCAAGGCGGCAGTGCCACAAGTATGTGGGACTATCATTATCAACTTTACATCTTTTGGCATTCACACTATGAATATGTGTAACATTAAGCTCGAGATTCATTAAGAATAAACCATTCACCAGCGGGGCATGACCATAAAACATATCACTCATATAAATAGAACAACCATTATTCTCGGATTTAAATGAGTAGCCATCTCGAATTAAACGAGATCCTAATACAATGTTCATGCTCAAAGCTGGTACTAAATAACAATTATTGAGGTTCAAAACTAATCCCGTAGGTAAATGTAGAGGTAGCGTGCCGACGGCAATCACATCGACCTTGGAACCATTCCCGACGCAAGATCGTCACCTCGTCCTTCGCCGATCTTCGCTTATTCCGCAGCTCCGCTTTGAGTTACAAATGTGAGCAACCGCACGGTATCAAATACCTGGGAGCTACTACGAGCCTCGGTAAGGTACACATCAGTTACATGTATATCACATATACCTTTGGTTTTGCCGGCCTTCTTGTCTGCTAAGTACTTGGGGCAGTTCCGCTTCCAGTGACCACTTCCCTTGCAATAAAAGTACTCAGTCTCAGGCTTGGGTCCATTGCTTGACTTCTTCCTGGCAACTGGCTTACCAGGCGCGGCAACTTCCTTGCCGTCCTTCTTGAAGTTCTTCTTACCCTTACCCTTCTTGAACTTAGTGGTTTTATTCACCATCAACACTTGATGTTCCTTTTTTATCTCCACCTCCGCTGATTTCAGCATTGAATATACCTCAGGAATGGTCTTTTCCATCCCCTGCATATTGAAGTTCATCACAAAGCTCTTGTAGCTTGGTGGAAGCGACTGGAGGATTCTGTCAATGACCGCATCATCCGGGAGATTAACTCCCAGCTGAGTCAAGTGGTTGTGCAACCTAGACATCTTGAGTATGTGTTCACTAACAGAACTGTTTTCCTCCATCTTACAGCTAAAGAACTTGTCGGAGACTTCATATCTCTCGACCCGGGCATGAGCTTGGAAAACCATTTTCAGCTCCTCGAACATCTCATATGCTCCGTGTTGCTCAAAACGCTTTTGGAGCCCCGGTTCTAAGCTGTAAATCATGCCGCACTGAACGAGGGAGTAATCATCAGCACGAGACTGCCAAGCGTTCATAACGTCTTGGTTCTCTGGGTTGGTGCTTCACCTAGCGGTGCTTCTAGGACATAGTCTTTCTTGGCAGCTATGAGGATGATCCTCAGGTTTTGGACCCAGTCCGTATAGTTGCTGCCATCGTCTTTCAGCTTGGTTTTCTCTGGGAAGCGTTGAAGTTCAGGTGGACATGAGCGTTGGCCATTTGATCTACAAGACATATTGTAAAGATTCTAGACTAAGTTCATGATTATTAAGTTCATCTAATCAAATTATTTAATGAACTCCCACTTAGACAGACATCCCTCTAGTCATCTAAGTGAAACATGATCCGAGTTAACTAGGTTGTGTCCGATCATCACGTGAGACGGACTAGCTAACATCAGTGAACATCTTCATGTTGATCGTATCTACTATACGACTCATGCTCGACCTTTCGGTCTTCCGTGTTCTGAGGCCATGTCTGTACATGCTAGGCTCGTCAAGTCAACCTAAGTGTATTGTGTGTGTAAATCTGGCTTACACCCGTTGTATTCGAACGTTAGGATCTATCACACCCGATCATCACGTGGTGCTTCGAAACAACGAACCTTCACAATGGTGCACAGTTAGGGGGAACACTCTTCTTGAAATTATTAGAAGGGATCATCTTACTTACTACCGTCGTTCTAAGTAAACAAGATGAAAAACATGATAAACATCACATGCAATCATAATAGTGACATGATATGGCCAATATCATATAGCTCCTTTGATCTCCATCTTCGGGGCTCCATGATCATCTTCGTCACCGGCATGACACCATGATCTCCACCATCATGATCTCCATCATCGTGTCTTCATGAAGTTGTCACGCCAACGACTACTTCTACTTCTATGGCTAACGCGTTTAGCAATAAAGTAAAGTAATTTACATGGCGTTCTTCAATTACACGCAGGTCATACAAAAATAAAGACAACTCATATGGCTCCTGCCGGTTGTCATACTCAACGACATGCAAGTCGTGATTCCAATTACAAGAATATGATCTCATACATCACATATATATATCATTCATCATTCATCACAACTTTGGCCATATCACATCACAAGACACTTGCTGCAAAAACAAGTCAGACGTCCTCTAATTGTTGTTGCAAGTTTTTACGTGGCTTATATAGGTGATCTAGCAAGAACATTTTCTTACCTATGTTAAAGCCACAACGTGATTTGTCAACTTCTATTTACCCTTCATAAGGACCCTTTTCATCGAATCCGCTCCAACTAAAGTGGGAGAGACAGACACCCACTAGCCACCTTATGCAACTAGTGCATGTCAGTCGGTGGAACCTGTCTCACATAAGCGTACGTGTAAGGTCGGTCCGGGCTGCTTCATCCCACAATACCGCTGAAGCAAAATAAGACTAGTAGTGGCAAGAAAGTTGACAACATCTACGCCCACAACAAATTGTGTTCTACTCGTGCAAAGAGAACTACGCATAGACCTAGCTCATGATGCCACTGTTGGGGAACGTTGCATAAAATAAAATATTTCTTACGTTCACCAAGATCAATATATGAGTTCATCTAGCAACAAGAGAGGGGAGTGCATCTACATACCCTTGTAGATCGCGAGCGGAAGCGTTCAAGAGAACGGGGTTGAGGGAGTCGTTCACGTCGTGATCCAAATCACCGGATATCCTAGCGCCGAACGGACGGCACCTCCGCGTTCAACACACGTACGGTCAGCGTGACGTCTCCTCCTTCTTGATCTAGCAAGGGGGAAGGAGAGGTTGATGAAGATCCAAAGACGACGGCGTGGTGGTGGATGCGTGGGATCGGCAGGCTTCGCCAAGCGCCTGCGGGAGGAAGAGGTGTAGCAAGGGGAAGGGAGGAGCCAAGATGCAGTGCGGCTGCCTCCTCCCCCTCTTTATATAGGGTCCCAGGCGCCGGCCCTAGGAGATGGGATCTCCTAGGGGCGGCGGCCAAGGGGAACTTGCCCCCAAGGCAGTGGGGCGCCTCCCCTAGGGTTCCCAACCCTAGGCGCAAAGGGCCCCAAGGGGCGCACCAGCCCACCAGGCTGGTCCCCTCCCCACTTCTGCCCACGGGGCCCTCCGGGATAGGTGGCCCCACCCGGTGGACCCCCGGGACCCTTCCGGTGGTCCCGGTACAATACCGGTGACCCCCGAAATTCTCCTGATGGCTGAAACAGCACTTCTTATATATAATTCTTCACCTCCGGACCATTTCGGAACTCCTCGTGACGTCCGGGATCTCATCCGGGACTCCTAACAACTTTCGGCTTGCTGCATACTAATTGTTGGGGAACGTTGCAGAAAATTAAAAATTTTCCTACGGTTTCACCAAGATCCATCTATGAGTTCATCTAAGCAACGAGTCATGGGAGAGAGTTTGCATCTACATACCACTTGTAGATTGCGTGCGGAAGCTTGCAAGAGGATGGTGATGATGGAGTCGTACTCGACGTGATTCGAATCACCGATGTCCAAGTGCTGAACGGACAGCACCTCCGCGTTCAACACACGTACGGGACGGAGGCGTCTCCTCCTTCTTGATCCAGCAAGGGGAAGGAGAGGTTGAGGAAGGTCGCCCAACGGCAGACGACGGCGTGGTGGTGTTGGTGCAGAAGATCTCGGCTGTGGCTTCGCCAAGCGCTTGCGGAGGAGGAGAGGTGTTGGGAGGGAGGGCTGCGCCTTGGAGATGGGTACAGAGCCTCCCCCACCCCTCTATTTATAGGGGAAGGGGCAGGGGCGGCCCCTCTAGATGGGATCTAGAGGGGGCGGCGGCAGGAGGAGGAGGCTTGCCCCCAAGCAAGGCGCCCCTCGGGTTTCCCCAACCCTAGGCGCATGGGCCCAAGGTGGGGCGCCCAGCCCTCCAGGCTGGCTCCTCCCTTTATGCCCATGTGGCCCTCCGGGAGGGGTGGCCCCTCCCGGTGGACCCCCGGAACCCCTCCGGTGGTCCCGGTACATTACCGATAGACCCCCGAAACTTTTCGGTGTCCGTATGACAACTTCCCATATATAAAACTTCACCTCCGGACCATTCCGAACTCCTCGTGACGTCACGGGATCTCATCCGGACTCAACAACATTCGTAGTCACATACTAGTCTTCCTAACAACCCTAGCGCCACCGAACCTTAAGTGTGTAGACCCTACGGGTTCGGAGACATGAGACATGACCGAGACGACTCTCGGGCAATAACCAACAGTGGGATCTGGATACCCATGTTGGCTCCCACATGCTCCTCGATGATTTCATCGGTTGAACCACGATGTCGAGGATTCGATCAAACCCTATATGCAATTCCCTTTGTCAATTGGTACGTTACTTGCCCGAGACTCGATCGTCGGTATCCCAATACCTTGTTCGTCTCGTTATCGCAAGTCACTTTACTCGCATCGTAATGCATGATCCCGTACAACACCTTGGTCATCTTGAGCTCATTATGATGATGCATTACCGAGTGGGCCCAGAGATACCTCTCCGTCATACGGAGTGACAAATCGATCTCGATCCGTGTCAACCCAAGATACTTTCGGAGATACCGTAATGCACCTTTATAGTCACCCGATTACGTTGTGACGCTTGATACACCCAAGGCACTCCTACGGTATCCGGAGTTACACGATCTCATGGTCGAAGGAAGAGATACTTGACATTGGCAAAGCTCTAGCAAACGAACCGCACGATCTTTGTGCTATGCTTAGGATTGTCTTGTCCATCACATCATTCTCCTAATGATGTGATCCCGTTATCAACGACATCCAATGTCCATAGTCAGAAACCATGACTATCTGTTGATCACAACGAGCTAGTCAACTAGAGGCTCACTAGGGACATATTGTGGTCTATGTGTTCACACGTGTATTACTTAATTCGGATAATACTGCTTATAGCATGAACAAAAGACAATTATCATGAACAATGAAATATAATAATACTTTTATTATTGCCTCTAGGGCATATATCCAACAGTCTCCCACTTGCACTAGAGTCACCAATCTAGTTACATTGTGATGAATCGAACACCCATAGAGTTCGGTGTTGATCATGTTTTCCCATGAGAGAGAAGTTTAGTCAACGGATCTGCGACATTCAGATCCGTGTGCACTTTGCAAATCTCTATGTCTCCATCTTGAACATTTTCATGGATGGAGTTGAAACGACGCTTGATGTGCTCGGTCTTCTTGTGAAACCGGGCTCCTTGGCAAGGGCAATAGCTCCGGTGTTGTCACAGAAGAGTTTGATCAGCCCCGACGCATTGGGTATGACTCCTAGGTCGGTGATGAACTCCTTCACCCAAATCGCTTCATGCGCTGCCTCCGAGGCTGCCATGTACTCCGCTTCACACGTAGATCCCGCCACAACACTCTGCTTGCAGCTTCACTAGCTTACTGCTCCACCATTCAACATATACACGTATCTGGTTTGAGACTTGGAGTCATCCAGATCTGAGTCGAAGCTAGCATCGACGTAACCCTTTACGACGAGCTCTTCGTCTCCTCCATAAACGAGAAACATGCCCTTTGTCCTTTTCAGGTACTTCAGGATATTCTTGACCGCTGTCCTGTGTTCCTTGCCGGGATTACTTTGGTATCTTGTTACCAAACTTACGGCAAGGTTTACATTGGGTCTGGTTCACAGCATGGCATACATAATAGATCCTATGGCTGAAGCATAGGGGATGACACTCATCTCTTCTTTATCTTTTGCCGTGGTCGGTGACTGAGCTGAGCTCAATCTCACACCTTGTAACATAGGCAAGAACCCTTTCTTGGACTGATCCATTTTGAACCTCTTCAAAATCTTATCAAGGTATGTGCTTTGTGAAAGACCTATGAGGCGTCTGGATCTATCTCTATAGATCTTGATGCCTAATATATAAGCAGCTTCTCCAAGGTCCTTCATTGAAAAACACTTATTCAAGTAGGCCTTAATGCTGTCCGAAGTTTTGTATCATTTCCCATCAAGAGTATGTCATCTACATATAATAGGAGAAATGCTACTGAGCTCCCACTCACTTTCTTGTAAACGCAGGCTTCTCCATAAGTCTCAAGATAAACCCAAACGCTTTGATCATCTCATCAAAGCGAATGTTCCAACTCCGAGATGCTTGCACCAGTCCATAAATGGATCATTGGAGCTTGCATACTTTGTTAGCGTTCTTAGGATCGACAAAACCTTCCGGCTGCATCATATACAGCTCTTCCTTAAGATGTCCATTAAGGAATGCCGTTTTGACGTCCATCTGCCATATCTCATAGTCATAGTATGCGGCAATTGCTAACATGATTCGGACGGACTTCAGCTTTGCTACGGGAGAGAATGTCTCGTCGTAGTCAATCCCTTGAACTTGTCGATAACCCTTAGCGACAAGTCGAGCCTTATAAATGGTAACATTACCATCCGCGTCCGTCTTCTTCTTAAAAATCCATTTGTTTTCTATCGCTCGCCGATCATCGGGCAAGTCTGTCAAAGTCCATACTTTGTTTTCATACATGGATTCTATCTCGGATTTCATGGCTTCAAGCCATTTGTTGGAATGTGGGCCCACCATCGCTTCTTCATAGTTCAAGGTTCACCGTTGTCTAACAACATGATTTCCGTGACAGGGTTGCCGTACCACTCAGTGCGGAACGTGTCCTTGTGGACCTCACGGTTCAAGAGCAACTTCGATCCAAAGTACCTTGATCATCATCATTGGTTTCCTCTTGATTGGTGTGGGCATAACAGAACATTTTCTGAGCTGCACCACTTTCCCGCTCGAGAGGTAGTACTTCATCGAGTTCTACCTTCCTCCCACTTACTTCTCTCGAGAAACTCTTTTTCCGAAAGCATCCGTTCTTGGCAACAAAGATCTTGCCTTGGATCTTAAGTAGAAGGTATACCCGACGGCTTCCTTAGGGTATCCTATGAATATGCATTTTTCCGACTTGGGTTCGAGCTTTTCAGTTGAAGTTTCTTGACATAAGCATCGCATCCCCAAACTTTTAGAAACGACAGCTTAGGTTTCTTCCCAAACCATAATTCATACGGTGTCGTCTCAACGGATTTAGACGGTGCCCTATTTAAAGTGAATGTAGCTGTCTCTAGAGCGTATCCCCAAAATGATAGCGGTAAATCGGTAAGAGACATCATAGACCGCACCATATCCAATAGAGTGCGATTCGACGTTCGGACACACCGTTTACCGAGGTGTTCCAGCGGCGTGAGTTGTGAAACGATTCCACATTTCCTTAAGTGTGTACCAAATTCGTGACTTAAGTATTCTCCTCCACGATCCGATCGAGGAACTTTATCTTTCGGTCACGTTGATTCTCCACCTCATTCTGAAATTCCTTGAACTTTTCAAAGGTCTCAGACTTGTGTTTCATTAAGTAGACATACCCATATCTACTTAAGTCATCAAGGAGAGTGAGAACATAACGATATCCTCCATGAGCCTCAACGCCATTGGACCACACACATCGGTATGTATGATTTCCAACAAGTTGGTTGCTCGCCCATTGTTCGGAGAACGGAGTCTTGGTCATTTGCCCAAGAGGCATGGTTCGCATGTGTCAAAAGATTCATAATCAAGAGACTCTAAAAGTCCATCAAGATGGAGCTTCTTCATGCGCTTTACACCAATGTGACCAAGGCGGCGGTGCCACAAGTATGTGGGACTATCGTTATCAACTTTACATCTTTTGGCATCCACACTATGAACATGTGTAATATTACGCCGAGATTCATTAAGAATAAACCATTGACCATCGGAGCATGACCATAAAACATATCTCTCATATAAATCGAACAACCATTATTCTCAGACTTAAATGAGTAGCCATCTCGTATTAAACGAGATCCGGATACAATGTTCATGCTCAAACTTGGCACTAAATAACAATTATTAAGGTTCAAAACTAATCCGTGGGTAAATGTAGAGGCAGCGTGTCGACGGCGATCACATCGACTCTGGAACCATTCCCGACGCCGATCGTCACCTCGTCCTTTGCCGTCTCCGCTTATTCCGCAGCTCCCTGCTGTGAGTTACAAATATGAGCAACGGCACCGTATCAAATACCCGGGAGTTACTACGAGTAATTGGTAAGGTACACATCAATTACATGTATATCAAATATACCTTTGGTGTTGCGGCCTTCTTATCCGCTAAGTATTTGGGGCAGTTCCGCTTCAAAGGACCCTTCCCTTGCAATAAAAGCACTCGGTCTCGTGCTTGGGTCCATTCTTTGACTTCTTCCCTAAGAATCGGCTTACCGGGCGCGACAACATCTTTGCCGTCCTTCTTGAAGTTCTTCTTACCCTTGCCCTTCTTGAACTTAGTGGTCTTATTGACCATCAACACTTGATGTTCTTTCTTGATTTCAGCCTCTGCTGACTTCAAAGATCGAGAACACTTCAGAATGGTCTTCACCATCCCCGCATGTTGTAGTTCATCACAAAGCTCTTGTAGCTTGGTGGGAGCGATCGAGGATTCATCAATGACCGCCTCATCGGGAGGTTAATGTTCATTTGGGTCATACGGTTGTGCAACCTGCACATCTTCGAGGATGTGCTCACCGACATAACTGTTTTCCTCCATCTTACAACTGTAGAACTTGTCGGAGACATCATATCTCTCGACCGGGCATGAGCTTGGAAAACTAGTTTCAGCTCTTCAACATCTCATATGCTCCGTGATGCTCAAAACGCTTTTGGAGCCCGGCTCTAAGCTGTAAAGCATGCCGCCGAACGAGGGAGTAATCATCAAGACGCGGTCCGCCAAACGCTCAAATCGTCTTGCAAGTCTTTGGGAGAACAGTGGGTCACCTAACGGTGCTTCTAGGACATATTGTTTCTTGGCAGCTATGAGGATGATCTCGTGTTAGGACCCGTCCGATAGTTGCTGCCATCATCTTTCAGCTTGGTTTTCTAGGAATGCGTTGAAGTTCATGTTGACATGAGCGTTGGCCATTTGATCTACAAGACATATTTGCAAAGGTTTTAGACTAAGTTCATGATAATAAAGTTCTAATCAAATTATGAACTCCCACTTAGATTAGACATCCTCTAGTCATCTAAGTGTTACACGATCCGAGTCGACTAGCCCGTGTCCGATCATCACGTGAGACGGACTAGTCATCGTCGGTGAACATCTTCATGTTGATCCTATCTTCCATACGACTCGTGTTCGACCTTTCGGTCTCCGTGTTCCGAGGCCATGTCTGTACATGCTAGGCTCGTCAAGTTAACCCTAAGTGTTTCCGCTGTGTAAAACTGTCTTACACCCATTGTATGTGAACGTAAGAATCCATCACACCCGATCATCACGTGGTGCTTAGAAGCGACGAACTGTAGCAACGGTGCACAGCTAGGGGAGAACACTTCTTTAAATTTTTGTAAGGGATCATCTTATTTACTACCGTCGTCCTAAGTAAACAAGATGCATAAACATAATAAACATCACATGCAATTATATATAGTTGTGACTTGATATGGCCAATATCATACAGCTCCATTGATCTCCATCTTCGGGGCTCCATGATCATCTTGTCACCGGCTTGACACCATGATCTCCATCATCGTGTCTTCATGAAGTTGTCACGCCAACGACTACTTCTACTTCTATGGCTAACGCGTTTAGCAATAAAGTAAAGTAGTTTACATGGCGTTCTTCAATGACACGCAGGTCATACAAAAATAAAGACAACTCCTATGGCTCTTGCCGGTTGTCATACTCATCGACATGCAAGTCGTGAATCCTATTACAAGAACATGATCTCATACATCACAATTAATCATTCATCACAACTTCTGGCCATATCACATCACATGATCAATCGCTGCAAAAACAAGTTAGACGTCTTCTAATTGTTGTTGCATCTTTTACGTGGCTGCAACTGGGTTCTAGCAAGAACGTTTTCTTACCTACGAATAACCACAACGTGATTTTGTCAACTTCTATTTACCCTTCATAAGGGCCCTGTTCATCGAATCTGCTCCAACTAAAGTGGGAGAGACAGACACCCGCCAGCCACCTTATGCAACTAGTGCATGTCAATCGGTGGAACCGGTCTCACGAAGCGCACGTGTAAGGTTGGTCCGGCCGCTTCATCCCACAATACCGTTGAAGCAAGAAAAGACTAGTAGAGGCAAGTAAGTTGACAAGATCCACGCCCACAACAAAATTGTGTTCTACTCGTGCATTAGAGAACTACGCATAGACCTAGGTCATGATGCCACTGTTGGGGAACGTTGCAGAAAATTAAAAAATTTCCTATGGTTTCACCAAGATCCATCTATGAGTTCATCTAAGCAACGAGTCATGGGAGAGAGTTTGCATCTACATACCACTTGTAGATTGCGTGCGGAAGCTTGCAAGAGGATGGTGATGATGGTGTCGTACTCGACGTGATTCGAATCACCGATGTCCAAGTGCTGAACGGACAGCACCTCCGCGTTCAACACACGTACGGGACGGGAGACGTCTCCTCCTTCTTTATCCAACAAGGGGGAAGGAGAGGTTGAGGAAGGTCGCCCAACGGCAAACGACGGCGTGGTGGTGTTGGTGCAAAGAAGATCTCGGCTGTGGCTTCGCCAAGCGCTTGCGGAGGAGGATAGGTGTTGGGAGGGAGGGCTGCGCCTTGGAGATGGGTACAGCAGCCCTCCCCACCCCTCTATTTATAGGGAAGGGGCAGGGGGCGGCCCCTCTAGATGGGATCTAGAGGGGGCGGCGGCCAGGAGGGAGGCTTGCCCCCAAGCAGGGGCGCCCGGGGTTTCCAACCCTAGGCGCATGGGCCCAAGGTGGGGCGCGCCCAGCCCTCCAGGCTGGCTCCCTCCCTTATGCCCATGTGGCCCTCCGGGAGGTGGCCCCTCGGTGGACCCCGAACCCCTCCGGTGGTCCCAGACATTACCGATAGACCCGAAACTTTCGGTGTCCGTATGACAACTTCCCATATATAAAACTTCACCTCCGAACCATTCCGGAACTCCTCGTGACGTCTGGGATCTCATCCGGACTCGAACAACATTCGTAGTCACATACTAGTCTTCCTAACAACCCTAGCGCCACCGAACCTTAGTGTGTAGACCCTACGGGTTCGGGAGACATGCGACATGACCGAGACGACTCTCGCCAATAACCAACAGCGGGATCTGGATACCCATGTTGGCTCTACATGCTCCTCGATGATTTCATCGGTTGAACCACGATGTCGAGGATTCGATCAAACCTCGTATGCAATTCCCTTTGTCAATCGATGCGTTACTTGCCCGAGACTCGATCGCCGGTATCCCAATACCTTGTTCGGTCTCGTTACGGCAAGTCACTTTACTCGCATCGTAATGCATGATCCCGTACAACACCTTGGTCATCTTGAGCTCATTATGATGATGCATTACCGAGTGGGCCCAGAGATACCTCTCCGTCATACGGAATGACAAATCCAGTCTCGATCCGTGTCAACCCAACAGATACTTTCGGAGATACCGTAATGCACCTTTATAGTCACCCAGTTACGTTGTGACGTTTGATACACCCAAGGCACTCCTACGGTATCCGGGAGTTACACGATCTCATGGTCGAAGGAAGAGATACTTGACATTGGCAAAGCTCTAGCAAACGAACTACACGATCTTTGTGCTATGCTTAGGATTGGGTCTTGTCCATCACATCATTCTCCTAATGATGTGATCCCGTTATCAACGACATCCAATGTCCATAGTCAGGAAACCATGACTATCTGTTGATCACAATGAGCTAGTCAACTAGAGGCTCACTAGGGACATATTGTGGTCTATGTGTTCACACGTGTATTACGATTTCCGGATAATACAGTTATAGCATGAACAAAAGACAATTATCATGAACAATGAAATATAATAATACTTTTATTATTGCCTCTAGGGCATATTTCCAACACTAATATCTCTACAACCCTAGCGTCACCGAACCTTAAGTGTGTAGACCCTACGGGTTCGGGAGATATGCAGACATGACCGAGACGCCTCTCCGGTCTATAACCAACAGCGGGATCTGGATACCCATGTTGGCTCCCACATACTCCTCGATGATCTCATCGGATGAACCACGATGTCGAGGATTCAGTTAACCCCGTATTCAATTCCGTTTGTCAATCGGTACGTTACTTGCTCGAGACTCGATCGTTGGTATCCCAATACCTTGTTTAGTCTCGTTACCGGCAAGTCACTTTACTCGTACCGTAATGCATGATCCCGTGACCAGACACTTGGTCACATTGAGCTCAATATGATGATGCATTACCGAGTGGGCCCAGAGATACCTCTCCGTCATACGGAGTGACAAATCCCAGTCTCGATTCGTGCCAACCCAACAGAAACTTTCAGAGATACCCGTAGTGCACCTTTATAGTCACCCAGTTACGCTGTGACGTTTGGTACACCCAAAGCACTCCTACGATATCCGGGAGTTGCACAATCTCATGGTTTAAGGAAATGATACTTGACATTTGGAAAAGCTCTAGCTAAACGAACTACACGATCTTTGAGCTATGCTTAGAATTGGGTCTTGTCCATCACATCATTCTCCTAATGATGTGATCCCGTTATCAACGACATCCAATGCCCATAGTCAGGAAACCATGACTATCTGTTGATCAACGAGCTAGTCAACTAGAGGCTCACTAGGGACTTGTTGTGGTCTATGTATTCACATGTGTATTACGATTTCCGGATAACATAGTTATAGCATGAATAATAGACAATTATCATGAACAAAGAAATATAATAATAACCATTTTATTATTGCCTCTAGGGCATATTTCCAACAGTACTTCTGCAAGGTCTCTCCAGGTTGCTGCTTGATGCGGCGCAGGTCACCCACGACTGGAGGACGATCGCGGGTGCCCTGGAAGTTGGCGATGAAGCGGGTGCGCATCTCGTCCCAAGAGGAGATCGAGTCGGGAGGCAGGTTCAGGAGCCAGGTGCGGGCACCATCTTTGAGCGCCATGGGAAACTGGTTCGCCATGACCTTTTTGTCTCCGTTGGCCGCCTCTATGCCCAGCCCGTAAAGCTGCAGGAACTCCGTGGGGTCGGCGGTGCCGTCGTAGCACGGAGGCAGATCCGGCTTGAACATGCCCGGCTAGGCGATACTGCGTAGCTCGGTGGTGAAGGCGCGGCAGTCTGCGGTGGCCACCGGAGCCCTTTGCAGACGCGGGGCTTGCTCTTGGAGATTCCCGCGCGCCGCCGCCAGGGGCAGTGCGGGGTCTTGATGTGCTGGCGCAGGGACGCGGTCTTGGCGTGCCGGAGCGGGGAGCACGCGAGCGCCTTCTTGAGGCCGAGGGATCTCTTGGCAGTTCCTTTCTTGTCGCGCGGGCGCTGGACGCGGTGGGTCTCGTCCAAGGATCGCGCGCCTTGGAGCCAGGGCGCCTTCTTGGGGAGGAGGTGGCGGAGGCGCCTCCTGAGCTGCGTCACCCACGCAGGACGGAGGGCGAGGCAGCGAGAGGGACGGCGCAGGGGAGCCCTCTGTGGCACTGACGAGCTCGGTGATGCGAGCGAGCCATTCCTCGTAGAGGTCGTCGACGGGGCGGTAGTTCAGGAGCTCACGTGCCAGGAGCAACGCGGCCTGCACGTCCGTGGGAGCGCGACGAGCTTGAGACGACGAACCAGCTGGAGTTAGCGACGGAGTGACGGTGCGGCCTTCCCGCCGCACCGAGGGATGCAGTGATGACGCCTACTGCTCGTTCCCCGCCAGGCCAGTGGCGGCAGGCGACGGAGAACGACGAGGAGGCCCACCGACGGGAGCCGTCTGGGCGACGCGGGCGGCGAGGGCAGCCTGACGCTCGACGCGAGCTCGGCGAGCGTCCGCCATGGATGCGACGGAACGATGGAACGCGGAACTGCGGAAAGAGGATTTTGGTGCACCCCTACCTGGCGCGCCAAATGTCGGATATCGGGTTCCGGCAAAACTCTTAAGGTTCGAACTCTGGGGTGCGCACGAAGATCTTCTCCCTACCGATCCACGCCCCAGAGTCTCGTCGCGAATCTAAACTACACGATGAACAACACGAGGGACACAAGGTTTATACTAGTTCGGGCCACCGTTGTGGTGTAATACCCTACTCTAGTTTGTGGTGTGGTGGATTGCCTCTAGGCTGATGATGAACAGTACAGAGGAAGAACAGCCTCACGAGGGGTGTTCTTGAGCTGGTGCGGTGTTCTTCTTGGGATGGATTCGATCCGCTCTGGGTGAGATGAGCTCTCGATCAGATCCGATCAGCTGCCTTCTATTGGGGTGGCTAGCTCTATTTATAGGGGCCCTGATCTTCTTCCCAAATATTGAGCGGGAAGGAAGGCAACAACGGCCATTTTGAAGGGAAACAACTAGTACAAGTTATCCTGACTAAAGTTGGTCTTCTACTACCAAAGGCACTGTCGATGACGCCGTCTTAGGCTCCACGGTGACCTCCATCCTACCGCTCTGCTGGTTTTGGTTTTGTTCACCGACATGGTAACCTTTGCTTGATGCCTCGGTACTCCATGCATGCGCTTGCCCCCTTTGCACGAAAGAGAAAACGAGGACACTGCGCAGGCTGGCGCCCGCCTGGTCTTGATCGTCATGGCTTGCGTCATGAGCACCTCGCGAGGTATCCCTGCCTAATCTCTCCGCCTTCTCGCGAGCTTGCCTGGTGAGGCCGCCCTTGAGGAAGCCTTGCGTCATCCGCCCCGCGAGGCTTTTTTTTTATCAAAGAAGGGATCACCCCCTTCCGATTTTCATTACTGAAAACCAAACCTAACAAGTTCACAGCGTACCAAACAGCAAAAGGTAAGTTCATCATCCCTACATCTCAGATAACAGAGTTTCATTGCACCCAAAACACAAAGGGGGCACCAGCTACTGATCAATACAGACTTAGAAGAGGAACAAACCAAACATAACTAGCTACCAGCAGGCCTACACAGAACTAAAGATCAGCATCAAGTGAGGTGGAGTAGCCATCATCCAGAGAGCCTCGCCACATTGAGTCTCCAGCCCTGCCCAGCAGTGTACACCTCACTTGCAGCCCGCTCTAGAATTCTTGCCCCCAGTTCCAGCAGTTTTTTTGGCGACTCCTTTGTCTGCAAAATAGACCAATCAAGCAACCATCGAACCATTAGTTTGATAATCTGTAAAGGATCATTGATCCTTTTTTTCTCAAAGACAACTGCATTTCTGCTTTTCCAGATAGCCCAGAATAGAGCAGAGACACCAACTAACACCATTTTCTTGTCCTCCTTATTGAATTTATTTATCCACCCCCCAAAGCAATCTTTCACATTTGTAGGACTAGTTTTTAGCCCACACACACATCTGACCAGGCTCCACATCAAAGAAGCAGCAGAGCAATTGAAAAATAAATGATCAATTGATTCATTTTGTCCACAGAAAACACAATCTTTCCTTCCCTTCCACCCCTTTTTGAGTAGAACATCCCTAGTTAAGATACTTTTCTTATTCACTAACCATAAGAAGACTTTTATTTTGGCAGGAACTTTAGTTTTCCACAGATACCTCTGTGGAAACTTAATCCCAGATGTAATCAATTCCTTATATAATGATTTGACCGAGAATTTCTTATCAGCATTAAGGGTCCACTCAATTTTGTCCCTCCCCCCATTCATTTCTATCATCTCACATCTACTTTTCAGAGCATTCCATAGATCTAGAGTTTCCCATGTAAAGTTCTTCTAAACCTAAATCCCTCCCATCCTTTTGGATGGCCTCATTCTGATGATTTTATGTTCAAAGCAGATATCATATAATCTAGGATAAGCTTCTTTCAAGGGTTTATCATCTATCCAGGTGTCTTCCCAGAATCTAGTATTTTTCCCATCTCCAAGTTTTTTTAACAAATTTATAAAAAATCTCCTTTATATTCACAAGACTAGTCCAAAACTGGGATTCCCCTGGCTTTTTTTCCATCAATGCCAAACATTCTTTCTTCCCATATTTCCTTTTCAAAATTTCTTGCCACATCCCCTCCTCTGTTTCTATTTTCCATAACCACTTAGCTAATAAAGCTATGTTCATAACTTCTAAATTTAGAATCCCTAGCCCTCCCATGTCCCTGGGTAAGCAACATTCTTTCCAATTGACTAAGTGATATTTTCTAATATTTTCATCCTCTTGCCATACCAATCTTGCCCTGTAGAAATTAGCTTTTTTATAATTCCTTTTGGAACAGCATAAAAGGACATCATGAACAAAGGGATATTGGTCAAACAGGCTTGCACCAGGGTTATCCTACCAGCAATGGATCCCAACAGTTTCCCTTGCCAACACCCACATCTTTTTTCAATTTTGTCTGTAACACAACTCCAATGACTATTTCTGATCCTGCAGTCAGACACAGGCATCCCCAAATACCTAATAGGTAAATCTCCCATTTTGCAGGTTAGTATTTCTTGATATAGCAATTGTTTTTCTTTGGCTTTACCAAACAACATCAACTCACTCTTGTGAAAATTTATTTTCAGCCCAGACATCTGCTCAAAGGCTCCCAAAATAAATTTGAGATTTTTAACACTGGTTTCATCATCCTGGATCAAAAAAATTGTATCATCTGCATATTGTAGCATATTTACCCCTTTATTTTCATTGTCTCCTAAGACTCCTTTAACAATGTCTCTGCTTAATGCATTATTCATTATAATAGCCAAAGCATCTGCAGCCACATCAAACAGCAGTGGTGACATAGCATCCCCCTGTCTCAATCCTTTATAAGTTTTAAAAAAGGGCCCAATCTCATCATTAACTTTGATCCCTACATGTCCTCCTCTCATTGTTTCCATCACCCAATCACACCATTTATCAGGGAAACCCTTTTGTTTTAACATCTGTATAACAAAGGGCCATTTAATTTTGTCATAGGCTTTTTCAAAATCAACTTTAAGGACCAAAGCAGCTACTTTATTTTTATGAAATGTGTTCAAGGCTTCATGCAAGATAACCACTCCCTCCATAATATATCTCCCTTTAATAAATGCAGTCTGAGTTCTGGATATAACAGGTGCAACACACTTTGTCAATCTGTTCATTAGAACTTTTGTAATTATTTTGAAACTTACATTCAACAGGCAAATAGGCCTGAATTTTTGTATCTGTTTGGCATCATTGGATTTGGGCACCAAGGTGATAATGCCATAGTTGATCCTAGCAATATTGATCTCCCCCCTGGCAAAACTATCTACTAAAGCTTTTAATTCCCACTTGATTAGATCCCAGAAATCTTGGTAAAAATCTGCAGGGAAGCCATCAGGACCAGGACTTTTATTTCTTTTCATCCCCATAACCACTTGATGAATTTCATCCAAAGAGAAAGGGGATAACAATTCCTCTTTATCCTGTATGGATATTTTTTCCATTTCCATATCTCTTAAGGATATATTGGATTCCTCAGGATGTCCAAACAATTTTTTATAGAAGTTAGTAATGTATTCCATCAACTTATCATCCCCCTCAATAGTCCCTTCCTCCTGTTCCAAGGAAATTATTCTATTTTTCCTTCTCCTCCCATTTACTTTTGCATGGTAGTACCTAGTATTTCCATCCCCATCTCTTATTTCATTATCTTTGTATCTCTGAATCCATTTCATTTCTTCTTGTGTCATAATTCTCTTCAGTTGTGACCTAAGTTCTTTTTGCTCAATTCTATCTGCCATAGACATCCCTATGTTCTCTGCTTTTTTGTCTATTTCATCCAAATTTCTTATGATTTCTATTTTGATTTTTTTATACCAGGCATCCACATTTCTATTCCATCCCTTTGCTTTTTTCCTCAGCTCCCTCATCCTTAACTGCCACCTGTCCAAAACATTTCCTTTGAACTTTTTATTCCAAGTTTTATGGATTAGTTCTTTGAACCCCTCTCTCAAAACCCATCCATTTTCATATCTGAAAATGTATTTTGTCATATGTGTCTCCCCTGTATCCATAAAGAGGGGAGTATGGTCAGAGATCTCCCTTGCCCAAGCTTGTAAAATAGCAAAAGGATATTTTTCCTCCCAAGCAGGACACATCAGAACCCTATCTAGCTTCTCAAAAGTAGGGTCCTCCTGGTTATTAGCCCAGGTATATTGCCTACCATTTAAAGGTAGTTCTCTCAACCCAGCCTGCTCAATAATAGCATTGAACAGAAAAGGCCACTGTTCATTTGCCATAGGTTTATTTTTTTCCTGGCTATTTCTGATTATATTAAAATCTCCTCCCACCAGACAGGGTAGTGGATTGTCATGATACAGCCTAGCTAGTTCAGCAAGGAAACTAGCTTTTCCTTCCTTCTGAGCATCCCCATATACTATGACTAAATTCCAGTGCATTTTAACATTTTTATCAAAGACTAACACTCTCAGGAAGTATTGCCCTTTTTCAATGTGTTCAACATCAAACACATCTTTGTTAATGCCAACTAGAATCCCTCCTGACATACCTCTTGGTGGATTCCAGCACCATTGATAATTTCTCCCCCCACATAGATTGTGTAATTCATTTTTAGTAAAGTCTTGCTTAATGGTCTCAGATATCCCCACAAAGTCCAATCTATGATCAATGATCATCTCTCTAACATATCTTTTTTTGTGATCTTGACCAATACCTCTAATATTCCAAAAAACTCCCCTCATTTCTAAGTATATTTTTAATACTATCTTTCTGCACAAGAGGAAAAATACAGTTATTAAGGATTAGAGGAACTAATGAGTTCTCTTCCCTTTCTCTTTCCTTCTCAAAACCCCAACCCCAATTGTTTGCTTCACACAGCTCATAGCTGGTGAGCTTTTTCTGTTTCCTTTTTTCCCAGAAAGCAATCCTTTGATTTTATTATATTGCAATTCCTCAATGTCAGCATCTGAGTGTTCTATATCAGAACATAAATCCTCAATATTTACATCTCCAGTGTTAATATATATTGATGTGTCATTATTTTTTTTCTCCAAATCCCTTTTTGTCTCCTCTACCCCCTCAGACTTTTCTCTTTTTATGTTTTGGAAGTAAATCTCCCTTCTGGCTTTTTCCATTTTGTTGATAATATCAACATTCTTTTCAATCATGTCAATTGAACATCCTAAATCAATCCCCACCATGAAACTGATTTGCAGCAAAGAGGGGTTAGCCAAATAAAAAATAGAGTCCTTACCATAATTGTCCCTTTCCTCAGCTCTGCTCTTAGCCATCTCTTCTATTTTCTGATCTTCTTTTCCTTTGTTTCTGAGACTCCTTTTAATTTCTACTTCTTTTTCCTCTCCCTCTTTTTCTGTGATCTCCTTTCCATGAAGTTCTTCCATTTCCCCCCCAGAGTGCCAACTGATTCCTGACTGGCATTATAATCAGTTGGTTCATTGTACTTCCCAGATTCAGTTTCACTTTTTCTATGTTGATTCTCCTTCTCATAGTCTTCCAGATCCATATTAGCCAACTCCATTTCATACTGTTCTCTATTAACTGCTTCTTGGACTAGCTTCTGAATTTCCTCTTGTTGCAATTTCATCTTGGCCTGCATATTGCATTGTTTTTCCTCCAGCTCCATAATTTTCTTCTCATTCTTGGCCCACATAGCTTGATGTCTAGCTTTATCTTCCTCCAACATCTTGACTTTGTTGAACAGGATGTCATTCTCTTTTTGCCACTTTCTCTTCTCATTGTGCATCTCATCTTGCCATATTTGCATATTATCTTCCAGACTCTTCTTCATTTTAATCAATTTCCCATCCACCTCCTCACTTTGCTTGAGTGACAGGCATCCCAATGAAATGGCCCTATGTTCATTATCTTCTGCCCTGATCCTCTTTCTGCTGTCTGCTTCCCCTTCTCCTTCTTCTACATCAAGCATATTTTCATTCTTTCTTTTATCTTCCTTGTACCAGCCAACCTCCACCACCATCTCTAACTCCACACCCACCCTGAACATGAGCAAATCAGGGGCAGTGATTTCCACATGGAGTGGGATCTTCTCCACATTTCTAACCCCACATTTAACCCTAATTTTTTCCTCATTAATTGTATCCATGTCCACTTCTAGAACTGGTCCCACTGCAGCAGAGACCTCACAAATACCCAGGAAATGTCTGAAGCAATCAGGTACCTTACTAATTTTTATCCACACAGCATGCATTTTTTCCACAGCCTGATGATCTAAAGACCAAGGCTGGACCTTGATGATCACCCCAGTACCAAGCAAGTTGAAGTCATTGAATTTTGCCAGCTCTACCAATTTAGCCTTATTTGGAAATCTCATCATGAAGCCATTTTGTCCAAATTCCTTCACTCTCCACTGCCATCCCCAGTCAAACATCTCTCCCAAGGCCTTAGTAAGCTCAGTTTCATTGATTTTCCCTTCCCTAACTATTATCACACCTAATGGATTAGTGTGTTCAGCCACAAGCATATCTTTATAACTTTGAACCAACAGGATTCCCAATCCTTTAGCAGCATATCCAACATATTTTGGGACTGGTTTTATTTGCTTCAACAAGTTGCACTCACTAGTGATGTGATTTTCCCTGCCACAGATCAGACAGTGTCCCACTCTACAATCCCTAGTAGAGTGCCTTGGATCTTTGCATTTGCCACATATCTGCTTGTTAACTCTCTCCCCTCCTCTTCTGTTCTCATCCAAGTTGACCTGCCAATTGTTTCTAACACCCTGTTTCTTTATATCCCCAGTAAGATCTTGGTCTCCTCTCCTATCAGCTTTTTGCAAGTTACCACTCTTCCCTTCTTCTCCCCTCATATTTTCCTTACCATTCTGGTTTTCCAAACTATTCCCAAGAAATTTTCCAGCATTCTCCTTTTCTCCCCCTTTCAGTCCCTGCACTAATTGAGACAACAAATTAGCCAACAGCTGTTGCTGGGCACTCTGATCTATCTGCGACTGTCCCTCCTTCTCTTTTCCCTTTTCCATTTCTGAGCTCTCTATTTTCTCCATCTCCTTCTCATTCCTAGTGTCAATCATCTCCTTCTTCCCTGTCTTTGCTTGCCATTTCAGATTTTCCCCTCTATCCTCTGCAGCCAGTTCCTCTTCTTCTCCCTCTCCTCTTCCACTTCCTGCACCACTGCCCAATCTGCCATTCCCCCTCCCAAGACTGCCAAATCTATCAGTCATTGTGTGTCTCCCACCAGCCCAACTTCCACCCCTGTTGCTGTAGTTGTTGAATCTACCTCTGGCAAAACCCCCCTCTCCTCCACGATTAAATCTCGGGCCTCCAAACCCTCTCCCTGGGTTGCCGGCCATTGTTTCTGCTGGCGGCGGCGCAGTGGGAAGGGGGAGGAATCCTATCTGGTTAGGTTTACAAGTCCCATCGCCCTCATCCCTATTTATAGAATCTCTCCCATCATCACCTTTATGGGTCGTGGTGTCCACCAGCCCAATGGGCCCCCATCCTACTAAGCCCATCTCCAGGTCCATGTTAATATCTTTTCCTATTGAGCCCCCGAAAATGATCAGGGATCTCCCCATAATATTCTCCTCCTCATTTTTTCTTCTTTCTCCCATTGGGACATTTTCCATTCTAACAGGATCTTCCTGGATCATTATATCCCCAAAATCAATCCCATCAGAATCCCACATTAAGGGAATAGGATGTATAACATCCTTTTTCATATGTTCATATACGATTTGCGCCTTAATTTTCCCATCCCTATCTTTTTTCTCTGCATTTCCTTTTTCATGTTCATTATTATTGTTCTTTTGAAACTCCTTCCCATCCCTCTCTAGCCACTTCCTGCAGTCATCTGCATTCTGGGATTTTAACCCAACATTCTCATTATGATTTTTTCCAAGCCTAACCTTCCTCTTAGATTTCCCCAACTTAACACCATCTACCTCAATTGAAGCAGTAGATGCTAAATACTTGGGGTTTGGCATCATACCTGTATTGCAGTAATTGGAAATCCCCTCCTCCTCCACCTCAGAATCCTCTTGACAAAGAACTGAAACGATTTCCAGCCAGGAGAACCCTCTGGCGGCGGGAGAGGCTCGAGAGACGAGGAGAACGCTGGGAAAGCGAGGGAGCGGCGAGGAGAGTTCTTTGAGCCACCGCCGCCTCCCGCGCCTTGGTGCAGCCATCACCACCACCTCTTCCTCCACATCTCCTCGATCTCTATGGGGAACCATCTGACCCGGGGCTGGGATCCCCATCACCGCCAAGGTGCTGCCAGTGCTCCTCTGTGGCGGCTCGGGACCACCATGGCCGCAACGGCGGCGGCGCTCTTGGCTGGATCAGCTATAGCAGAGAGGAACACCTTCCACTTCTCCCACTGACCGGATCCAGCGATTCTGCCTCCAAGACGCCCAGAGGAGGACCCCATCGCCCGCCGCCTGTCGAAGTTGGGGAAGCGGCGAGGGCCTCCTCCTCTCGAGCATGTCCTCACCATCTCGGAGGCATCGTTGAGCGCCTTTTGTCGGGAACCACCGATCTATCTCGAAGCCTCCCATCATCACCTCGTCGCCGCCGCCGGCGCCACATCTGCTGCTGGCGGCGTCGTCATCAAACCCTAGGTTTGTGGGCGCAGGCGCGTCGCGCGATGTGGGCCGGATCTCGTGTGAGGCAATGGGCGAAGAAAACGCGATCGTCGGCCGATATCTCCTCCTCCCCACATCGCCATTAACTTCCTCGAAGCGCCACCGGCAAGACCCCACCCGGTACCGACACAAAACGTGCCAAATGGCATGGGAACACCACTATCCGCCCGCCGATCTCTTCATCCTTCGCCAATCGCGGCATCCACGACCACCTCTCGTCGTCGACGAGTTCCAACCCATTGTCCTCGCCACGGATCGTGCCCGGCCGGTAAATCAACAACTCGAACCCAGATTAGGCACATATTCGCAATAACTCGACGCTTCGCGAGATGTGCGCGTTACGGAAGCGCCAGACGGAGCGTGCAGACATCGAGCTGGCGCAAGACGGAGCGCGGCGACGAGGGCGTTACAGACGGAAGCGCGGCGCGACGGGCGCGGGCGACGGGCGCGCGACGGAGCGCAGGCATCTGGCGCATCCTCCTTCGGATCGCCTGGTCCACCGAGTTCGTCACATCTAGATGGCCCCGCGAGGCTTGACCCCTCGCAAGGGTCTTGAGCTTGGGTTGATGTAGACGGGCTGTACTGGGCCACTGCTTGAGCCACGCCGCAGACCGCAGGCAGACAAGTCTGGGGACCCCGTTCCCAGAACGCCGACAAAAATTATTTTTTAGAGTTTTTTTTTCAAAGTTTCTTCATTCGATCGGTAGGCACCAAACGTCCAAACGACGTATACACCAACCCGAACCCGCCTCGTGAGGCCCACGAACACGGCCCGATCGATCAGTGACGCACGCACGCACCACTTTCGTCGAAATCGTCAGACGGGACAGCGCGAGAACTGCAGAGAGAGGAAAAAAAGGAAGAGGAAAAAGGAGAAACCCGGAGGCCGGAATCCCAATCGATCGAAGGAAGCAGAGCTGGGGGATCGCGGCGGCGGGGGGAAGAGCCGGAGGGGAGCCGTGGAGCGATCAGGGGGGCATCTGCGCCCGATGTGGGCGTGGGGCCTCGCCGAGCGCGCCGTCGCCGGCCTCCTCGGCCCCGCCGGCGCGAATGGCGGTCGCTGGAACACCGCCGTCGCCGTCGGGGTCACGGCCGCGGCCGGCATCGCGCTAGTTGCCATCGTTGTCTCCTCCCGCAGGTTGGCCACCACCAGACCCAAACCCTCCCCCCCTTATGCCAAAGGTGGTCCTGTGCTTCGTCCCCTTAGTTGCATATGCGCGCTCTGGATGCAGGGGCGGGATCAAATCGCCGTGGCGGCGGCGGAGGAAGCCCGCGCTTGGGCCCAAGGAATGGCGCAGCTTGTTCACGCCGGAGGGGAAGTTCTACGACGGCGGCGTCAAGCTACTGAAGAGAGTTCGGAACGGAGTAAGATATAGTGAAGCTTAGTTTGTTTGTTACAGTATTTCCTTGCTATCTTGTGAGTTCCTGATCTAGCTTACAAAGTCATTATATTGAGCTGTCTGCTTTCGTGACAGGGGGTTGAGCCGAGCATCAGAGCAGAGGTCTGGCCGTTCCTTCTTGGAGTGTAAGTACTCTAGACATTGTGATCCGAGGACAGATGTAGCTATGCTTGCAGATGTATAGTTAGATCCACGAGATACTTGCACATCAGGAACTCATGCTAACATCGTTTTGTATTTTTAGCAACGGATTCAGTTGATGTTCCTTTTTTGACATGATTCATCGTTTCTGCATTTGAGTGAGGCTTTATACTATAATTGATTGTTTCAGTTTTGGGACTTGAGCAGAACCATAGATAGGGCCAACTTAAGAGAGGCACACTCACTTTTGTACCATTGTTAGTATGTAAATCTGGAAATTAGTGTTTTCCACAGGATTTTCCCAGGCCACCTGGCACCTGCCCCCCGCTCCTGTCCATTTGTAGTATCAAAACTGTTGCGTGCAGTTTTAGATTGAGTCTAAACTAAGTAGATGAAGGAAAACTTATGAATACACCAATTTTGCACATAGTTCAGCCTTATCTGGTAGGCACAGCATGACTCGATATCTTATCACAGTAAGAGATACATCGTGGAAATTTTATGTACTTAGTCACATGTGCGTTTTTTTGGTAGTCGGAGTGTTTACCTCAAGTAATTGGAATTTTTGACTCTCGTGCAGTTATAGCCTGAATAGTTCAGAAGCTGAAAGGGAAGCAATTAAGGCCCATAACAGGTACACCATTTTTTCAACCATCTATGTTTCATGACTCCAGTCCATGTTGTCCACAGTCTCACTATAGTTTTCTTTACCACTACAGAAACACATTACCCCTTAAGTAAGGAACATTTAAGTGTTTGCAAATGCTATTTTCATGGGGTCTAGTGTAAAACATGACAATGTTGGATGATTTATGTAGGAAGGGATATCTGCTCTTGAGGAAACATTGCCTGCAAAAAAACAATGAAGAAAGCAAGCGATCAGTCAACCACAAAGAGAGCATTAGTTCTGGCAAAGTCAAAGAATCTGTTACTTCTGTTGGATCCGAAGAACCTGAAAAAGTAAGCGTGGATGATCATATCACGAGTGCGGGAGAAAATCCTTGTGTCGTTTCAGAGCAAGAAATGCAGGATACGACAGGTAAAGCAATTCCAGAGAATCAGGCGGATGAAAGCGTCTGTTCATCTAGTTCACGTGATGAGGATGAGAGCGAGAAAAGTGATGTGACCCATGTGGAAGCATCCCGTGATGATGTCGCCTCAGGGGACCAGTCTTCAGTTGAGGATGAAGAAGAAAGTATGCCCCTGCCCAAATATTCGAACACAGGAGGAAATATAGAAAGTGAAACTAAGTTATCTAAGGATGCCCGTCCTCTGAAGTCTGCACGGACAGTTGAGGATTTTGAGACATGGCAACGGATAATTCGTTTGGATGCTGTTCGTGCTAATAATGATTGGGTTTCCTACTCTCCATCGCAAGCTGCGGTTACCAGGGAGAAGGCAATTGAATCTGCTTCAGCTGTTTGTCTCAAAGACTATGAGCACTTGGAAGCACATAGGATCCATCATGCGTCACGTCTTGTTGCAATACTTGAGGCGTACGCAACCTATGACCCAGAAATCGGTTATTGCCAGGGCATGAGTGACCTCCTTGCACCTCTCCTTGCTGTGCTGGAGGAAGACGATGAAGCCTTCTGGTGCTTTGCCGGTTTCATGAGGAAAGCCCGCCACAACTTCAGACTCGACGAAGTGGGTATTCGCAGGCAACTCAACATGGTCTCCAAGATAATAAAAACCAAGGACTTCCATCTTTACAGGCACTTGGAGATGCTTGAAGCTGCAGACTGCTTCTTCGTCTATAGAATGGTGGTTGTGATGTTCCGGAGGGAGCTCACCTTCGAGCAGACCCTCAGCCTGTGGGAGGCGATGTGGGCCGATCAGGCAGCGAGGCGGGCTGGGATCACAAGATCATCCTGGAGAAAACTTCAGCTTGGAGCCCCTCCAACTGATGACCTGCTGCTGTATGCAATTGCAGCCAGTGTACTGGAGAAGAGGAAATTGATAATAGAAAGCTATAGCAGCATGGATGAGATCATTAGGGACTGTAACAGCATGGCCGGGCAGCTGGACATTTGGAAGCTCCTGGCCGACGCCCATGATTTAGTGGTGACCGTACAAGACAGGATCGAGTAGCTGGGGTCTGCCCATGCTTATATTTGTATGATTGGTCCTGGCAGTTATCACGTTATCATATGTCTGTTATATACAATATCTTGTATGAGGTTATGGATAGAAACATTTTTGGTCTTGTTTTCTGGTGTGCCCTCTCTCTGCATGTGGACTGTTGCACAGAGCAAACTCTTGGATCTTGTCATCTGTTGCTACTTCTTGGACTGTGGATGCTGTATACAATTTGGTCTTGCAGTGTATTTGTAACTAGAAAAAAGCCTTGTGCCTCAAGGGTGGTGTGGAGGGAAATATATCTCAACGTCCTGAAAGACGTTTAGTTCAGTTGTTGCAGAGGGTGTATTCAGGAAGGGATTCTGCCTTCATAAAATAAACTTGGAATTTCCGATAATCGAATTGATCAAATGGCCCACGCCGTCACTTGCATGCTTAATAAGTGCTGCTCAACTCTTTAAGGCACGTATAACTGCAAGAATATGCTCAAATACAGTGAAACCGACAGATAAATTACTATGTGGGAACATCACTGCAATGTATGATGTCCATATTTATTCTGAAATTGAGATTGTTAATAGCATAGCAATATTCCAATCATCCTCAATTGTAGACACTCCATCGGCTAAAAAAATATGTAGACTCCATATGTTGAGAATGTAAACATAATTCGAGTAATCTGGGCATACATATAGATGTTTGAAACTGAGAGTGCCTTGTATGACCAATGAGACAACACACTGCCACCCAACGAATACCATCATTATGTTGTTCTAACTCAAACCAGCCAACCAATACCATTATTATGTTGTTCTAACTCAAGCCATATTACTTGAAAGCTATTTCTCCGAAGCAACTCGCCAACAACAGCCTACTCAGATTTGCTGTAGTGCCGGACACCAAATGCAAGCCCCAAGATTAGAATGGGAACAAGAAACTGCAGGATCTTGATGAGGAGGTCGCTATCCTTGGCCTGGACATGGGACCCTTGCTGAGGAGGTACAAATGTACGCTTCGCTGGGATGGTTGAAGCATCAATCTCCCCGATGTGGTACTTCTCCATCATCTCCCTTGCGGAATCACTGTGTCCGATATCTTCGAAATCGCTGGTTGCATCTTTCCCTGGTTATATTGGAGAGTGATGATCAGGTTTGAATATTAAAATCAAAATTGTGCAAGACTTTTGAACTTAGTCTCATCCACAATTATACATACAACGAAAATGACTCACCGGTTACTGCCAGCAGTACCTCATCTCCACCAGGATGCTCATCCATGAAAGGGGTGACATCATACACCTGCAATGTTACACAACATGAGCTGATATAGTCAGGCATATTTTGCAGCACACATAACAGGAATTTGGTCAGGTAATTTCCCAGTTCCTGCTGGGTATTTTCTTTTACTCCAACGGAATCTAATCCACTGGGTGCAGAGAAACCTCTAGACCGTATGGCCATACATGCCACACTGGAACATTCAAGGCCACACAATTGAAATGGGTACCAACAAACATATCGGCCACACATACTGCAGGGACACCATTTTGGTGGGGCTACCCAGCATCAACCACGTCCATGTGAATCAATCGCCCTGATACATCTTAATTGACTCATTTCCTTCTACCATGACTAGTTAATATGCACATTTGCAGAAGAGGAAGTAGCTTTGCTACACCGTCTCCCACGCTGGTACTTATCCTATGAAAGAGCTGTCCAGTTGATAAGATTTTGCTGGAATACCTTTCCCTCAGCACCTGATACGCGACACGCAAAGCGGATCTTGCACGAGTCGACCGATCTATGTAGTAGTACAATATTGCAGAAGGTGCATGTAACAGCATGGAGTGCACCAAAGGCTAGAAGGCTGTAACTGGTCTGGAATTGGAACACAAGCTTAAAACAAATCACTTGCTATTTGTCCTCATAGGACTATATGTGTTTGGCCAGAGAACATCTCTGTTGACGAAGTATCAGCAGCTGAACAGATCTGACTGGGCGGAATTGACTTGAGCAAGCTCAACAAGAATACTCAAATTCCACGAGCCCAGCAGACTCAATTCTTCCTCGTGAAGACGCCTAGCATCTAGAAGTATTATCCAGCTCAACAGGCTTTGCAGGCAAAGAGGGGGCCGCAACAAGAAGACTAGTTACAGAACTCGCAGGAGAAGTAGATACTAGAGCAGGGAAGCGCACCTTGCCGGCGATGACGAGCCAGCAGTCCTTGGCGACGTTGTGCTTGGCGACCTCCTCGAAGCCGAACATCTTCTTCTCGCCGGCCATGGCTCGCAACACACGCGCCCACGCTGCCCTGAGGGGAGAGGCCAAGAATTCCACGCCACCAAATAAAAACAAAAAATCAGTCCTCCATGTGCACCTAGATCCACGACACGTCGTCGGGAGAAAAGCGGTTGGGGCGCTGTTGGTTGGCCGTCGGGTCGCTCTCACTCACCTGGGAGCGGCCGCGAGGCGAGAAGTCGCCGGTGAGGGGGACGGGCAGACGGAGTGGCGCACGCACCGAGAGAGAGAGAAGGAAGCGAGGAGGAAATGGATCACGCGCTTTGGACAGGCCCCCCGCTCCGCGTGCGTGCGCGGTGGCGCCGGAGTCTGCTGTATTTGAGCCCGGCGCGTCCGGCCCCTCCCGCATCCCTTCGCGGCCGTGTTTCCCAAATTGCCCCTCGCGCGGCGGCCCTGGGCCAGACCATGCCGGCCCGTTTCCTCCCTTGGGCTTCAACCGTTTTGGCACCCGCACTTCTCGGCCTCGGCGATCGCTTCCCTTTCCGTTTGCCCAGTCGTACGCGACCGAGTGGCGCGAGAGGAGACACGAGAGAAGTGCCCCGGTGAGACGCTCGCGCCGCGCCTCCGCCCCCAGATCGTGGACCCGACGCCGATCGGTTCGTGCCATGGAGCAGCCCAGGCGGCCCGTACCCGCGGACGACAGGGCGCCGGTGGAGGTGGAGGTGGCGGTGGAGGACGAGGCGGGGGAGGAAGAGGAGGAGCCGCCGCGATCGGCGACGGCGAAGCAGGAGGAGGCCAAGGCGGTGCTGGGCGCCGAGGGGTCCCAGCCGTTCACCACGCGGGAGCTCGTCGGTGAGATCAAGGAGGACGGCGAGGCGGACGGGGGCGGAGGCGTTGGGGAAGGGGACGGGGTCGGATCCGCCGATGCTGAGGGTTCTTCGTCCAGGTTCGTGCAGACGCGCGTCGGTCCTTGTGCCATGATCGTCACTCCATTCAGTACTGCATATCGCCGGGACTTGGTTAGGCTGTTTGCCTTGGGTCGTCCTAGTACCAAGCCATTTGGATAATGGAATCCAAATATGTTGTTTGATCGCTTCACGTTGGGGCCCATGCCATCTATGTGAATCGTGCATTTGAGTCGTTGCTTTGTTCTGGTGGTTAGCTGCTGAAATAGTACTCCCTCCGTGAACTAATATAAGAGCGTTTAGATCACTAGTTTAGTAATCTAAAAGCTCTTATATTAGTTTACAGAGGGAGTACTACATATTACTGATCAGCTATTCTAGTGTCATTTCGTGTTTCTTATCAGGGTAGCGGCAATTGGCATGCAATTTTACTGCAATTCTGCAACATCATAGGTGTTGATATTGTGTTGTCCTGTCTAAAAAATGAACGATACAAGTATATTCCATTTTCCATTTGTATTGGCAGAGGAGTGTTTCATCAGACGCTGAACAAGCTGTTTTGCATCATGTGGCCAAATTGCAACTGTTCTGTTAATCGATTATACCGTTACAAATGAACTGTTTACTGTTTTTTTCTCTTTACTAACGAAAATTCTGCAAGAATGCTCTTAGTGATAACCGTTCTGTTACTTCTTTTCAATCCTTTCCAGCCGAGATAGCATGCAGCAGTTTTCATCCCATCATGATGTAGCCATGGAATTAATAAATAGTGTCACTGGAGTGGACGAGGAAGGTCGTTCTCGCCAAAGGATTCTTGCTTTTGCTGGAAAAAGGTTTGCTCACCTAGTTACCTTGCCTGAACCCCCCCAAATATTGTAATGACAACAAATTTTTGTGGACTTCATCTGTATTTATTTCTTTACTGCTATCGAGTCTTAAAGATCTGTTGTGCAGATATCTAAATGCAATTGAAAGAAATCCTGATGACCCTGATGCATATTATAATTGGGCCCTAGTCCTCCAGGTAAATCTATAGCCCTTAAACCATATTTGCACAATAACTTTCTTAACACTTACTGTGACCAATATGCGGAATTGGATTTTTGTCGTTTAAACCATGCATGCAAAATGGACATCACAAGATTGATATCAAGGTTATTAAGTGCTCACCTTTTTCAAACTATTATTTTAGGAGAGTGCAGATAATGTGGACCCCAATTCTGGTTCCTCCAAAGACACGTTACTTGAGGAGGCCTGCAAAAAGTATGCTGAAGCTACCCGACTTTGCCCGACTCTTTATGATGTAAGTTTCTTATTTGTTACATTAGTTTGGTATTTGAATTGATAATTTATTAGTTCTCTGGGTTTATATTGTGCAAAATACTATGGCACGGTCATTATTTAGTCTGTGTTAAGCTCTTGGCTAGTTGTACAGAATGTGGCGGCCTCATGGTTCTAGTGGATAAATGCTAGCTAACTGTCGATCGCTTCATATCTTGACGGACATATCCACATTTTGATTATTGATTCTTTTTTTGACACATTTATTTTCCCTTTTAGGCATACTATAACTGGGCCATTGCTATTGCTGATCGAGCTAAAATACGAGGTCGTACCAAAGAAGCCGAAGATCTCTGGAGACTGGTTGGTTCACATATGTATAGGCTTTGTTTGTATTAAGTGCTAAAGTTTTCTCATGTTACTGTGTCCAGATAGTATGTCTGTCTGCTATTACTTTACTTGGTCTGCAGTGGCTGTGAGGCTTGGCGAGTGATGCAATTTTGGTTGATTCTGTTGTTTAGATGATCAAATGCGTTTTTGTTCTAAATAATACTATAGAACAACTTGGCTGCATACTCCTCCATGCTTGATTGAAAAAAAATGCACTTTGGCCAATTGAATAGTAAGCAGCATGGAACCTCATCCCTGATAGATGATGAACTTAATGTTCTGAGGAACACATAGTAAACTATACTTATACAGTGATATAACGGCACTTGAGGCTTAGTTTCTTATAGAATCGTCATATTTACGTTAGATTTGTTAGAAATTTTGAAGTCATAATCTATTTAAAAAAACAGATTCAAAGAGAAACAAATTCCGTAATGGAATGGTAGGATGGGAAAAATATGTCCTAGAGGATTACATAAGTAATCTACCCGTGTCTATTTTTTCTTCTCAGTGTCCTATGGTTTCATGCACATTCTACAAAACCAGGCTTTTGGGTCGATTTTGGATTCTGGTTCATATGTTTTACTTCCATGGTGTTTGGGTTAAATTCACCTTCTCGAAACAGTCATGGAATCACTTGTTCTAGCGAGAGTTTTTTTTTTTGCTGAAGCACTTCTTGCTACTCTAAGTGACTTAACTTTTTGGCATGGGCCAAATAGATGGAAACTCTAATTTCTCTGTTCCAAGGGTACATACATCAGCTTAACTTCTGCCAGCACTCACCTCAAGGACCAATATACATGACATTCCTGATGTACATACCAGAGATTTTAATATTTTATTGCTATATCAGAAGCTTGATAGTTATTCCTTTTTATGCCAAATATACTGTTGTACGGACTAGACCTTTTAAATTTATAGGTGAAGTATGATAGCATGCAATTTTATACAATTTCCCTTTTCCCCAGGCAATACTGAATTATGAGAAGGCTGTCCAGCTAAATTGGAATAGCCCACAGGTCAGCGCTGAACCCTTTTTAATTCATTTTAAAGTTCTTAACGGCACAATATAACATGAAACAAAAAGGTAGAAATGGTCCTACTTGATTCATTGAGCAAAAAAATACACATGTAAATTTGATAAAAAAATACCATAAATGTTCAGAAGACTTCGAGATGATAACATTACTGTAAGAGTTCTATCACGTATGCAATTCACATATGTTGCAGGGAACCTTCTATAGAGGCAGGCCTACTATATTTCCACTTCAAACAATTGTTTTTAAATGGCCTAATTTGTTCGTCGAAGATATAGGCGTGGTCAAACATCTGCTCTTACTCTCAAAATGTCCAAGATATTCAAAACAAATGTTAAAAACATTGTCGTTCAATTGTCATCCTTCATTTATTTTATTCTTGGACTCATGCTTGTTTATGGTGGGAACAAAGACTGGTGCAAAGGCGAAGGGAATTACCCCACCACTGGATCTGGAATTTAAGAAACGACTGTGTTTTCGCCAATGTAGGCCAGTTTGTCAGGTGCTGGTCAGTTGGATTCTGGCCGAGGTCGATTGTGGAAGGCAGCAGGAACAAAAGCCCTTTGGGGCTACCTTTACACGCCTAGGCCTCTTGACCCATGATTAGAGCCTTATGAGGGGACGCCCGTCTCTCTTTTTGTAGATTAGAGTAGGTCTTTTTTTTCTTTTTTAACCTTGAACAGTAGGAGAACCTCCTACTGTAGATTAGAGTAGGTCTTCTCCTAGTCTTGTTTTGGTTTTGCATTTTTGCTTTGATTTTCTATTAATAACAACTGCACGCATTTTGATGCGTGTTCAGAATTTTTTTTGTTACCTTAAGTCAATCTTATTATTTTGTATTTATTCGTGTCCATTATGCATTTTGGAGCAAAGCTATGAGATGAAACATTATGAAATCGTTATGATTTCAGTTTATTAATTTTGATTTTAAAGTATTCACTTGTCATATTAGTGCTGCTTCTACCTAACTTGTTTGCTTCTCTAACTGCAGGCTCTAAATAATTGGGGTCTTGGACTACAGGTACTTATCTTGTAACGTGTTGTTATCTTTGCTTTTTGGGACTGGAATGTTCCTACCTATTTGCTCATTATCCTTTCATTCGAGCTTCTCTATTTTGCTGTTCCTACCTATTTTGCTGTTTGAGTTTCTCTTGTATAGCTGGTATCCCTAGCAGGGTTGGTGTGCGTTTGTATGCTTCGTCTGTATCGGTTGTGGCTTTACATATAAAGCGGGGCGAAAGCCTTTTTCAGCATTATCCTTTCATTTTTTTGAAGGTCATATCCTTTCATTTGTAAGAATATGAATTTGCAATGCAGGAACTGAGCGCCATTGTTCCTGCTCGGGAGAAACAAACCATCATAAAAACAGCTATAAGTAAGGTATTTGCAAATTGTTATTACTTGGTTTGGGAATGATTTACGATAATTTGTTCACTAAAAGATATATCTGTGATAAATTACTGACACCCACTTCCGCTATCAAATCAGTTTCGTGTTGCTATCCAATTGCAATTTGATTTCCATCGGGCTATATACAACCTTGGAACTGTCTTGGTACGTTTCCTGCCTTCCATAGTAACTCACTCGATAACTATGTTTCTTGGCATATTGACACGCTTTTAGTGTATCGACATGAGCTCTTCAGTTTGAATACATTAGCTGAACAAGTTAAACGGTACTCCCTCCGTAAACTAATATAAGAGCGTTTAGAATACTAAAGTAGTCATCTAAACGCTCTTATATTAGTTTACAGAGGAAGTAATAACATAATCCATTTTCTGTGCCCTTCTTAATGTTGCAGTATGGTTTAGCTGAGGATACCATGAGATCTGGGAAGCCAGACGTATCCCCTAATGAGCTTTACAGTCAGTCTGCTATCTATGTTGCAGCTGCTCATGCATTGAAACCAAATTACTCGGTACATGTTAATTTTTCTGCTAGCTGCCTGTTATGTTATATGTGTGTAAAAACTTGAGGATTCATGTAGCATTATTTCGTCTAATGCAGGTCTATCGTAGTGCTTTGCGACTAGTCCGCTTGATGGTAAGATGCAGTTGTATTTCCTGACACTCTTTTTTATTGGTCTATTGTTACCTAATACGTAATAGCTAAGAAGTTGATGTGGCTGCGATATGTGTATTTTCTTTCCAGGTTATGTTGTTTACAATTTACTTATTGAACTGCTTTTGCGAAGCTCTATTCACGAGAAAGCTAGTAGCCTAGGGGATAGGGCTTTGAACCTGGTTAAATTGGTTTCTTTAATATTGCTTTGTCGGTTGTCAATTTTGACACATTTCTTCCCTCTAGATGGTGTCGGCATCGTATCTTGTCATTGATTATGGAAGAATAACTTTGGTCTTGTTGTCATATTAAACGATGCAGTTGCCTTTGCCATATCTCAAAGTGGGATATTTGACCGCTCCTCCAGCCAACAATGCCATTGCACCACACACTGATTGGGAGAGGTCACAGTTTGTTCTGAACCATGAGGGACTCCAGAAGGTTCATCCCTTGTTATTTTGGACAATTATTCCAGTGCAAAGTTGGAGTTACTGGTTTCTTTGTCTGCTTTTTTTGTGACCTTGCCCTTCTGAATCTTATGGTTTTCTTGTAAATCGTAGGCCGATGCCTCTGGCCAGCCTCCATCACAATCAATGGACAGAGGAAGAAAGCCTACCCGAATAGCTGTTGAGGATATTGTTTCTGTGTCAGCATCCGCTGATCTAACATTGCCACCTGGTGCTGGTCTTTGTGTAGATACTGTTCATGGACCTAGGTTCTTGGTATATATCTGCCAGTTGCTTTTATTCGTTTGTTCTATTGAAGTACAGATAATACTATATGTTTTACAACATTCGCAAATGGAATCTGTGACAGGTTGCTGATAGCTGGGAGGCTCTTGACAGTTGGCTAGATGCTTTATGCCTAGTCTACACTATATTTGCAAGAGGGAAAAGTGACGTTCTTGCTGGTATTATTACTGGCTAATATATCATACAGAAAAACTGCACAATGAATAGAAGCTCAGAAATTGTGTAGGCTCATTGTCAATTCATTCTCTCTTGTGGATTTACCTGTGTTGATTTATCCCATGGATTATGTGAAGTAGAGACGTAGAAAATATGTTGATCGGTAACTCATTTCTTCGTCCTGGTAAGACATGTTGTGCCATTATAACAGATGCATTAAGATAAAAGTAAAGTTGTCTTCTTTTTGCGAGGAGAGATAAAGTAAAGTCTACACTTAATTGTCCAAAACCGTCTTTCCAAGTAGGTGACAATATGTGTACAACCCCGTTTTGCCCAAACACATACCTACATAAACCTTCTATTCCCACTCACTTCAATATCCATGGGCATAAATTTGTTGGATAATGAGCAACTAAGCTTAACTGAGGGCCAATGGCCAGTACATATACAGATGTGGTAAAGTGCAGAAAAGCCCCTTATACAATGGGGATGTACACAATGAACTATACACATCTAACACCCCCCTTCCCCTCAAACTCATGGTGGATCAACAACACTGAGTTTGGAGAGGAAAACCCATGCAGCGCCGAGTGCGTGCCTTCGTGAAGAAGTCACCCAATCTGTAACTCAGAGGGCACATAGTGAAGAGCGAGAATCGATCCTCCACAAAGACGCACAAAGTGGGCATCCACACCGATGTGCTTGGTGAGCTCATGCTTCACCGGTCACGCGCAATCTTGATAGCACCGATCGCTGTCGGACAAGAGAGGAGTTGAGGTAGTAGCAGACACACCAAAGTCCTCAAGTAACCATCAGAACCAGATCACCTCACTGCCTAACATAGCCATGGCTCGCAACTCACCTCTCAGACTCGGCGGCTGCATCTGCTTCTTTGTCTTCCGTGCAATAAGAGAGCCACCAAGAAAGACACAATAATAAGGCAATGAAGGCCGATCGGAGGGATCACTAGCCTGTAGCATCGAGTAGGCACCGAGCTCAAGAGAGCTGGAGCGGGGAAAGAAGAGGCGCCGAGAGATCATGCCACGAAGATATCATAGAACACGGAGGAGATGACTATAGTGGACAGAGGTGGGGGCTGAAACGAACTGACTCAGAATGTGGACGGGATAGGAGATGTCAAGACGCGTAACAGCAAGATAGACAAGACTGCCAACAAGGTGACGATAGCGAGTGGGATTAGGGAGAGGATCACCATCAGAGGCACGAAGCTGAACGTTGAGCTCCATGGGAGTCACAACTGTGCGCTTGTTACCGAGAGCTGCGCGAGCAAGAAGGTCCTGAATATATTTTTCTTGGGAGATGTAGAAGCCATCAAAGGTCGAGGAGATCTCAATCCCAAGAAAATAGCAAAGTGGACCAAGATCAGTCATGAGAAACTGGTCGCGAGGCGAGCCTTAACAAAGGCAATGTAATCAGAGTCGTCACCAGTAATGATCATGTCATTAACATAGAGAAGGAGAAGAGTCCGACCACGAGGAGACGTGTGAACAAACAACGCGGGATCATGATCACTGGGCAAGAAACCAGCAGCGGTCACCACAGAGGCGAATCGCTCAAACCAGGCGCGAGGGGCCTGTTTGAGACCATATAGGGAGCGACGAAGTCTACAGACCATACCATCAGGAGCATAGTACCCCGATGGTGGCTGCATATAAACCTCCTCATGCAACTCGCCATTGAGAAAAGCGTTCTGAACATCAAGTTGAGAGATAGACCACTGACGAACAGAAGCCACAACAAGAAGAGTGCGGACAGTGGTCATGTGGGCCACGGGAGCGAATGTCTCATCATAATCGCGCCCCGCTCTCGCTGAAAACCACGGGCCACAAGACGAGCTTTTAGCGCCAAGAGAACCATCGAGCGAGTCTTAAGCTTGTAGACCCACTTGCAGGTGATGGGACGGACACCAGAAGGAAGGGGAACCAGATCCCATGTGCCAGAGCGCTCAAGGGCAGCAAGCTCTTCGGCCATCGCAAGCTGCCATTCAGGCTGAGTCATGGCAGTGCGATAGGAAGTGGGCTCAGTCATAATAGAGAGACCGTACCGATCAGGAGAGTAGCGATCAGGCGGGGGACGAGGCCAAGCACGGAGGTTGTGAACCGGGGGAGGCGTGAGAGGAGGTGCACCAGAGGTGGAAGGCTCGTCAGACGAGACATCCTCAGTACGAGATTGACGAGTATAGTGGAGAGGAAACGGTGAGAGAGGGCGACAGATTGGAGAGGATGGGGGAGAGGTGGAGGAGGAGGATGGAGAAGACGGGGTCGGTGGTGAATGAGAATAAAAGAGAGGTGCCGGAGGAAGAGGTGACACATGAGGCACATAGCAGGGTGTATAGGGAAGGAGAAGGAAAGAAAGGTCGTCCACAGAGACACTCGAGGAAGAAGAACGTGGGTAGTAAGAATGAGACTCGTCAAAAGTCACGTCACACGAGATGCGCAAGCGATGACCCACTGGATCCCAATATCGATAGCCCTTGTGCTCATCACTGTAGCCAAGGAAAGGACACTCAACCGACTGAGCAGTCAGTTTGGTGCGTTCGCGGGGGGCAAGAAGAACATAGCAGACGCATCCAAACATACGAAGAGCTGAGTAGTCAGGAGAGCGACCAGTGAGACACTCCATAGGAATGCCACCCTGCAGAGCAGTCGATGGCTGAATGTTGATGAGATAGGTGGATGCGGAAACAGCCTCAGCCCAAAAATGGGGTGGAAGGGAAGCAGCAATCATCAGCGCACGAGCCGTCTCAAGCAAATTACGATGCTTTCGCTCGGCAACGCCATTCTTAGCATGAGCACCAGGACAGGAGAACTGAGCAAGAGTACCCTGTTCCGCGAGAAAACCACGCAACAGCTGAGAGAGATACTCTCCAACGGAGTCAACACGAAAGGTACGAATGGGCGTGGCAAACTGGGTGTGAACCATGGCAGCAAAACATTTGTATATAGGGAGAACCTCGCTACGAGATTTCATGAAGTAGAGCCAAGTGTAGCGAGAGAAATCATCAATAAACATAACATAGTAGCGATGACCACCTTTTGAATCAAAGGGAGCAGGACCCCAGACATCAGAATGAACTAAGTCAAAAGGACGTTGAGATACAGACTCACTAGTAGGATAAGGTAATTGAGTCTGTTTGCCAAGTCTGCAACCATTACAATGTAAGGAGACTGTCACGCCCAATATGCGACCCTATCCAAAAGGAACTCGAAGGTCCCACCAAGGATAGACCCGCATATTGGAACGCTTTTGCAAGGTGGATATCTTTACATCAACATTACATAAATAGATGGGGATACATACATAAGGCATACAATGCCACATGAATACAACATCATACATCAGAGCACCATCCGACTACGGATGAAACACAAACAGAAACTCAAACGACATCCACCCTGCTAGCCCAGGCTGCCGACCTGGAACCTATCCCCTGATCGAAGAAGCAGAAGAAGAACTCAAAACAAGCAAGCATCCCTCTCGCGTCATGATCATCGCATAACCTGTACCTGCAACTGTTGTTGTAGTAATCTGTGAGCCACGAGGACTCAGCAATCCCATTACCATGGGTATCAAGACTAGCAAAGCTTAATGGGAAAGGAAGGGGTAAAGTGGTGAGGTTGCAGCAGCGACTAAGCAAGTATGGTGGCTAACATACGCAAATGAGAGCGAGAAGAGAAACAAAGGAATGGTCGTGAAGCTAGCAATGATCAAGAGGTGATCCTGAACACCTACTTACGTCAATCATAACACAGAAACCGTGTTCACTTCCCGGACTCCGCCGAGAAGAAACCATCACGGCTACACACGCGGTTGATGCGTTTTAATTCGGATCTGGTGTCAAGTTATCTACAACCGGACATTAACAAATTCCCATCTGTCACATAACCGCGGGCACGGCTCTCGAAAGTTTAAACCATGCAGGGGTGTCCCAACTTAGCCCATGACAAGCTCTCGCGATCAACGAAGGAATAGACCTTCTCCCAGGAAGACCCGATCAGTCTCGGAATCCCGGTTTACAAGACATTTCGACAATGGTAAAACAAGACCAGCAAGACCTCCCGGCGTGCCGACATCCTGATAGTAGCCGCGCGTATCTCGTCTCAGGCCACGACCGGATGAGCAGTCCGTACAACTAAAACCAGACCTCAAGTTTCCCTGAGGGGGCTCTGCAAAGGGCTCTAGTTTGGACCAACACTTAGACAAGCATTGGCCCGGGGGGGCTGAATAAAGATGACCCTTGGGTTAATTACTCCCAAGGGAAAAGTAGGTGGTGGTGAGGCAAATGGTAAAACCAATGTTGGGCCTTGCTGGACAAGTTTTATTCAAAGCGAACTGTCAGGGGGGTCCCATAAATCACCCGACCGCGTTAGGAACGCAAAATCCGGGAACATAACACCGGTATGACAGAAACTAGGACGGCAAGAGTGGAACAAAACACCAGGCATAAGGCCGAGCCTTCCACCCTTTACCAAATATATAGATGCATTAATAATATAAGAGATATTGTGATATCCCAACAAAACCCTGTCCACCATGGAGAAATCTTCAACTTCACCTGCAGCTAGCAACGCTATAAGAGGGGCTGAGCAAAGCGGTAACATAGCCAAACAACGGTTTGCTAGGAATGGTGTCAAAGGTTAGAGGTTCATGGCAATTTGGGAGGCTTGATAAACAGGTAATAGGTAGCGCAGCATAGCGATAGAACGAAGCAACTAGCATAGCAATGATAGTAGTGAGATCCAGGGTAGCGGTCATCTTGCCTGAAATCCCGCAAGGAAGAAGAACGAGTCCATGAAGAAGACGAACGGATGAAGCCGAACCAACCATAGACCGAACGCATCCTCACGATCGCAACGAAACGGAACTATCGAGAAGAAGCACACAACAAAGTAAACACACCACACATGAACAAGACATGATGCACAACAAGCATGATGCATGGCAAAGCTACATGAAGCTACTCATGGCAAGAGATGATGCAAACAAGAACAACACACCAAGGCAAGTTTAAATGAGGCCGGAAACAATATATAACAATTCCGGTAAGTCCTCATATGCAAATTTCGAAATTGGTCCAGAACTGAATAAACCTTATGTTCAAGTTGGTAAACAGCAAGTTAAGATGCACCAAGATGATCTACACGAAATTCTAGTCAAGTTACATATAAAGTTCATTAGATTCGGAGCTACGGCCTAGAAGATATGAGCAAAACAAGTTAAGCATGTCATTGATACAAAATGCACCCAAACATCAAGCAAACACACCAAAACAAGGATGCAACATGGTAATATGAAGCTACATGCAAAATCAAGCAAGGTTCATATAGAGCACACTCAAAACAGAGCAACGGTGCAACACATACACTCTATACAAGTCATAACAACAATCTGTCCATAACAGCAACTAGGCATCTTACAAGCATCAAAACAATAAGCTACAGCACCCCAACATAATAACAAAAGGCATGGGCATGAAGTACAGGCAAAGCATAACAAAACATGAACACTGAGCTATCTCCAGAAACAACTAGAACATGCTCCAAAACACATGGTAAGATTGCAAATAATAACAGTTTCAGACTTTAGCAGAAATAACATCAGGTTGCAATGTTTAGAGCTATCAAACAACATGTTACAGGAAGCTATCATGGCAAACAAAGGCATGGCATGAATCTACTAAAATCATAGATCGAAAGTCCCTTACTGACCATGAGCCAAAAAGGCATAGAAAATATGATGGCACCCATGTAAAATGGCAAGTTATATTACAGATTCATACATGGCAGGAACAACAATAAGTAGGCATGTTGGTGAGCTTGAACCACTCACTACAGAGCAATACATGGCATGGCAAGGCACCCAACAGTAAGAAGACATGTTTATGAAGCTAAGCATGGCAAGAACAAGGTCATAGGGTGCATGGATCACTAGGAAAACACATGGGAACAAGTGAACTTAATGTTAACAGGCTGACAGCAACATTTTCAAGCAACTTTGGAGCAAGATAACAACATGTTCCAGCAGGCTATAATTGCCAACAAGGGCATGAGTGGATAGAGCAAGACATTTAGATCAAAACATGTTTATAGAACACCTCCAGATTATGCATAGAATGACTAGTAGAGGCATGTTAACATAGCAACAAAATATAACAGAATCTGTCAGGAAAACAGCAACAGCAACTACCCTACTTATCAAGCTTGATGCACTCAGCACACAACTCACAAAAATACATGGTTGGCAGCCCTGGAAAGATGGCATGGCATAGATCAACATACATGTAGACATCAACCTCATAGGATGCACACATCAATCATGGCTAAAATGACAAATGAGCAAGTTATAACAGTTTTAGCAGATTAACATCAACATGCACTCTTCCAACAGCATTTCGGGCATCAAGATGAGCTCATATGAAAATGATGCAATGCATTGAAATGAAGTACTCGTCGAGACGAACAATTTGACATATTACACGCATGAAACGGAGCTACGGATGCAGAGATACAGCAGGTCAAACATGGCATGAAAATATCACAGAAATCCGGGGACTTAGTCGTTTTCAGAGGGGGGAAAATCAACCTGTCCGGATCTGGATCGGGATCTCGGCGGCACGGGAACCAAGGTTCGCCGGGGTGGCCGCCGGAGACGAGGGAGAGGCCGGAGGAGGAGGTGGTCGGCGAGGGGGCGCGGGGAGGAGCTCCGGTCGGCGCGCGGCGGGCGGCGAGGCGGGCGCTGGGGGTTTGGGCGATGGCGAGCGGCGGCAAATACGGGCGACGAGGTTCGGCGCGGTGGGCGGGCGATCTGGCGGCGAGGAGGGAGGCAGCGAACGGCAAAGGAGGAGCGGGCGGGCGGCGACGGAGAGCCATGGCCCGCGAACGGCGGCGGAGCCAGTGGAGGAGGCTTGGGCGGCGAGAGCGGGCGGGCATGACGGACCTCTGGGGCCAGCTGGCTTGGGCTCATGGGCCGTGGCGGCGTGTGTGGCTGGGTACACGGGTGGCGGGGATTGGGCGCGGGCGGCGGAGGCTGAGGTGGCGCCCTGCTGTTGGCCGGGGTGAGGTGGCCGGAGGCGGTGGACACGTCCGGCTGCGGGCGGACATGTCCGGCGGGCGAGAGGGAGGCTAGGCTAGGGTTCCATCCGCGAAAATGGAAGGGGAGGGACGTTTATATAGGCATAGGGAGCTAGGAGAGTCCAAATGAGGAGCGGTTTTCAGCCACGCGATCGTGATCGAACGACCGAGAGCATGGAGGGGAGTTAGGTGGGTTTTGGGCCACTTTGGAGGGGGTGTTGGGCTGCAACTCAAAGAGGCTTTACGGTTACCCGGTTAACCGTTGGAGTATCAAACGACCTCCAAATGGCATGAAACTTGATAAGCGGTCTACCGGTGCTATACCAAGGACGCTTGGCAAACCTCGGGCCATTCCAAGAAAGTTTAACACCCGCTCACAACAGGAGAGAAGAAGGGGACGCCGGAGGACATAGGTGTGCCGGATTGCAAAACGGACAACGGGGAAAATGCTCGGATGCATGAGATGAACATGTATGCAAAATGAAATGCACATGATGACATGATATGAAACGCAGATGATGACATGGCAAAGTGCAACACGCAAGCAAATGACATGGGAACGACGGCGAATAACTGGCGGACACCTTGCGCATCGAATCTGGGGCGTTACAACACTCCTCCACTAACAAGAGATCTCGTCCCGAGATCTTAGGACCGAGACCGAAGGGAAAAAGGGATGAGGTGAAACAAGAACTCAAGAGAAGGAGCAAAGAATCGAGAGCACTCGAGAAGAAAAGAGAAACGACGAGGATGCCGAGAATCGAAAACCCACGGAAACAGATAGACTATGAAACGACTCGTTCTAACCGGAGTGGTTAGAATGAGAAAAGAAACGAATAAGACTGAAAGGATTTAGGCAGCACTCCGGCTGAACATGGAAAGAATAGAACACACGCTTGAGAGGATGGAATGATACTTGATGAAGACATGACACAAAACCTCCGGAAAGAATTGAAAGAGTTGAATGAAAAGAACGGATAAGGATATGACAACTTGTGCCACGAATGAAATAGAAAGCAACCTTAGAAGAAAAGATTGAACGGAGTTGTTGAGAAAAATCAACAACGAAAAGAATAAGCTTGTCGTGGACTTATGGATAACATCTCAAAATTATGAGGTGATCTCCGACCACAAGCGGAAATGATTGGATAGCTGAGAAGAACGAAGAAATGCAAAACTCCACTTCAAAAGGATACAGAGATTTAACTGCACTTCGAGATGCAAGAAGAAAAGGTACTAGAACTCCTTGGACAAGAATCTTGATGAACTCTTGAAGAATGAATAAAATCATGAAGAACCACCATGAAGAACTCCGGTGACAAAAGAATGACGAGATAAAATGAATGATGAAAGAATAAAATGAAAGCTTGTGATGATTTAGATGGAGGTTCCGACAAGATGACCGAGAAAATTGAACTCCGGAAAAGAAAAGATGAAAACGCTTGGAACTAGAATTTATTCAACAAGACCAAACTCCGAAGGAAAGGATTACTCGCTTGGAGGAAATAAGAATAAGATTTATTGTATGCTTATCCTTCATCAAATTAAATTGATGAGAAGCAATGGATTTTTCATACTACTTATTCTTCTTGAAAGAGAATTGAGAGGTGACATATCGCAAACTTGAGAAGGTCTTCATGAACCACCGGTAGAATTGAAAAGAACGAATGAATTAATATGATAAACAAAGAAAAAGAATCTTGAACGAACCACCGTTAGAATTCAAAAATTGAATGATGAAAGAGAATGAATCACCGGGAAGAATTAGAAGAACCAAATATGCAAAGGGGATTTAGATGCAAAAGAACAAAGAGGTCATGAGGTGATTAAGAACACTTGAACGAAGCACCGGGATAAATAGCGAACGATAACTGGAATGATGGCCTCCGGATGATTGAGAGAGAAAGCAACTCCTGAAATGCTTCGGATGAATTAAAAGAATTTGCATGACTTGAAACAATTTAATAGGATAACTGAAGGAAATATGCCCTAGAGGCAATAATAAAGTTATTATTTATTTCCTCATATCATGATAAATGTTTATTATTCATGCTAGAATTGTATTAACCGGAAACATAATACATGTGTGAATACATAGACAAACATATAGTCACTAGTATGCCTCTACTTGACTAGCTCATTAATCAAAGATGGTTATGTTTCCTAACCATAGACATGTGTTGTCATTTGATTAAATGGGATCACATCATTAGGAGAATGATGTGATTGACATGACCCATCCGTTAGCTTAGCACTTGATCGCTTAGTATTCTGCTATTGCTTTCTTCATGACTTATACATGTTCCTGTAACTATGAGAATTATGCAACTCCCGTTTACCGGAGGAACACTTTGGGTACTACCAAACGTCACTTAAAACAACGTAACTGGGTGATTATAAAGGAGTACTACAGGTGTCTCCGAAGGTACATGTTGAGTTGGCATATTTCAAGATTAGGATTTGTCACTCCGATTGTCGGAGAGGTATCTCTGGGCCCTCTCGGTAATACTCATCACCTAAGCCTTGCAAGCATGTAACTAATGAGTTAGTTATGAGATGACGACACGGAACGAGTAAAGAGACTTGCCGTAACGAGATTGAACTAGGTATTGGATACCGACGATCAAATCTCGGGCAAGTAACATACCGATGACAAAGGGAACAACGTATGTTGTTGTGCGGTTTGACCGATAAAGATCTTCATAGAATATGTAGGAACCAATATGGGCATCAGGTCCCGCTATTGGTTATTGACCGTAGACGTGTCTCGGTCATGTCTACATTGTTCTCGAACCGTAGGGTCCGCACGCTTAAGGTTTCGATGACAGTTATATTATGAGTTTATGTATTTTGATGTACCGAAGTTTGTTCGGAGTCCCGGATGTGATCACGGACATGACGAGGAGTCTCGAAATGGCCAAGACATAAATATTGATATATTGGACGGATATATTTGGACACCGGAAAGGTTCCGGAAGAGTTTGGGAATATACCGAGACTCGGAGGTTACCGAACCCCGGTAAGTATATGGGCCTTATTGGGCCCTATTGGAAGGGAGGGAGAAGGAGCAAGGGAGGGGGCGCCCCCCCAAGCCCAATCCGAATTGGGAGGGGGGGCGGCCCCCCTTTCCTTCTTTCCTTCCCCCCTTCCTTCCTACTACTACTACTCCTTCCTTCCCTCCATCTTGGATTAGGAAAGGAGGAAACCTACTTGGAGTAGGTTTCTCCCCCTATGGCGCCGCCCCCTTGGGCCGCCACCTCCTCCCTCCCTCCTTTATATACGGGGTAGGGGCACCCTAGACACAAGTTGATCATTGAGATCGTTCCTTAGCCGTGTGCGGTGCCCCCCTCCACGATATTACACCTCGGTCATATTGTAGCGGTGCTTAGGAGAAGCCCTGCGACAGGAAAACATCAAGATCGTCACTACGCCGTCGTCTCGACGGAACTCCCCCGCCTCGCTGGATCGGAGATCGGGTGCGCCATCGAGCTGACGTGTGTCAAGAACTCGGAGGTGCCGAGTAACGGTGCTTGGATCGGTTGGACTGGGAGGACGTCGACTACTTCCTCTATGTTGCGTCAACGCTTCGCTTGGTCTCACGAGGGTACGTAGACAACACTCTCCCTCTCGTTGCTATGCATCACCATGATCTTGCGTGTGCGAGGAATTTTTGAAATTACTACGTTCCCCAACAGATGGTATCCGAGCCTAGGTTTTATGCGTTGATGTTATATGCACGAGTAGAACACAAGTGAGTTGTGGACGATATAAGTCATCCGCCTACCAAAGATGTCATACTTTGGTTCAGCGGTATTGTTGGATGAAGCGGCCGGACCGACATTACGTGACGCTTACGCGAGACTGGTTCTACCGACGTGCTTTGCACAGTGGTGGCGGTGTCGGTTTCTCCAACTTTAGTTGAACTGAGTGCATACGCCGGTCCTTGTGAAGGTTAAAACGAGTCTATTTGACAAACTATCGCTGTGGTTTTGATGCGAGGTAAGAACGGTTCTTGCTAAGCCCATAGCAGCCACGTAAAATTTGCAACAACAAAGTAGAGGACGCCTAACTTGTTTTTGCAGGCATGTTGTGATGTGATATGGTCAAGACGTGATGCTATATTTTATTATATGAGATGATCATGTTTTGTAACCGGTTATCGACAATGGCAGGAGCCATATGGTTGTCGCTTATTGTATGAAATGCAAGCATACTGTAATTGCTTTACTTTATCACTAAGCGGTAGCGATAGTCGTAGAAGCAATAGATGGTGTAACGACAACGATGCTACGATGGAGATCAAGGTGTCGCGCCAGTGACGATGGTGATCACGATGGTGCTTCGGAGATGGAGATCACAAGCACAAGATGATGATGACCATATCATATCCCTTATATTGATTGCATGTGATGTTTATCCTTTATGCATCTTATCTTGCTTTGATTGACGGTAGCATTTTAAGATGATCTCTCACTAATTATCAAGAAGTGTTCTCCCTGAGTATGCACCGTTGCGAAAGTTCTTCGTTTTTGAGACACCACGTGATGATCGGGTGTGATAGGCTCTACGCTCAAATACAACGGTGCAAAACAGTTGCACACGCGAATACTCGAGTTATACTTGACGAGCCTAGCATATCTGAGATATGGCCTCGGAACACGAGATCGAAAGGTCGAGCGTGAATCATATAGTAGATATGATCAACATAGAGATGTTCACCATTGAAACTACTCCATCTCACGTGATGATCGGACATGGTTTAGTTGATTTGGATCACGTGATCACTTAGATGACTAGAGAGATGTCTGTCTAAGTGGGAGTTCTTTAGTAATATGATTAATTGAACTTAAATTTATCATGAACTTAGTACCTGATAGTATTTTGCTTGTCTATGTTTGTTTGTCGATAGATGGCTCGTGCTGTTGTTCCGTTGAATTTTCATGCGTTCCTTGAGAAAGCAAAGTTGAAAGATGATGGTAGCAATTACACGGATCGGGTCCGTAACTCGAGGATTATCCTCATTGTCGCACGTAAGAGCTACGCCCTAGAAGCACCGCTGGGTGCCAGCTCTCATCGATGTAACCGACGACGTTAAGAACGTCTCGCGAGCAAAGCGATGACTACTCTATAGTTCAATGTGCCATGCTTTACGGCTTAGAACCGGGTCTTCAACGACGTTTTGAACGTCATGGAGCATATGAGATGTTCCAGAGTTGAAGTTAATATTTCAAGCAAATGCCCGGATTGAGAGATATGAAGTCTCCAATAAGTTCTACAACTGCAAGATGGAGGAGAACATTCTGTCGGTGAGCATATACTCAAAATGTCCGGGTATAATAATAACTTGATTCAACCGGGAGTTAATCTTCCGGATGATAGCGTCATTGATGAATTCTCCAATCATCGCCACCAAGCTACAAGAGCTTTGTGATGAACTATAATATGCAAGGGATGAACAAGACTATTCCCGAGCTCTTCGCGATCTTCGAAAGCATGGAGGTAGAAATCAAGAAGGAGCATCAAGTGTTGATGGTCAACAAGACCACTAGTTTCAAGAAAAAGGGCAAAGGGAAGAAGAAGGAACTTCAAAAGAACAGCAAGCAAGTTGCTGCTCAAGAGAAGAAACCCAAGTGCGGACCTAAGCCTAAAATCGAGTGCTTCTCATGCAAGCGATCGACACCGAAGCGGAACTGCCCCAAGTATTTGGCGGATAAGAAGGATGGCAAAGTGAACAAAGGTATATGTGATATACATGTTATTGATGTGTACCTTACTAATGCTCGCAGAGCACCTGGGTATTTGATATCGGTTCATTGCTAATATTTGCAACTCAAAGCAGAGACTACGGATTAAGCGAAGATTAGCTAAGGACGAGGTGACGGCGCGCGTGGGAAATGGTTCCAAAGTCGATGTGATCGCGGTCGGCACGCTACCTCTACATCTACCATCGGGATTAGTTTTAGACCTGAATAATTGTTATTTGGTGCTGCGTTGAGCATGAACATTATATCTGGATCTTGTTTGATGCGAGATGGTTATTCATTTAAATCAGAGAATAATGGTTGTTCTATTTATATGAGTAATATCTTTTATGGTCATGCACCCTTGAAGAGTGGTCTATTTTTATTGAATCTCAATAGTAGTGATACACATATTCATAATGTTGAAGCCAAAAGATGCAGAGTTGATAATGATAGTGCAACATATTTGTGGCACTGCCGTTTAGGTCATATCGGTGTAAAACGCATGAAGAAACTCCATACTGATGGACTTCTGGAATCACTTGATTATGAATCACTTGGTACTTGCGAACCGTGCCTCATGGGCAAGATGAGTAAAACACCGTTCTCCGGATCTATGGAGAGAGCAACAAATTTGTTGGAAATCATACATACAGATGTATGTGGCCCGATGAATGTTGAGGCTCGTGGCGGATATCGTTATTTTCTCACCTTCACAGATGATTTGAGCAGATATGGGTATATCTACTTAATGAAGCACAAGTCTGAAACATTTGAAAAGTTCAAAGAATTTCAGAGTGAAGTAGAAAATCATCGTAACAAGAAAATAAAGTTTCTACGATCTGATCGTGGAGGAGAATATTTGAGTTATGAGTTTGGTTTACATTTGAAACAATGCGAAATAGTTTCGCAACTCACGCCACCTGGAACACCTCAACGAAATGGTGTGTCCGAACGTCGTAATCGTACTTTACTTGATATGGTATGATCTATGATGTCTCTTACCGATTTACCGCTATCGTTTTGGGGTTATGCTTTAGAGACGGCCGCATTCATGTTAAATAGGGCACCATCAAAATCCGTTGAGACGACGCCTTATGAACTGGGGTTTGGCAAGAAACCAAAGTTGTCGTTTCTTAAAGTTTGGGGCTGCGATGCTTATGTGAAAAAACTTCAACCAGATAAGCTCGAACCCAAATCGAGAAATGTGTCTTCATAGGATACCCAAAGGAGACTATTGGGTACACCTTCTATCACAGATCCGAGGGCAAGATTTTCGTTGCTAAATTCGGATCCTTTCTAGAGAAGGAGTTTCTCTCGAAAGAAGTGAGTGGGAGGAAAGTAGAACTTGATGAGATAATCAGTATCTACTCCCTTATTGAAGGTAGCTCATCACAAGAACCGGTTCTCGTGACAACTACACCAATTAGTGAGGAAGCTAATGATATTGATCATGAAACTTCAGATCAAGTTTCTATTGAACCTCGAGGTCTACAGAGTAAGATCCGCACTGAGTGGTACGGTAATCCTATTCGAAGTCATGTTACTTGACCATGATGAACCTCACGAACTATGAGGAAGCGATGATGAGCCCAGATTCCACAAAATGGCTAGAGGCCATGAAATCGAGATGGGATCCATGTATGAAAACAAAGTATGGACTTTGGTTGACTTGTTCGATGATCGGCAAGCCATTGAGAATAAATGGATTTTTAAGAAGAAGACCGACGCTGATGGTAATGTTATCGTCTACAAAGCTCGACTTGTTGCGTAAAGGTTTTCGACAAGTTCAAGGGTTGACTACGATGAGACTTTCTCACCCGTAGCGATGCTTAAGTCTGTCCGAATCATGTTGGCTATTGCTGCATTTCATGATTATGAAATTTGGCAGATGGATGTCAAGACTGCATTCTTGAATGGATTTCTAGAAGAAGAGTTGTATATGATGCAGCCGGAAGGTTTTGTTGATCCAAAATGTGCTGACAAAGTTTGCAAGCTTCAGCGTTCCATTTATGGACTGGTGCAAGCATCTCGGAGTTGGAATAAACGCTTTGACAGTGTGATCAAAGCATATGGTTTTATACAGACTTTTGGAGAAGCCTGTATTTACAAGAAAGTGAGTGGGAGCTCTGTAGCATTTCTAGTTTTATATGTTGATGACATATTATTAATTGGAAATGATATAGAATTCTCGGATAGCATGAAGGGATACTTGAATAAAAGTTTTTCAATGAAAGACCTCGGTGAAGCTGCTTATATATTGGGCATCAAGATCTATAGAGATAGATCAAGACGCTTAATAGGACTTTCACAAAGCACATACCTTGACAAAATTTTGAAAAGTTCAAAATGGATCGAGCAAAGAAATGGTTATTGCACTGTGCTACAAGGTGTGAAGTTGAGTCAAACTCAATGCCCGACCACAAGCAGAAGATAGAGAGAAAATGAAAGGTGTTCCTATGCTTCAGCCATAGGCTCTATCATGTATGCAATGTTGTGTACCGGACACGACGTATGCTTAGCAATAAGCTTGGCAGAAGGTACCAAAGTAATCCAGAGTGGATCATCGGACAGCGGTCAAGAACATCCTGAAATACCGAAAAGGACTAAGGATATGTTTCTCGATATGGAGGTGACAAAGAGCTAGTCGCAAATGGTTACGCCGATGTAAGCTTTGACACCGATCCGGACGATTCTAAATCGCAAACCGGATACGTGTTTATATTAAACGGTGGAGCTGTGAGTTGGTGCAGTTCTAAACAAAGCGTCGAGAGGGATCTACATGTGAAGCGAGTATATAGTCGCTTCAAGCAAAGAAATGAAGGAGTCGGATGAAGGAGTTCATTTCCGATCTAGGTGTCATACCTAGTGCATCGGGACCAATGAAGATCTTTCGTGACAATCTTGGTGCAATTGCCTTGGCAAAGGAATCCAGATTTCACAAGAGGACCAAGCACATCAAGAGACGCTTCAATTCCATTCGGGACCAAGTCCAAGTGGGAGACATAGAAATTTGCAAGATACATACGGATCTGAATGTTGCAGACCCGCTGACTAAGCCTCTCTCACGAGCAAAACATGATCAGCACCAAGACTCCATGGGTGTTAGAATCATTACTATGTAATCTAGATTATTGACTCTAGTGCAAGTGGGAGACTGAAGGAAATATGCCCTAGAGGCAATAATAAAGTTATTATTTATTTCCTCATATCATGATAAATGTTTATTATTCATGCTAGAATTGTATTAACCGGAAACATAATACATGTGTGAATACATAGACAAACATATAGTCACTAGTATGCCTCTACTTGACTAGCTCATTAATCAAAGATGGTTATGTTTCCTAACCATAGACATGTGTTGTCATTTGATTAAATGGGATCACATCATTAGGAGAATGATGTGATTGACATGACCCATCCCGTTAGCTTAGCACTTGATCGTTTAGTATTCTGCTATTGCTTTCTTCATGACTTATACATGTTCCCGTAACTATGAGAATTATGCAACTCCGTTTACGGAGGAACACTTTGGTACTACCAAACGTCACAACGAATCGGGTGATTATAAAGGAGTACTACAGGTGTCTCCAATGGTACATGTTGAGTTGGCATATTTCAAGATTAGGATTTGTCACTCTGATTGTCGGAGAGGTATCTCTGGGCCCTCTCGGTAATACTCATCACCTAAGCCTTGCAAGCACGTAACTAATGAGTTAGTTATGAGATGACGACACGGAACGAGTAAAGAGACTTGCGTAACGAGATTGAACTAGGTATTGGATACCGACGATCAAATCTCGGCAAGTAACATACCGATGACAAAGGAACAACGTATGTTGTTGTCGCGGTTTGACCGATAAAGATCTTCATAGAATATGTAGGAACCAATATGGGCATCCAGGTCCCGCTATTGGTTATTGACCGAGACGTGTCTCGGTCATGTCTACATTGTTCTCGAACCGTAGGGTCCGCACGCTAAGGTTTCGATGATGGTTATATTATGAGTTTATGTATTTTGATGTACGAAGTTTGTTCGAGTCCCGGATGTGATCACGGACATGACGAGGAGTCTCGAAATGGTCGAGACATAAAGATTGATATATTGCGGATATATTTGGACACGGAAAGGTTAGGAAGAGTTTGGGAATATACCGAGCTCGGAGGTTACCGAACCCCGTAAGTATATGGGCCTTATTGGGCCCTATTGGAAGGAGGGAGAAGGAGCAAGGAGGGGCACACCCCCAAGCCCAATCCGACTGGGAGGGGGCGGCCCCCTTTCCTTCTCTCCTTCCCCTCTTCCTTCCTACTACTACTACTCCTTCCTTCCCCCTCCATCTTGGATTAGGAAAAGGAGGGGAAACCTACTTGGAGTAGGTTTCTCCCCCCTATGGCGCGCCTCCCCCTTGGGACGGCCACCTCCTCCCTCCCTCCTTTATATACGGGGGTAGGGGGCACCCTAGACACAAGTTGATCATTGAGATCGTTCCTTAGCCGTGTGCGGTGCCCCCCTCCACGATATTACACCTCGGTCATATTGTAGCGGTGCTTAGGAGAAGCCCGCGACAGAAAACATCAAGATCGCCACCACGCCGTCAGGTCGACGGAACTCCCCAGCGCCTCTGCTGGATCGGAGATCGGGGTGCGCCATCGAGCTATACGTGTGTCAAGAACTCGGAGGTGCCGAGTAACGGTGCTGGATCGGTTGGACCGGAGGACGACGACTACTTCCTCTACGTTGCGCCAACGCTTCGCTTCGGTCTCACGAGTGCGTGAGACAACTCTCCCCTCTCGTTGCTATGCATCACCATGATCCTGCGTGTGCGTAGGAATTTTTTTGAAATTACTACATTCCCCAACAATAACATCGAGCTAGCATCGCGAATCTCCGGGGAACGGACAAGATTAAAGAGAAATCTTCTTCTTTGGTCTTCAAATGATGACGAGAAACACCACCAAAATTACTGAGATACTCCGGGAGATCGAAAAAACGAAGAGGTTGAGCCAACAATGAAAAGAATTTGAAAGAGATCTTGGAGAAGGCATGTGACTGATGGAATCCATTCTTACATCACACTTGAAAAGAATTGAGAATAACTCCGGGGAATTAGAAGAGTCAGGTAAGATCATGGGAAAAGACCTGTGGGTTAGGGCCCACTAAAAAGATAACACCGTTGGAAAAGGATTGTTGAACAGATAGATGATGCACCGGAACAATAGAATTATTTGAATGAGGTGACAACCTTGAATTAATTCGAACACAGACAAATCTCCTGAGATGTCTTGAACTCCGGAAGGATTAAATGGCGAAAGGCGAACGAGCAGGGAAAACACTTGAGCCGAGGGAAAGAATGTGATCAACCCGAAAAACTTGAATTGGGTCCACCGAAAAAGAAAAAGAGATGAAGAATGACGAACGAGACGAGAATTCACCGGTTGAAATAATTGAGTGAAGACTGAAGAGGCTCCGTACGAATGAAATTGATGGACGAAAGAGATTCAGGCTCCGGGAAGAAAAAGGGTGGGAGGGCGGGAAAAACACAGGCAACTGGAAGGGGAATCGACGAATATCTTAAAGAGGAAACACCGGTTGAAATCATTGAGGAAAGAAAGCACATACTTCGCACGAGTAGAAAGCATACTCGATTACGGACTCCGGATCCAAGGAGAAAAAGGGGTGGGCGGGTGGGAAAAGAAAAACAACTGAGGATTGAATTCAAAGATGAAGATGGTCGAGACAACTTGACGAGACATGCACCGGATAAAAAGAGGGTGGAAAACTCACGAAACTAACCACGTGATCCTAAAGAAAAATGTTGAAGGGGAAGAGGAGTAATTGAAAACACCTACGTCAAGATTCTTCACCAGAGCTACGAAGGGGCAGAGGAGTAAAAAGAATTCCTACTCTCCGATATAACTAGACTCCAAAAACAAGTTTATTCTAGACTCAACAACGACCAAACTACACGATCAATCAAGGGGGGGCTCCTAGGGTCGGTCGAGGCTCTGATACCAACTTGTCATGCCCAATATGCGACCCTATCCAAAAGAAACTCGAAGGTCCCACCAAGGATAGACCCGCATATTGGAACGCTTTTGCAAGGTGGATATCTTTACATCAACATTACATAAATAGATGGGGATACATACATAAGGCATACAATGCCACATGAATACAACATCATACATCAGAGCACCATCCGACTACGGATGAAACACAAACAGAAACTCAAATGACATCCACCTTGCTAGCCCAGGCTGCCGACCTGGAACCTATCCCCTGATCGAAGAAGCAGAAGAAGAACTCAAAACAAGCAAGCATCGCTCTCGCGTCATGATCATCGCATAACCTGTACTCAAGAATCGTTGTTGTAGTAATCAGTGAGCCACGAGGACTCAGCAATCCCATTACCATGGGTATCAAGACTAGCAAAGCTTAATGGGAAAGGAAGGGGTAAAGTGGTGAGGTTGCAGCAGCGACTAAGCAAGTATGGTGGCTAACATACACAAATGAGAGCGAGAAGAGAAACAAAGGAATGGTCGTGAAGCTAGCAATGATCAAGAGGTGATCCTGAACACCTACTTATGTCAATCATAACACAGAAACCGTGTTCACTTCCCGGACTCCGCCGAGAAGAGACCATCACAGCTACACACACGGTTGATGCGTTTTAATTCGGATCTGGTGTCAAGTTATCTACAACCGGACATTAACAAATTCCCATCTACCACATAACCGCGGGCACGGCTCTCGAAAGTTTAAACCCTACAGGGGTGTCCCAACTTAGCCCATGACAAGCTCTCGCGATCAACGAAGGAATAGACCTTCTCCCAGGAAGACCCGATCAGTCTTGGAATCCCGGTTTACAAGACATTTCGACAATGGTAAAACAAGACCAGCAAGACCTCCTGCGGCCGACATCCCGATAGTAGCGCAAGATATCTCGTCTCGAGCCACGACCGGATGAGCAGTCCGCATAACTGAAACCAGACCTCAAGTTTTCGAGGGGGCGCGCAAAGGGTTTCTAGTTTGGACCAACACTTAGACAAGCATTGGCCCGGGGCTGAATAAAGATGACCCTTGGGTTAATTACTCCTAGGGAAAAGTAGGTGGTGGTGAGGCAAATGGTAAAACCAATGTTGGGCCTTCTTGGACAAGTTTTATTCAAAGCGAACTGTCGGGGGTCCCATAAATCACCCGACCGCGTTAGGAACGCAAAATCTGGGAACATAACACCGTATGACGGAAACTAGGCGGCAAGAGTGGAACAAAACACGGGCATAAGGCTGAGCCTTCCACCCTTTACCAAATATATAGATGCATTAATAATATAAGAGATATTGTGATATCCCAACAAAACCCCTGTCCACCATGGAGAAATCTTCAACTTCACCTGCAGCTAGCAACGCTATAAGAGGGCTGAGCAAAGCGGTAACATAGCCAAATAACGGTTTGCTAGGAATGGTGTCAAAGGTTAGAGGTTCATGGCAATTTGGGAGGCTTGATAAACAGGTAATAGGTAGCGCAGCATAGCGATAGAACGAAGCAACTAGCATAGCAATGATAGTAGTGAGATCCAGGGTAGCGGTCATCTTGCCTGAAATCCCGCAAGGAAGAAGAATGAGTCCATGAAGAAGACGAACGAATGAAGCCGAACCAACCGTAGACGAACGCATCCTCACGATCGCAACGAAACGGGAACTATCGAGAAGAAGCACACAACAAAGTAAACACACCACACATGAACAAGACATGATGCACAACAAGCATGATGCATGGCAAAGCTACATGAAGCTACTCATGGCAAGAGATGATGCAAACAAGAACAACACACCAAGGCAAGTTTAAATGAGGCCGGAAACAACATATAACAATTCCGGTAAGTCCTCATATGCAAATTTCGAAATTGGTCCAGAACTGAATAAACCTTATGTTCAAGTTGTTAAACAGCAAGTTAAGATGCACCAAGATGATCTACACAAAATTCTAGTCAAGTTACATATAAAGTTCATTAGATTCGGAGCTACAGCCTAGAAGATATGAGCAAAACAAGTTAAGCATGTCATTGATACAAAATGCACCCAAACATCAAGCAAACACACCAAAACAAGGATGCAACATGGTAATATGAAGCTACATGCAAAATCAAGCAAGTTTCATATAGAGCACACTCAAAACGGAGCAACGGTGCAACACATACACTCTATACAAGTCATAACAACAATCTGTCCATAACAACAACTAGGCATCTTACAAGCATCAAAACAATAAGCTACAGCACCCCAACATAATAACAAAAGGCATGGGCATGAAGTACAGGCAAAGCATAACAAAACATGAACACTGAGCTATCTCCAGAAACAACTAGAACATGCTCCAAAACACATGGTAAGATTGCAAATAATAACAGTTTCAGACTTTAGCAGAAATAACATCAGGTTGCAATGTTTAGAGCTATCAAACAACATGTTACAGGAAGCTATCATGGCAAACAAAGGCATGGCATGAATCTACTAAAAGCATAGATCGAAAGTCCCTTACTGACCATGAGCCAAAAAGGCATAGAAAATATGATGGCACCCATGGAATCATGGCAAGTTATATTACAGATTCATACATGGCAGGAACAACAATAAGTAGGCATGTTGGTGATCTTGAACCACTCACTACAGAGCAATACATGGCATGGAAAGGCACCCAACAGTAAGAATACATGTTTATGAAGCTAAGCATGGCAAGAACAAGGTCATAGGGTGCATGGATCACTAGGAAAACACATGGGAACAAGTGAACTTAATGTTAACAGGCTGACAGCAACATTTTCAAGCAACTTTGGAGCAAGATAGCAACATGTTCCAGCAGGCTATAATTGCCAACAAGGGCATGAGTGGATAGAGCAAGACATGTAGATCAAAACATGTTTATAGAACACCTCCAGATTATGCATAGAATGACTAGTAGAGGCATGTTAACATAGCAACAAAATATAATGAGAATCATCGGTCAGAAAACAAGAACAACAACTACCCTACTTATCAAGCTTGATGCACTCAGCACACAACTCACAAAAATACATGGTTGGCACCCCTGGAAAGATGGCATGGCATAGATCAACATACATGTAGACATCAACCTCATAGGATGCACACATCAATCATGGAAAAATGACAAATGAGCAAGTTACAACAGTTTCAGCAGATTAACATCAACATGCACTCTTCCAACAACATTTCAGGCATCAAGATGAGCTCAAATGAAAATGATGCAATCGAATGAAATGAATTACTCGTCGAGACGAACAATTTGACATATTACACGCATGAAACGGAGCTATGGATGCAGAGATACAGTAGGTCAAACATGGCATGAAAATATCACAGAAATCCGAGGACTTAGTCGTTTTCAGAGGGGAGAAAATCAACCTGTCCGGATCTGGATCAGGATCTCGGCGGCACGGGAACCGACGTTCACCGGGGTGGCCGCTGGAGACGAGGGAGAGGCCGGAGGAGGAGGTGGTCGGCGAGGGGGCGCGGGGAGGAGCTCCGGTCGGCGCGGGCGGGCGGCGGCGCAAAGACGGGCGGCGGGCGAGGCCGGCGCGGGCGGGCGCTGGGCGATGGCCGACGAGGCTGCTTGGGGCGCCGGGCGAGCGAGGTTCGCGGCGGCGGGGGCGGGGGGCGCGAGGGGAGGGAGGCAGCAGCGGCGGCGGAAAGGAGGAGGAGCGGGGTGCGGCGACGGAGCCTGCGGGGTGAGCCTGTGGGAGGGCGCTGGCGAGGAGCGGGCGGCGGCGACGGGTTTTGCGGGCCGCCTGCGGGCTGGGCTCGGCGGGGGGTGGCGGTGTGGTGGCCGGGTGGCCACGTGGCGGCAGGGGATTGGGCGCGGGGCGGCGGAGGCTGAGGTGGCGGCCTGCTATTGGCCGGGGTGAGGTGACCGGAGGCGGTGGACACGTCCGGCGGCGGGCGGACATGTCCGGCGGGCGAGAGGGAGGCTAGGCTAGGGTTCCATCCGCGAAAATGGAAGGGGGGGACGTTTATATAGGCATAGGGAGCTAGGAGAGTCCAAATGAGGAGCGGTTTTCGGCCACACGATCGTGATCGAACAACCGAGAGCATGGAGGGGAGTTAGGTGGCTTTTGGGCCACTTTGGAGGGGGTGTTGGGCTGAAACTCAAAGAGTGTAGGATCGTTGAAGGCAAGAGTGTCTAGAGGGGGGGTGATTAGACAACTCGACAAGATAAAAGTTTATGCCTTTTGATTAACACAAGTTTTTAGCAAGATCACAATAGAGATCAAGACAAGCATCATGCATACAAGTCGAGCAACATACTACACATGCAATTCTAGAGAATGGGGCAGCGGAAAGTAAATTGCACATATAGTAAAAGAGAGATTGTGAAGAGCAAACGCAATTTGGAGACACGGAGATTTTTCTCGTGGTTCCGATAGGTGGTGCTATCGTCAATCCACGTTGATGGAGACTTCAACCCACGGAGGGTAACGGCTGCGAGAGTCCACGAAGGGCTCCACCCACGAAGGGTCCACGAAGAAGCAACCTTGTCTATGCCATCATGGCCTACGCCCACGGAGGACTAGCCTTACTCGGGGTAGATCTTCACGAAGTAGGCGATCTCCTTGCCCTTACAAACTTCTTGGTTCAACTCCACATCTTGACGGAGGCTCCCAAGCGACACCTAACCAATCTAGGAGGCACCACCCTCCAAAAGGTAATAGATGGTGTTGGTGATGATGAACTCCTTGCTCTTGTGCTTCAAATGATAATCTCCCCAACACTCAACTCTCCTCACCGATTTGGCTGTGGTGGAAGAAAGCATTGAGTGGAAAGCAACTTGGGAAGGCTAGAAATCAAGTTTCATATGGTAGGAGTGGAGCAACTTGATCTCAACACAAGGGTAGGTAGTTTTCTTCTCGTAAATGTAAGGTAGGAGTGGTAGTTCTTTTCGATGGCTCTCTCCACGAATGAAGAGGAGGTGGAGGGTATTTATAGCCTCCACACAAAATCCAACTGTTACACACATTTGACCAATCTCGGTCAGACCGAAGTTGACAACTCGGTGGGACCGAAAGTTCAAATCTTGTGAACGTTGGGATTTTCGGTGGGACCGAAAATACAATCTCGGTTAGTCCGATTCTTCCAAAGTCTAGGGTTTGCCAATCTCGGTGGGACCGACTTTCTCATCTCGGTGACACCGATTTGAGTACAGAAGGTTACAGAAGCTTGGCAACACTAGTTTCGGTATGACCGAGTTTGGAATCGGAAAATCCGAAATTATTAGGGTTTGGCTATATGGCTGAGGTGGTTCATCTCGGTGTGACTGAGTTTATGGAATCGGTGGGACCGAGATTACTTATGGGTTTATGTTGGAATGAAAGATTGCTGATAGTTTGAGAGATAAATCACTAAGCACTTAGAGCAACCAGATCATCATCATAACCTCATCCCCTTTTAATAGTATTGGCTTTCCTATGGACTCAATGTGATCTTGGATCACTAAACCAAAATGGAGTCTTGAGCTTTTGCCAATCCTTTCCTTAGCATCTTAGGGGTTCACCTTTCTAGTCCTTTTGCCATGCCAGAGTGATTGACTTTCCTGAGACATACTTGATAAAAGCATTAGTCCAACCACAAAGTATGTTGTCATTAATTACCAAAACCACCTAGGGAGCAAATGTGCTTTCAATCTCCCCCTTTTTGGTAATTGATGGCAACACACAAAATAGGATATCAAAGCTTACTGAAAGAAAGACAGGATTATCATTAAAGCTTTGACAAACATGTAGTACATGTGCTCCCCTACAAGTGTGCAAGATTTTAGATTTTGGTTTTGGACTACCACAAGCACACATGAGAGAAAAGCAAGATGTGCTACATGCAGCTTGGCTATATGCATCGAGAGCAGATGAGGATAAATGAGAGATGATGCATATGTGCATGGTGATTTCTTGCAAACAAGTATTCACAAGCAAGTCACCATCATGCACATTCTGCAAGATGCATATACTTACCTTGGAGTTCCTTGGTATTGTACCTGAAGAAATAAACTTGGGAAAACAAGGTTAGATAACACAAGAGTAGTTCTTCAACCAATAGCAAGAACATCAAGAGTACCAAGCCAGGGATGACATGTATAAAGAGTGTCTCATGTTGAGCACTAGCCTGAATCAGCCAACATGTCTCCCAAGACTAAAAGATTTTCAATGAGCTCTGAGAGATTTTGCTTTGCATAAGATACCAATTGTATAAGATACCAATTGTGCTTTTCAGAAGATACCAATAGTGAGATCAAGAGAAGCAAAATCAAGAGAATAATGCCAAATGTATTATCACAGTGAAATATGGCAAAGCTTTGATGTGATCCTCTCCCCCTTAAGGTAAGATTGTTCTTCTTCCTTTAAATTTTCTTTTCTCCCCTTATCCTCCAATCTTCCCTTAAGCTCCCCCTAAATCTTCTCCCCCTTTGACATCAAGTGCCGAAAAGGACAGTAAACCAGGAAGGGCAGGAAAGATGGAAGGAAAGAAGTGGGTTCCTTAAGAATCACAACTGAGCAAATTAAGTACTCAGAATAAATCATTTAGGTGAGCTGCAGAAGATGATATCCTGGTGAATGTAAGTCGGTGACACCGAATTGATATGGATCGGTGAGTCCGAAAGTCAGAGACTTAGGGCAGATCCTTTTTCGGTCAGACCGAAGTGATTGAATCGGTGACGCCGAGTTTAATCCCAAGAAAATCCAGAAATAATTCAGCTCACTTTGCAAGGAATGTTTCAGAAGATTTGCAATGAATTTGTAATTGATTTTTCAGGGAATTTATCAGAGCCAAAAGGATATTCACAAAAACATAAGAAATAGAAGTAAAAGGTTTGCTAGATGAAGTTTTTTTTTTTGATTAAAAGGAAAAACTCAACGAGAGAATCAAAAGAGACAATAGCAAAACTCCAAAACATATGTACTTCATCTAGATAGGGGTCGGCGACTAGGTCACCTATGTTTGAGTATATTGACTTAGGAGTCAAATGAGAACATTTGATCATAGGTCATACTCATCGTTTAAGCTCAAAATGGGGTTGCCATTTTTCGATTAAGCATTTGATGTGATCACATCTTTTGAAGCTGCTTGTACTCATGACTTTGAGCAAAACTTCTTCAAGATGTGAAAAACATACCTTGGGCTTGTTGTTGCTTGTTCTCATGTAGGTGAACTTGATGTAGATGCTCATAGAATGTGAAGTTGGAGCACCATTTCCAATTGTATAGTTCATCTTCCTACATGGGTTAGGCAAGCAAGGAAATACTCAAGAATATCCAAGATGACATGAGTGAAGTACTAGAAGTATATGGTGTCAAAAAGGATATGTGGAATTTTGTTCCTTGAACTCAACATCCCAAAGAGCTAGATACTTGGTCAATGACAAGATTACTCATGATTTGAGTGTGTGATAATCTTGTTGAATGTGGACCATCCAAGTACCTGCAAGGAGTTAGATGCAATACAAGGGGGCAAATGTGTCCAAGACATATGATCATCATAAGAGAAGTATCAAGGATTAGTTAATTAGGCTCATGCCTTGTATGCATCAATGGAGTTTTCACTGCAAGTTTGAAGCATCAATGATGTTCAACTCACTCCTTAAGCGACAAAACACTTTCTCATCAAGTGGTTTTGTGAAGATATCTGCAAGCTGTTTGTCAGTACGAACATGCTTAAGATCAATGTCACCCTTAGCAATGTGATCACGAATAAAATGGTGACGAACTTCAATGTGTTTCGTGCGAGAGTGTTGCACGGGATTGTGTCCAATCTTAATCGCACTCTCATTGTCACAAAGCAAAGGAACATGTCTCGCATGTATCCCGTAATCCTTAAGCATTTGTTTCATCCATAGCAACTGAGCACAACACGAACCAGCAGCAATATATTCTGCTTCGGCAGTAGATAATGATATCGAATTTTGTTTCTTGGATGACCAAGATACAAGGGATCGACCGAGAAATTGACATGTACCCGAAGTTGACTTTCTATCAATCTTGTCTCCGGCATAGTCCGAGTCGGAATAGCCAACAAGGTCGAAAGAGGCCCTCTTAGGATACCAAATGCCAAAGTTAGGTGTGTGTATCAAATATCTCACAATCCTTTTAACAGCCTTAAGATGACATTCTTTAGGAGCAGCTTGATATCGAGCACACATGCATACACTCAACATTATGTCAGGACGAGAAGCACAGAGATATAGTAGAGAACCAATCATGGATCGATAAACCTTTTGATCAACAGGTTCTCCATCTTTAGTCAAGTCATTATGTCCATTAGTAGGCATGGGGGTTCTCATACCTTTGCTCTCTTGCATGTTGAACTTCTTGAAGAGATCCTTAGTGTACTTTGTTTGTGAGACAAAAGTACCCTCCTTAGATTGCTTGATTTGCAACCCAAGGAAGAACTTGAGTTCACTCATCATGGACATCTCATACTTCTCCGACATAAGCTTTCCAAACTTCTCACTAAAATGGGGGTTAGTTGAACCAAAGATAATATCATCAACATATATTTGGCACACAAATAGTTCACCGTCAACCCTTTTCGTGAATAGCGTTGAGTCTATTTTACCAATCTCAAATCCTTTTTCAAGAAGAAAGCTAGTCAAGCATTTGTACCAAGCTCTAGGGGCTTGTTTAAGACCATAAAGAGCTTTGTGCAATTTGTAAACATGATTAGGCTTTTTAGGATTCACAAATCCGGGAGGTTGTTTCACAAATACTTCCTCCTCAATCTCACCATTTAGGAAAGCACTTTCAATGTCCATTTGATAGAGAGTAATGTCATGGTGGTTGGCATAAGCAAGAAGAATGCGAATGGACTCAAGTCTAGCAACGGGGGCATAGCTCTCACCATAGTCCATACCTTCGACTTGTGTATAACCTTGTGCTACGAGACGAGCCTTGTTGCGGATGACTTGTCCATCTTCATCTTGCTTGTTCCGAAACACCCATTTGGTTCCAATGACGTTTTGGTCATCATTGGGCTTCTCTACCAAAGTCCAAACGTTGTTCCTCTCGAAGTTGTGTAGCTCTTCATGCATAGCGTTCACCCAATCCGGATCTTCAAGCGCTTCTTCTACCTTCATAGGTTCAAGACTGGAAATGAATGAGTAATGCTCACAAAAGTTAGCTAAACGAGTTTTAGAGCAAGTGATTCTCCCGGAGTCGATGTCATTCATCATTTGTTCCACGGGATGGTCCTTCTTGACTCTTGCTCGAACTCGGGATAGCTTTTGCCGTGGTCGTGGCTGAGCTTCCTCATCATCCTCATCTTCTTCTTCATCAGTGTTGTTGGTGTTGTCTTGAGGTGGTGGAGAAGGAGGTTGTGGTGGATCTTCTTGTCGCACTTCCTCATCTTGGTGAGTTCCACTTGTGGAGGCCTCCATGTTGCCTTGAGGTTCATCTCTCCGTGAGATAGGGGGCTCCACATATGTAGATGAGGTACTCTCCTTCACTTCCATGGGACGAATCTTTCCAATGGATAAATCTTGAATGGCTTCCGATGGGTCCTTGTCTCCTACATCAATAGGCATTTGCTCTACTTGCGAGCCTATTAGATTCATCAAACTTCACATCTACCGTCTCTTCAACCTTTCGGTGAAATTATTGTAGACACGGTAGGTGTGAGAGTTTGATCCATAACCGAGGAAAAAGCCTTCATGAGTTTTAGGAGCAAATTTAGACCGACGATGCTTATCAAGGATATAGCATTTTGAACCAAAGACACGAAAATATCCCACTTGGGGTTTGTTACCGAAGGAGCTCGTATGAAGTCTTGCCGAGGAGCTTGTGAAGATAAAGTCTGTTGATAGCATGACAAAGCTGTCTCGACGGTTCTTCCCCGAAAGTGTTTCGGTGTCTTGTATTCATCAAGCATCGTTCTCGCCATCTCAATGAGCGTTCGGTTCTTCCTCTCAACAACTCCATTTTGTTGAGGTGTGTACGTAGCTGAGAACTCATGTAGAATTCCTTCCTCATCGAGAAAAGAGTCCACATGGGCGTTCTTGAACTCCGTTCCGTTGTCACTCCGAACTTTCTTGATCTTTACCTCAAATTGATTCTGAGCCTTTCTTGCAAAGGTTTTGAAGATTCTCTGAACCTGCGATTTGTCATCAAGGAAAAATACCCACGTAAATCTGGAAAAATCATCAACAATAACTAGACCAAAGGAGTTACCACCAAGGCTTTTGTAAGCATTGGGACCGAAGAGATCCATATGAAGAAGCTCAAGCGGTCTCCTTGTGGTCATGATATTCTTCACAGGATGACTTCCACCTACTTGTTTTCCTGCTTGACATGCACTACAGAGTCTATCTTTGTCAAAGAAAACATCTTTAACACCAAGAATGTGATCACCTTTGATTAGCTTATCTAGATTTCGCATACCAACATGTCCAAGCCTTCTATGCCATAACCAACCTTTAGCAGATTTAGCAATGAAGCAAGTTCTAGGTTGAGCTTTCTTAGTGAAATCGACAATGTATAGGTCACCCTCACGAATACCAAGAAAACCATGTTATGATTGTCACTACGAAAAACTTGGCAATCTACTTTGGTGAATAGCACGTTGAATCCAAAGTCAGCTAATCTAGACACGGAAAGTAAATTGTATCCAAGAGATTCAACAAGCATGACATTTTTAATGGAGCTATCATGAGATATGGCCACCTTACCAAGGCCAAGTACCTTACCCTTGGAGTTGTCTCCAAAAGTCACATACTTGCGTGGACCATCGTTCTTTGCAAGCTCTCGAAACATGTCTTCATCTCCGGTCATGTGATCGGTGCATCCACTATCAAGAATCCACTCTTTTCCACCGGATATGTAGTCTCTCGATTTGCCATAAGATCGAGACTCTTCATGATCTTGTCTAGCTCGGTGTCCGAATCGTCATCATGCTCATGCTCATCATCATATTGACCCATAGATAATTCATCATCAATACCTAGGTCAATTTGACAATGACTTGCATCAGTTTTATCAATGTGATAATAATCATCGGAATGCAATACAAGAGCATTTCTAACTAGAACATTGATAAGTCCGAATCACCCTTCTTTTCATAAGATCACGAAGCTCAAAGAAGCATTTATCAAAGTTGGGATCTTTGGGCGATCATATCAAATTCAACAGTCTTGTATAGAATTTCATCAAGACCTCTCAAAGAGTAGTCCGGATAAAGTTCTTCCAAGAACTTCCACATAGCATGGGCGCACTCAAAGTTTGTGACAAGCTCAAGAAAGTTATCGGCAAACCTCTAATGATAAGATTGACAGTTCTAAGGTTCTGAAGCAAATCAAGCTCTTCATCCATAGTGGGGTGCAAGGGGTCAAATGGTGGTACATATGGGGTTTCAACATATTTGCTAAGTTGTACATCTTAAAGATAGCAAGCATTTCAATCCTCCACGAGTTATAGAACACTCCATCAAGAATAGGCACTCTATGACTAACACTCCCAAACGTAGACACGTCCATCTTCCTCCAATGGTGTGCAAACCAAAGCAATGGAGACCAACGCTCTGATACCAATTGTAGGATTGTTGAAGGCAAGAGTGTCTAGAGGGGGGGTGATTAGACAACTCGACAAGATAAAAGTTTATGCCTTTTGATTAACACAAGTTTTTAGCAAGATCACAATAGAGATCAAGACAAGCATCATGCATACAAGTCGAGCAACATACTACACATGCAATTCTAGAGAATGGGGCAGCGGAAAGTAAATTGCACATATAGTAAAAGAGAGATTGTGAAGAGCAAACGCAATTTGGAGACACGGAGATTTTTCTCGTGGTTCCGATAGGTGGTGCTATCGTCAATCCACGTTGATGGAGACTTCAACCCACGGAGGGTAACGGCTGCGAGAGTCCACGGAGGGCTCCACCCACGAAGGGTCCACGAAGAAGCAACCTTGTCTATGCCATCATGGCTCACGCCCACGGAGGACTAGCCTTACTCGGGTAGATCTTCACGAAGTAGGCGATCTCCTTGCCCTTACAAACTTCTTGGTTCAACTCCACATCTTGACGGAGGCTCCCAAGCGACACCTAACCAATCTAGGAGGCACCACCTCCAAAAGGTAATAGATGGTGTTGGTGATGATGAACTCCTTGCTCTTGTGCTTCAAATGATAATCTCCCCAACACTCAACTCTCCTCACCGATTTGGCTGTGGTGGAAGAAAGGATTGAGTGGAAAGCAACTTGGGAAGGCTAGAAATCAAGTTTCATATGGTAGGAGTGGAGCAACTTGATCTCAACACAAGGGTAGGTAGTTTCTTCTCGAAATGTAAGGTAGGAGTGGTAGTTCTTTTCGATGGCTCTCTCCACGAATGAAGAGGAGGTGGAGGGTATTTATAGCCTCCACATAAAATCCAACTGTTACACACATTTGACCAATCTCGGTCGGACCAAGTTGACAACTCGGTGGGACCGAAAGTTCAAATCTTGTGAACGTTGGGATTTTCAGTGGGACCGAAAATACAATCTCGGTTAGTCCGATTCTTCCAAAGTCTAGGGTTTGCCAATCTCGGTGGGACCGACTTTCTCATCTCGGTGACACCGATTTGAGTACGTATGTTCTGAAGCTTGGCAACACTAGTTTCGTATGACCGAGTTTGGAATCGGAAAATCCAAATTATTAGGGTTTGGCTATATGGTGAGGTGGTTCATCTCGGTGTGGACTGAAGTTTATGGAATCGGTGGGACCGAGATTACTTATGGGTTTATGTTGGAATGAAAGATTGCGATAGTTTGAGAGATAAATCACTAAGCACTTAGAGCAACCAGATCATCATCATAACCTCATCCCTTTTAATAGTATTGGCTTTCCTATGGACTCAATGTGATCTTGGATCACTAAACCAAAATGGAGTCTTGAGCTTTTGCCAATCCTTTCCTTAGCATCTTAGGGGTTCACCTTTCTAGTCCTTTTGCCATGCCGAGTGATTGACTTTCCGAGACATACTTGATAAAAGCATTAGTCCAACCACAAAGTATGTTGTCATTAATTACCAAAACCACCTAGGAGCAAATGTGCTTTCAAAGAGGCTTTACGGTTACCTTGTTAACTGTTGAGTATCAAACGACCTCCAAATGGCACGAAACTTGACAGCGGTTCACGGTGCTATACCAAGGTCGCTTGGCAAACCTCGGGCCATTCCGAGAAAGTTTAACACCCGCTCACAACAGGAGAGAAGAAGGGGATGCCGGAGGACATAGGAGTGCCGGATTGCAAAATGGACAACGGGGAAAATGCTCGGATGCATGAGACGAACATGTATGCAAAATGAAATGCACATGATGACATGATATGAAATGCAGATGATGACATGGCAAAGTGCAACACGCAAGCAAATGACATGGCAACGACGGCGAATAACTGGCGGACACCTGGCGCATCGAATCCGGGGCGTTACAGAGACATCTCCAGATACAGACCCTAAGAGGCCCTGACAAACTAAGGAAGACAAGCGAGAGCCACAGATATGACCAAGTCGATGATGCCACTACTGGAAGGACGCAGACGAAGAGGCAGCAAGAGCATGAGAGCTGGCAGAAGTGGTGGCAGCGGAAGGAACACAAAGCCAGTCAACCTCCCAAAGGCCCTCTGACTCACGGCGCCGAGGGCCAGCACCAACCAAAGCCTTGGTGCGACGATCCTGAATAGAGCAAGAGTCGGTATCAAGAATGACACGACAACCAGAATCAATAAGTTGGGCAGCGGAAAAAAGATTCATGATAAGGCGAGGAACATGTGAAACACTCGGAACAGAAAAAGATGGAGTGGAAAGAATACCACGACTAGCAACAGGAAGAGATGTGCCATCGGCAGTAAGAACATTAACAGGCGAATCAAGTGGTCAGAGAGAAGACAACACGGAAGAATCAGAAGACATATGAAAGGAGAATCCAGAATCCAGAACCCACGAAGATGTACCTGACTGTGTAGATGCCTGTGATGGTGAGGAGGAGGATGCAGTCATAGCAGCAGCAGAACCAATCGACGAGGAGCATGAGGAAGCAAGAAGACGCTTGAGGCGAACAATGTCCTGGTCAGTGAGTGACTGAGTCGAGGAAGACACAGGAGGCCCGCTGAGGAGGAGCGCCTCTGGTCTCGCTTCTTCTGGCGACAGTCAGACTTTGGATGACCTGGTCGGGAGCAGTAACCACAGACGGTGTCACGGCGTGACGTGCCCTTCTCAGCATAAGGAGGACGGCTCACCCCCCCCCTGGAGAAGTAGGCAGGAGCGGCGGAGCAGTGAGGCGAGCAGACGACACAGGAGTCCGGGCAGCCAAGACTGATGGAACCAGAAGCAACCCAGTAGAGCGAAGGCGGGTCTCCTCGGCACGAAGCTCAGCAAGTATCTCCGAGATAGGAACACGGCCACGAGCAAGCAAGTGAGCACGGCGAGGCTCAAACTCAGAGCGGAGACGAGATAAGAACTCATGGACCCTCTGAAACTCCAAGTCAGATCTCGTAGTCTGGCAACAACGGCAAGTGCCACAAACAACTGTCCGCAATGAGTCAAGCTAACGCCAGATGGCAGAGCACTGTGAATAGAACTCATCAACAGAGGAATCACCTTGCTGGAGGGCGTGCTCCTGACGCACCATAGATAGGTAGAGAGCATCACCAGAGGGCTGATAGCGCTGACAGAGACAAGACCACATCGCTGCAATTGTGTCAAGTCCCATGAACTCCGAAGCAAACCGAGGGAGGACACTCGCAGTGAGAACAGCAGCAACACGAGCATCATCGTTGCATCACTAAGTGTAAGCAGACAGATCGTCGCGTACACCGAAAGAGCATCAGAATAAGCAGATATCTGCTGATCATAAGCATCCACTTCAGCATCATCAAGGGCCTTGGTGGCATCCCGGTCAGCCTGAGAAGCCTCAGCAGCCAGTACCGGCGGCACCGGTGGGATTGGGGCCACAGGCGCAACGGGGCATGATGGGCAGGGGACCTCGCCAGAAAGAACACACCACAGAAGGAGTCCACGCATATGGATGCGCATGAAGCCCACAAACTCAGCATAGTTGGTGCCATCGAAAATCACCGAGCATCGAGGAACCGCAACATAGCCCGAGGAGGACATAAGGAAGTCACTCTGCTGCTCTCTCTCTCTCTCTCTCTCTTTGAAGTCAACTACACTCGAACGGATCTGGATCGGGAGAAGCGGCAGAAACGCACGCGCTCACGCACAAGTGATGGAGAATCGAAAGAGGAGAGGGCGGCCGATCCAGAGTGGATCGAGAGCCAGCCCCGACCGAGGTGGGCGTGCTCACGCACGAGCGGAGCAGAGGCCACTCGAGGCGTGTTTCACGCACGGCGGAGCAGAGGCCACTCGAGGCGTGATGTCGGGCTACAGAATAAATGCCGGGGCGGGCGACGGCCGGGCGAAGAGGCAGCACGGACAGAGAGCGGCGGCGGCCGGACGGAAGCGGCGGCGGCCGGGCAAAGCGGACCTGACGGGGTTGCTTCCAGACGGAGCAAAGAAATTAACGAGACAGATGCAGAAGAAGCCAAGCGGGAGCGACGCCCTGGGGAGGAGAAGCAGAGCCGGGCCGAGATGAGCAGGCTAGGAACGAGAAGCACGGAGTTGCGTCGTGCAGGAGAAAGGGGCTAGCCTAGCATCTGATACCATGTTGGATAATGAGCAACTAAGCTTTACTGAGGGCCAATGACCAGTACATATACATATGTGGTAAAGTGCAGAAAAGCCCCTTATACAATGGGATGTACACAATGAACTATACACATCTAACAAAATTGACACCCATGTTTCCGACCTCCACATTTTGTATCTTGATGTGCCACTATGACTCTAGTAGAGAAACAAATTTACGAAAAAACAAATCTCCATAAGTAGGACTAATCTCAAAGGATATGCAAAGCCGCGTCAGTCCCTCACCCTAATAGCTGAGAAGATCACTGAACACACCGTGGCTTTGTCACCTTATTGTGCCTTGGCCCTCAGGCATATTGTTGGGAAGAGTCGAAGAGAATGACACTAAACGATGAAAATATATGTGGTCAATAGCTAGCCCATGTACAAGTACGCATGCAGACAGACAGAACCATCGTTTGAAAGCCACGGTGCGAGTTAAGGGCGGTGCGAGTTGCGCCGGCCCAGGCGCACGGGAGCCACAGCCTCGAAATTTTTTCTTCACATTTTTTGTTTTCATTTTTCGCTTTTTTGTTTAATTTTTTTATATACTTCCAAATATTCTAAATAAATATATAAAAACACTCTACGTAAAACATTTGAAAAAAGTAGACCAAGCATTTAAAAAATGTTAAATATTTATAGAGAAATGTTTCTCACGTATACAAAATAAATACAATGTGTATGAAACAATTTGATCATGAATTTAAAAATGTTAATTAAGCATCTAAAAATGTTGAACAAGTATTTAAAATTTTTAATAAAGCATTTGAAAAATATTAAATGTATATAGGAAAAATATTCACCATGTATTGAAAAATGATGAAAAAATTTGATCATGTATATAAAAATATTAACCACCATTTAAAAAATATTGAACAAGTATTTGGAAAATGTTAATCGAGCATTTGAAATTTTTACATGTATATAAAAAAATTGACCATGTATTAACAAAATGCTGGAAAATTTTCGTCATGTATATAATTTTTAATCAAGCATTAAAAAATGTTGATCAAGTATTTGAAAAATGTTAAGTATGTATAGAAAAAGTTAACCATTTATTAAAAATGTAGAATGAAAACCAAATAAACAAAGAAAATAAAAATGAAAACCTAAAAAGAAACAAAATAAACCAAAGAAAATAAAATGAAAAATAAAAATAAAGAAACAAATGCGAAAGGAATTAGAAAAAGGTGAAAATTAGTAAAGAAACAAAGAGAAACAAAAAAATGTTGAAAACCAAGAAAGAAACAAAAAAACTAAATAAAAAAAGAAGGAAAATTAGTAAGAAAACAAAAACTGATAAAAACAATGAAAGAAACAAAGAAAAACGATTGAAAAAAAAGGAGAAGAAAAAAGGAAACCAAACAAAAAACAAAAGACAGAAAAAGACCCAGAGAAAACCAAATAAAATGAACAAAAAGAAAGAAAACCGACTCTTTTCCTTCTAGTAGGTCGCGCCCTACTTGTTTAATACGAACTTGATGTTGGCTCTGTGGCTAAAGGTGCTATGAAGCATCCCGGAGATCCCAAGATCGATCTCGCCGCACGCTCCCTTCTTTTCTATTTCTTCCAAAAATATGTGTGAGTGGGCTGGCCCGTTATTGTACACGCTTGACGCGGGAGATCCTTCCGTCTCGCTTGAAGCGAGATATAATCGCCGCGCTTGGTACATAGAACCATAAGTTAAATTTGAAACTCTACCCGCCGATTTTCAGTTCGCCAAAGGCCCCAAATATTGAGCTTCTGTTTGAACATAGCACTTATTCAAGGGCCTGTTTTCCACCGAAACATAACCACGTGTACGTTGTTCTTTTTCACTTGTTATATCCATTCTAGATAAAAACATGTACAATAGTACAACCAATCTTCTCTTGGAGATGTCGTGTGCGATTGTTTGCGGGACCTTTTTTTATGAAACTGATCCAGATCTATTATCAAATTTTACTAGAAGTACAAAGGATGGCAGACATAATAATAATAACATTGAGATTAGGGTTTCTCGTCATGATTTGGTATCAAGTGCTTCAGATCTATTCAAAGGTTCAACGGCAACGACTGTGGCTCCAGTGCGCTGGTCTTTAGAGGCACGCGCACGAAGACTTCCCAGCTGTCATCGACAAGGTCAAGCCGACTCCTGTAGATAAGCGGCGAAAGCGGTGCATCAACGGTTCGTTTTGACGGCGGTAGTGGTCTTTCGGTGGTCTTGGAATCTTGATTGTTTGCTGGACTGAAAAAGAACAAAGAGAAGGAGCGTTGCTTCTCTTAGTCACTTTGGATCATTTTTTATTTATGAGCAAGTCTCTTTGGTTCATAACTTCCTGGCCTGGCCTGTCATCCAAAACGTAAAAACTACTCCATTTGTCTTATAATATAAGACATTATTACACCCAATATACTTATATATTGGGTGTAATAACGTCTTATACAATAGCAACTATTCTTTCATTTGAGGAAAAGACGAGGAAAAACAGAAACATGTTAATAGGCCACACCAAAGCCAGCCGAAAGATGTTCATGCATTTTAAATAAAACGTTCATGCATGTGATGAGAAATGTTATTCTAAAAAAAAAGTTAAAAGAAATGTTCTTGTATCTTTGAAATGTTATTTTTTTTGTTAAACTGTTGTTGTATGTGAAAAAATGACGTGTTGCAAGAACTGTTCACATATATCAAAAAATTTATAAACAATGTATGCTGTTAACTTTGAAAAATACTCATGTATTTTAAAGAAAACATCATTTTATGTGAAAATTTAAGAATTCACGGCCTTTGAGCAAGTTTCGTGTGTAGATAGAGCATCACCGTGATATGCCTCGTGGCCCCGACACCCTAATTCGCTAAGTATGGCATGGGTCTTTATCTTTCTTCCAAATGTTCCTTGAGATTATGTTTTTCCTTCTTCAAATGTTCCTGGGAGGTTTTTGTCTGCACCGAGAAAAAAGAGAACGAGAGCCTTTTGCGGTTTTGAATTTGATCACTTCGTTGAGAGCCTTTTACCATGTTGTTTATTTTACTACTTCTATAATAACAATCATTCGTTATAAAAAAACACCTTATGTGTCAACGCGTACGTTGCGAGGCAAAGTCGACTACTACAAAATATAAAACCATCCCGCAAACGCAAATGCAACAATGCACGTCAATGTGTGCGCTTTCAACATCGGCTATGTCATGAACACATTTGTTGTCACTTTCATACCCATCGTCACAGCCATCAATCATCTACCAGCCGCGGTCATGCTAACCTCTCCATCATCATCATCATTCACGAGCTCACCGATCGTTACCGAGATCACACACATCGCCATGACGGCACGACCCCATCAGAGCATCCGAGCCTCCGTCATGCAGTACCCATCAACCAGCGGGCCAGCCAGCCCAAAACGACGACGGAAACACGCACTCAAATTACGGGCGCTCGACGAGGACGTACGTACGTACGTACACGCGGGCCGGTCGCTGTACGTAGGTACGACGGCGGAGCACAAGGGCGCGCATGCATATGCTACGGTGGAGCCCAGGCTGGGAGGCGGACGGCGCCAGCCATAGCTTTCCGACGGGCCGATCAGCTTTTGAAAACAAGATCGCCAGATCTTCCGATAATATTCCACGGCGGCATGATGCGTGCGAGAAAAATCCAGTGCAACAGCTAGGTAGATAGCTCGTAGATGATGTTGATTTTGACCTATGAATCTCCCCGCCGATGGGTGTTGTACTGGTTAGATAGTTCGGTCGTCGATCCGATACGGACAGGCGGCGTGACGAGCCACGCGATGCATTGGAATGACGTTGACCGGTAATCGTACGTACAGTATAGGATTAGGGCCGCAGGTTTTTTTTAATCTATATATAAACACACTTCTTTTTAATGATCAAGAACAAGGTTCATAGCGATACAATGCAGGTATGGAGGATTAAGGAGCCACGGATGACGTTCTACCAGAAGTCCTAAAGTGTGTTATCATGTTGGTCCCGTGACCTTCAAAGATGAAGGTACATTTGGTAAAATGGCCTGCCAAAGCTAAAATCTCTTTGACGATGGTAGCATGCCGTCCACCGGTGCCTCAGGGCCGCAGGTGTGTTCAAGGAGGCGTTTAGCTACCTACAACAAGTCTAATCAAGACCGCTCGATGTAGTTTTTTTTGGACTTTTGAATGTCTGCAAACATTATTAGGTCTGCATGGCATGGTGATTAAAGCACCTCTGAGCCTAGCTCAGGAGAAACGGATGAATCAACAGCTTCCAGTGAGCTAGGCCCAATGCATGCGAGGGGGTGTGCACATGGTTCCCGAAAATGGCATCGTAACTCCCCTCGCCCTCCTCCCACCGCTCACCCTCCCCTTCTTCCCGCTGCTTCACATTCCATTCCTCCTACCTCTCGCCCCCCTCCATCTCTCACTAGCGACGACCACAAGATTTGCACGTCGAGCACCCACCCTCCTCCGGTCAATGGCGGTATGCCCTCCATCCCCATTATAGCGTCGATTTTCATGCTGCTGCGTTCGACTTAGAGTGGATTGTAAATTGCATCTTTAGCTTCTCGTTGGGTTCGACTGTCTTATTTATCAAAAAGGCTACAACTGATACCCTACATTTGTGGTTATCACGTGGTAGCCTATGTTCAAGCTTGTAGTTGTCCACATCGAAGGGCATTGTAGACCAGCCAGACTGAGAAACCCTCGCCACCATCTTCAACACTTTGTGCTACTGCTCCTCATCGGAGTTGTCCAGAGCGATCTTGATCATACATGTAGTACTTTTTTTTATTCAAGCACTAGTTTATATGTGTAACGCCCCGAGACCGACGCTCCAGAAGACTTCCATATATTCCGGGTTTCGCTGTGTGATTCTTTTGTGCTTGCTCTATTTATTTTGCATTGCATCATGTCATCATGCATCATGCCAGCATGTCATTTAACTTTTAAAACCTCAACTAAATAAATTGCGTGGATCTTTGATCCATTTAAATTGAGGGAATTCACATGGTGAGTTCTCTTTATAATATATCCTCTCGATATTTAGGGAGATATTATAAAATAATCCATTCTTTGGAATCACCATAACACACTTGCAAAATCCCAATGCCCTTTATTATTTCAATTCTTGGCCTCTAACTTTGCCATATATCCTTTCGTCATTTTCCGGAGCTCCACCTAAATTCTCAACATTTTTGGACTCTTCTAAATCCTTGCCCTTGTTCAAACCTTTTGAATTAAATTCAAATGCCTTTGAATTTAGTTCTTGCATTCTTGCCCACTCCATTTTCCTTGGAACAAGCATATTTTTACAAGTCCGTAAAAATTTATCCCCATGTCCAAGTTCTTTCCAAAGCCTCTCTTTCTTTTCTTCTCTCTATGTCTTTTTCTGTTAAAAATATGAAAGAGAGATAGAGAGTAGGAGCCTAGCGCCTGGGCCTCCCATCCACCCGCGCCAGGCCGGCCTACTAGGCCCAGCCGGCGCCCCACCGAGCCGGCCCATCTAAGCCGCTAACCCTAGCCCCGAGGCCCCTCCACATCTCTCCCTCTCGTTCCCGTGCAGCGCCGCCAGAGCCCTCTCCCGATCCCATCTTCCTCCTCCAGCGCCACACACGAGGCGCCTCGCCGATCTCCTCCCCACGCCACGACCCGAGCATCTCCGCGGATCCAAAGAAGAGAGCCGCCGCCCGCTCCTCGCACCCATGGCCGAGGACCCCAACTCCGCGCCCCGTGCCCTCCTCGCCTCGCCGCCGACCAGACCCGCCTCCTTCCTCGCGCGCCGCCGGACCGCCCTGCGCCTCCCTCCGTCCTCCCTGCCGCCAACATCGCTGGAAAGGGCTCCGACGCCTTGCGCCGCCTTCCTCAAGCAGGAGTTCGACTGCTGCGCGCGACCCCGCTATGGACGCCGCCCGCCTCCTTCCTCTCGCCATCGCCGCCTGCGAAGCGCCGCCTAACGCCCCTCTGCGATGCCCCCCGCGCGCTCATCTCGCCTCCTCCCGTCTCCCTGGCAAGGCCGCGCCAAGTCCTCGAGTCCCGAGCCCCAAGCGCCGCCCGCCTCCTCCATCGCCGCCAAGACTGCCTCCTTCACGCCTCCCCATCAGCATCTCCGCGCCCCGCCTCCCGTCGGCCCTCGCTGATGCCAAGGTCGCCACTCATTTGTCATGATGAGGCCTCCGCCGTCTTTTGTTGTTGGGAGTTTTTCTCGAGCTCCACCTTCAACCCCGCCGCTTCGCTTTGTTCGACCATTGGAACCGCGCCAAATCATTGCCTCTTTGCCAAGGCCATCGCCGAGTTACCCCAGGACCCGTGGAGTCATGCACGGGAAAACCAAGTCTGAAGACTACCATGACCGTGTATCTTACCAAGTACCACTACTTCCACTACGACCATCGCGAGAACAACTACTTCCACTACCGTCGCCACGTGAACAACTACTTCCTCTACCGACGCCGTGTACAACTACTTCCACTACATCACGAGAACGACTACTTCCCTCTACGAAACGCGAACCGTCCCATTTGAACGCTTCGAAGGTATAACCCGAGACGACCGCGATGAGATGCCCTTGCATGTATGAGATGCACCGTTTGCACCGTGTCCGAATTGTTGCTTGCGCATTCCTTCTCGTTTGCCATGCCGTTGAACCGTGGGAACCCGGTAGTCGGGAGCACCCCACCATCTTTTGCATGTTCCGCACATCCGCACACTTGCTCTTTTGCACCCGTATCTCAATGAGTTATCGGATCATCGGATTGTTGCCGTGGCACCATTTTCGTTATCGTTGCCGTGGCACCATTTTCGTTATCATTGCCGTGGCACCATTTTTGTTATCGTTGCCGTGGCACCCCTTTCGTTCCGCCATGGCGACAAATGTTTCATAACATGCTCATGTCAACATTTTCATAAAAATTGCATAAACTTGCATATGTCATCCGCATCATGATAACAACATTTAAAATGTTTAAAATTGTTGTTGCATTAAATTGCTAAATGCATATGGGGATTTTCCGGAATTGTTGGTTGTTGTTCCGGCCTCATTTAAACTTGCCTAAATAGTTAGTTTATTTATGCTTCACCTCTTGCCATGTTTAATAACACTTAATATTGTTTAGTAGCATAACCGAGAGAGAACTAAATAATTGATGTGGTGTTCCGTCAATATGCAACCCGTTGTATATTGAGCTCCACTTAAATTGTAGTGTTGTTTGTTTCACTTTGCCATGCCATGCCTCATTAAAACGGACATGCATCATACTTGTTTGTGCATCATGCCATGTTTATGCTGGTGTGTTTACCATGTTACTTGCTTCTTTCCGGTTTGCTTCTCTCGTTAGCTTCGGTTTCGTTCCGGAGTTGTGAGGATTCATTCGACTACGTCCGTTTGTCTTCTTCATGGACTCGTTCTTCTTCCTAGCGGGATTTCAGGCAAGATGATCATACCCTTGAAATCACTACTATCTTTGCTATGCTCGTTTGCTCGCTCTTTTGCTATGCCAATGCTACGATGCCTACCATTTGCTTGTCATCCTCCCAAATTGCCATGCTAAACCTCTAACCTTTGACACCATTCCTAGCAAACCATTGATTGGCTATGTTACCGCTTTGCTCAGCCCCTCTTATAGCGTTGCTAGTTGCAGGTGAAGTTGAAGATTGCTCCATGGTGGACAGGGTCTTGTTGGGATATCACAATATCTCTTATATTATTAATGCATCTATATATTTGGTAAAGGGTGGAAGGCTCGGCCTTATGCCTGGTGTTTTGTTCCACTCTTGCCGCCCTAGTTTCCGTCATACCGGTGTTATGTTCCCGGATTTTATGCTCCTAACGGTCGGGTGATTTATGGGACCCCCGACGGTTCGCTTTGAATAAAACTTGTCCAAAGAAGGCCCAACCTTGGTTTTACCATTTGCCTCACCTAGCCCTTTTTTTCCCTTGGGTTTCTGGAGCCCGAGGGTCATCTTTATTTACCCCCGGGCCAGTGCTCGTTGTGAGTGTTGGTCCAAACCATCAACCGCCGGTGGCCACCAGGGGCAACTTTGGGCTAGCCTACCGGAAGTTTGGACAATCCGGTGTGCCCTGTGAACGAGATATGTGCAGCTCCTATCAGGATTTGTCGGCACATTCGGGCGGCTTTGCTGGTCTTGTTTTACCATTGTTGAAATGTCTTGATGTACCGGGATACCGAGTCTGATCGGAGTGTCTTGGGTGAAGGTCTATTCCTTCGCTGATCGCGAGAGCTTGTCATGGGCTAAGTTGGGACACCCCTGCAGGGTATAAACTTTCGAGAGCCGTGCCCGCGGTTATGTGGCAGATGGGAATTTGTTAATGTCCGGTTGTAGAAAACACAAAGTTGACCTTAATTAAAATACATCAACCGCGTGTGTAACCGTGATGGTCTCTTTCCGGCGGAGTCCGGGAAGTGAACACGGTGTTGGAGTTATGCTTGACGTAGGTTGCTATAGGATCACTTCTTGATCATACTTTTATCGACCGTGCTTTGCCTTCTCTTCTCGCTCCCATTTGCGTATTTTAGCCACCATATATGCTAGTCGCTCGCTGCAGCTCCACCTCACGTCTTTACCTTACCCATAAGCTTAAATAGTCTTGATCTCGCGGGTGCGAGATTGCTGAGTCCTCGTGACTCACCAGATACTTCCAAAACCAGTTTGCAGGTGCCTATGTTATCGGCGGTGACGCAACTAAGCTCAAGGAGGAGCTCGATGAAGATCTTGCCCTTTGTGTTGTTTCGCTCTAGTTGATCAAGAGTGGAGCCCGGTTGGGGTCGATCGGGACCTTTGTCGATTTGGGGTTCTTCTTTTATTTTGGTTCCGTAGTCGGACCTTGATTGTATCTCAGATGATGTAATGCTTTATTCATGTAATTGTGTGAAGTGGCGATTGTAAGCCAACTATGTATCTCTTTCCCTTATGTATTACATGGGTTGTGTGAAGATTACCTCACTTGCGACATTGCTTTCAATGCGGTTATGCCTCTAAGTCGTGCTTCGACACGTGGGAGATATAGCCGCATCGAGGGCGTTACAATATGTGTATGTTCAATGTAGATTCACAAGCTCGTCATGGGAGGTAAAGACAAGTCTAGCAAGTAGGTCACCGTTGACGGAAAGGGCAAGGAGGTTGCCACTAACGGGAAGGGAGAAGAGGTTGCCTCTAACAGGTACGACAAAGGGATAGTGCTACTTGTGATAGTGTTGGTATTCCCCGAAGATAAAGGGTGATGTGTATAGTAGCAGATAGTATTTTCCTCAGTTAAAAACCAAGTTTATCAAACTAATAGGAGGCGCAACACGAACAACGTCAACAGTATCTCCACACCCACAAACAAATGCTTGCACCCCAACGAGGCAAGGGGGCTATTGTTCTTGCCCGATTGCAAGTATTAAATCTGGTAGTGATAGATATAATAAATAAAAGTAAAAGAAAACAATGAGAATTATAAGTTTTGTTTTAGTATAGATGTGAATGGACCCAGGGGCCATAACGTTCACTATAGGCATCTCCCTCATAAATAGCATTGGTGGATAAACAAATTACTATTGGGCAATTGATAAAAAATGCATAATTATGACGATCATCCATGGCATAATTAATATATAGGCATTACGTCTGTGACAAGTAGACCGTTACACTTACCAATGTCTACTAATATTACTCCACCCCAAGACCGCTATCAAGCATGCATCTCGAGTCTTTTTTTAAAACACCTCTCCATCTACTAATTAATTAAAATGTCATTACAACCGTTCATAACAGCACATGCAAGGTAGGAAATTATTAAAAAGAAAACCATCAGATCTATTATCAAAACTAAATTTAGCAATCTCATGCGCTACTGAATTGGTCCTTCTATTTATCTTTGACAACTTGAAGTTTCCCAGAAGCCTGATGATGCCAAGTGCTTCCTTCTTTAGGTCAACAAGCGGGGATCTGTCACAACTTTCATTTGCAAGGAAGAAGCCACAAGCACACAATCAGTTTCCAAAATAGAAGGCATGTTAAGAGAAATACCAATATAAAGCCCAGCAAGGCATGCTCGAAGCCCCGCTTCATCCACACCTGAGCATAACCCAATGAAGTCCCAAGACGAGACAACAATATCATCCGTACAGCTCCTGGCCACCACCCCAATGCTTGCAACACTTAAACTCTCCACAAAACTGGCATCAACATTGATCTTGATGTGGCCAGAAGGAGGCGGATGCCACACCTCTTTGGATCTCACAACAATATTACTTGCACCAAAAATAGCCACCACCTCCTTTCCTTTGTAGTTGGTGGCTACCTCATTTGTAGGCTGACACAAGGAAAAGGAAGACCAGTAGCTTTCTAGAAACATAGCGGATCCTGTAACGATTTCTTTCCCTTCCAAAATATCAAATCATTCCTCAAGTGCCAAGCTCGCCAGTAAAGAAATAAGATGTGCTCCCTTTGCGAACAGCTTAACTGGTCTAATAAAACAAGTAACCAGTCCGACCCTGAATAATTGAAAGCCTCTTCCCCTAGAAAATTGCAAACTTTCCCCAATGCCAACCGAAGTGCACGAGCCTTGGGGCCAGAAACAAGAGGGTGGGAAGTGCTCTCATCCTCAACCCCGCAGATAGAGCAAGTACGAATGGTAGCTTGATGATGTAAAATTCTATTAACCTAAATCGTCAGGCTATCAAATGCTGCACGCCATCCAAAAATTCTAATATTTTGTGGGATGTTGGCCTTCCGGATGATATTCCAAAACCTCCTTTCTCCGTTAATAGAAGTACTGGATTGCCCAACATTCTCTTTCTGATCCTTAAACTTTAATGCCAGATTGTATTCACACTTCACTGAAAATAGCCCATTCTTTTCAAAATGCTAAGCAATGAAATCACCATCCCCTGAGGATTGAATCTACAAATTTAAGATTTCTATAGCGACCACGATTCCAATGGACCGAAATCTCTGTGCTTAAGTGTCATCCCTGGATCGGTATGCTGACACACACAATACTCGAGGAATTATAATAGAGTTCTGTCACACACTTATTACATCAAGGTCCTCATAAAGAGTATCTGATACACAAATAAAATGGCTGAAGGCCATCTAAACTAAATAACTGCAAAAGCTTCAAAGATAAATAAGTCCATCAACTCCAACGGCATAGCTGAGTGCATGACAACGACCCATAGCACCTTATTCTTCGTCGGTAAAGTCTGCAACATGAGACGTTACAGCCGTGTAGGTCAGCACATGGAAAATGCTGGCAGAGTTACACTGTAGAGCAAACTGAATGCCAGAAACTATACCTACATGCATATCTGGCTGGTGGAGGCTCTAAGTTTAAGATTTTGGATAAAAGCTAATTTTTCCCTACAACAAAGGAATAACTTCTATTTAAACAAAGTTATACCAATATTTAAGAAGGTTCCTCCAACTCAAATCCCCATATTAATCGAGTATCATCATTAACCCAATTCATTAATTAAAGAGTGATGAGATCAACAATAATATCCACTTCTAGATACTCAAGATGTCCATAACCGGGGACCGACTAACCATGATTAGTTTATACACTCAACAGAGGTTAAGACTTTTCCCCACAAGACTCGACCGCATCCATGATCTAAGATCGAGACATAGTCTTTCCAAGCATTAACTTTCTATTCGGGTAGACCGATACACCTACTTTCCCTACATCCGCTAGTACACCTCTTCAAGAGCTCACACAACTTACTCAACTATGTCAGAGCCCATAATGGCTTGTGGTTGCACGTAGAAATTTCTAGGCATGAAATATCATATGATCCCTTTGAGCCAGGTGGTGAACCGAGGAAAATCACACAGGCACTCGGGATTTCCCAAATGGGCAAGCAATGGTTTCTCCAGGTGCCCCAACCAATCCACCCAGATGTGTATTAAAGTTGCCACCTTAATGTTATCCAAAAATTATTATCTCTCACAACTTCCATGTACATCACGATCCAATCCTCGTCACGTGCATGGCTACAATATAAGAGCATAACGATATTTTCGTGGTGATCAAAGGTAATATGTTCCTACCTCAAGTACCACAACCAAACCACATGTTCCCAATCCTACTCATGCAAATATTTGAGGGGCAATACTAATGCATAGTAAAAACTGGGTATAGAAGAGTATGATCAAAGTGTAACTTGCCTTGCTGACGATTGGAAAACTTTAGAGATTCGTAGTAACAAGCTTTGCACTCCAAAAAATCTAACGTAGACAAACAATAGCATACATAAGCAATCAAGCAAACAATGCAAAGAGAAATCGAGAAAAGATCCAAATAAACTCGAAAACAAGCAAATAACTAAAGTAGACAGAAAACAAATCCTAACAACATCATTTTTATGTGGATTAGATCTTAACAGCAGCTATATGTGATTATCTACGATTTGCAAAAAGAATCAACTCAAAAGGAGCTACGAAACTCAAGATACAAACAAAAGATCAAACACTAGTCTAAACTAAACCCAAATTTTAAATTGTCAAAATCATGTTCACGTTGGCTTACTGGATAGAGGGAATCGTTCTGAAGAATTAGGCGTTGGTTTCATCTAATTTGGATAAACGAGCTAAAAGATACGCTAGTTAAAAGATCGGGGGCTAAACTACAATAAAACTATTCGTGGATAGGTCCCTGGCCGAAAAATAAACAGAAAAAGAAAAATCTATCGGACGAATGTTCGCTAACAGGGACTAACAAACGAATTCGTCCGTTAACAGATCTAAACGGGTGAACGTTCGCTAATTAACGAACTAATAAAAATAAAACCGATCTAAAAATAAACCAAAAAACGAAAAGACCAGTCGGGCCGGCGGTTTTACCGGTTCTATTCAACGACGGCGACGGGTCAGTCAACGGGGAGGCGGGGCGGTCGGCGGCGGGGCTTGGCGCGGCAGACGGCGGGCTTGGCGCGGCGAGACGGCAGCTCGGCGGCGGCGGGTTCGACGTCGTGGCGATGGCGATAAAGGCGGCGGCGGCGGCTATGCGCAGCGGTGGCGATGGCGCGAAGGGCGGGCGGCGCCGTGGTGGCAGAGGCGGGCAACACGGCTTGGACGGGGTGGAGAGGGCGGCGAGGTCGGCTTATAAGGAGGGGGTCGGGGTGGCCGACTTGGGCGAGGGGGCGGCCGGAACGGGAGTCCGAGTCGGACTCCCCGGCGTGGCGGCGGCGGACTCGCCGGGAGCCGAGAAGGGCGGCGGAGCTGGGTCGTGTTCGGCTTGAACAGGCCGCCCAGTTGGAACTTTTTAAGCAATTTTTCCCGAGACTAAAACAATCAAAATAAATATAAATATACGTCTAAAAATTCCAGAAAAATTCACGTAGCTAAATGGCCTTATATATGACCCCGTGAACATTTTTTTGGACTTATATGCCTGAACTAAAAATAAACATTACAGTTCTAATTACTCACCTAATAAATAAATAAACTAGCAAATAAAATTAAATAAAGTCTCAAAAATTCAAAATTCAATTTCCAATATTTTTCTACTGATTTGAAGAAGTCATTTTATCTTCTCTCATTATTTTTAAAAATATTTGGAAAAAGAATTTTGAAAACAATTTGATCCAATTACCAAATTTTGATAAATCAAAACTGAATTTTTGTGACACCTCCAGCTCTCTCAAATTGGTCCTTGAGTTGCTTAAGGCCTCTTGGATCAAAATGCAACCAAACTAAACAACAAAATGCAATAAATCATGTATGCATATGAATGATCTATGTATAACATCCAAATAGAAAACTGGGATGTTAAAAACCTGCCCCTCTTAAGATGAATCTCGCCCTCGAGATTCGGGTTGGTCAGCAAAAAGTTGTGGGTGGTCTTGCGGAGGTCTCCTTCTCGCCCCCAGGTAGCTTCCTCCTTGGTATGGTGGCTCCACTTAACTTTGTAGAACTTGATGACTTTGCTGCGAGTAACTCGGCTGGAAAACTCGAGAATCTTAACTGGCTTCTCTTCGTAGGTCGATCACTATCCAACCGAATCGCCAAAGGGCAATTGTATCTCGTGAGGAATGTCAGCCATCTCTGCGTGGCACTTCTTTAACTGGGAAACGTGAAACACATCATGAACTCCTGACAAACCTTTGGGTAACTCCAACTTGTAGGCAACTTCTCCCATACGTTCCAGAACTCTGCAGGGTCCCACAAATCGTGGTGCTAGCTTCCCTTTGACTCCAAAACACTTAACTCCTCAAAGTGGGGATACATGAAGATATGCTCTGTCTCCAACTTTGTAGGCTACCTCCTTGCGCTTAGTATCGTGATAACTCTTACGCTCGGTGGGCTATCTTGAGTCTGCTCTCAATCAACTTAACCTTCTCCACAAAATCTCTAATTAAGTCCAACCCGAGAATCAATAAGTTGGGCGTGGAAAAAGATTCATGATAAAGGAGAACATGAAACACTCGGAGCGAAAAAGATGGAGTGGAAAGAATACCACGACTAGCGAGAAGAGATGTGCCGTAGTAAGAACGATAAGGCGAATCAAGTGGTCGAGAGAAGACAACCGCGGAAGAATCGGAAGACATATGAAAGGAGAATCGAGAATCCGAACCCACGATGATGTACTGTGTAGATGCAGTGATGGTGAGGAGGAGGATCGATCATGGCGGCCAGAACCAATCGACGAGGAGCATGAGGAAGCAAGAAAGGCGGCAGAAGCGAACAATGTCTGGTCGGTGGTGGTAGTCGAGGAAGACCGAGGGAGGGGCCGAGGAGGCGCCTCTGGTCTCGCTTCTTCTGGCAGTGGTTTTTAGATGACTTGGTCGGGGCGGTAACCTGAGCGGTGTCCGCGGCGTGGCGTGCCCTTCTCGGCATAAGGAGGGCGGCTCACCCCCCACAGGAAGTAAGGCGGGCGGGAAGCGGTGAGGCGGCGACGACCACAGAAGTCAGACGTGGCGATGGAACGGAAGCAACCAGTGAAGCGGCGGGTCTCCTCGGCCTGAGCTGGCAAGTATCTCGAGATAGGAACGGCCCACGAGCAAGCAAGTGAACCAGGCGAGGCTCAAACTCGAGGCGGAGCGAGATAAGAACTCATGGACCCTCAGAAACTCCAAGTCGGATCTCGTGGTCATGACAGCGGATGCCACAAACAAGCATCATGATAAGTCAAGCTATGGCGAATGAGCCTGAATAGAACTCATCAGCGAGAATCACCTTCTTGGAGGCGTGCTCTGTAACAGATAGGTAGAAAGCATCACAGGAAGGCTGATACGTGTGAAGACCGAACATCCTGCAATTGTGTCAAAGTCCATGAACTCCGAAGCAAAGCGAGAGAGGACACTTGCGGTGAAACAGCGACATCATCGTGCAATGATCATCAAAAAACATCAGAATAATAATGTCATCCGCCAATATCATAAAGGGCCTTTAGCATCGGTTGACACCCATTTCAATGGCCAATCATGGCCATTTGGGATTAAGGCCACAAATATGGCAGGGCATGATGGGCGGGACCTCGCCGAAAAACACCCACGAAAAGGTCCGCATGGATGCATGAAGCCCTGGCTATTTCATTGGTGTAGAGGACAAAGTCCCACTCTGCTGCTGAAATCCTCTCTACTCTGCTCCTCTCTCTCTCTCTCTCTCTCTCTCTCTCTCTCTCTCTCTCTCTCTCTCTCTCAGCGGATCGGATAGCCCATTCCCGAAAGTCAGCGTGCTCGATACAGAAAGCTGAATGAGAAAATACTCGAGGCGTGCTCTCTGGTGGATCGAAGACCACCAGAGGCGTGGTGGGGCTGAAACTCATGTTGGCGGCGGGGCAGCTGAGAGGCGGAAGCCTTCTTGGCCGAGACCAGCGAGGCAGTGAGACAGGCGCGGCCAGAGACTGACCGGGGTTGCTTCAGAGACCAGATGACGACCCGAGCAGACGAGATCTGAAGAAGAAAAGGCGGGAGCGGCATACAGGAGGAGAGCGAGCAGGCGAGATGGAGCAGGCTAGGAGCGGAAGCAGCGGGTTGCGTCGTCTGGGAGAAAGGGCTAGCCTAGCATCGATACCATGTTGGATAATGAGCAACTAAAAGCTTTCTTGAGGGCCAATGGCCGATTACATATACATATGTGGTAAAGTGCAGAAAAGCCCCTTATACAATGGGATGTACACAATGAACTATACACATCTAACAAAATTGACACCCATGTTTCCGACCTCCACATTTTGTATCTTGATGTGCCACTATGACTCTAGTAGAGAAACAAATTTACGAAAAAACAAATCTCCATAAGTGGGACTAATCTCAAAGGATATGCAAAGCCGCGTCAGTCCCTCACCCTAATAGCTGAGAAGATCACTGAACACCGTGGCTTTGTCACCTTATTGTGCCTTGGCCCTCAGGCATATTGTTGGGAAGAGTCGAAAATACAACTCTAGTAGTCCGATTCTTCCAAAGTCTAGGGTTTGCCAATCTCTGGGACCGACTTTTCATCTCGGTGACAACCGATTTGAGTACGTATGTCATGTAAGCTTACAACACTAGTTTCGTATGACCGAGTTTGGAATCGGAAAATCCAAATTATTAGGGTTTGGCTATATGGGTGAGGTGGTTCATCTTGCAGACTGAAGTTTATGGAATCGGGGACCGAGATTACTTATGGGTTTATGTTGGAATGAAAGATTGCCGATAGTTTGAGAGATAAATCACTAAGCACTTAGAGCAACCAGATCATCATCATAACCTCATCCCCTTTAATAGTATTTTTCCTATGGACTCAATGTGATCTTGGATCACTAAACCAAAATGGAGTCTTGAGCCCAATCCTTTCCTTAGCATCTTAGGGGTTCACCTTTCTAGTCCTTTTGCCATGCCAGAGTGATTGACTTTCCGAGACATACTTGATAAAAGCATTAGTCCAACCACAAAGTATGTTGTCATTAATTACCAAAACCACCTAGGAGCAAATGTGCTTTCAATCTCCTTTGGTAATTGATGGCAACACACAAAATAGGATATCAAAGCTATCAAAGAAAGACAGATTATCATTAAAGCTTTGACAAACATGTAGTACATGTGCTCCCTACAAGTGTGCAAGATTTTAGATTTTGGTTTTGGACTACCACAAGCACACATGAGAGAAAAGCAAGATGTGCTACATGCAGCTTGGCTATATGCATCGAAAGTGTATGAGGATAATGAGAGATGATGCATATGTGCATGGTGATTTCTTGCAAACAAGTATTCACAAGCAAGTCACCATCATGCACATTCTCAAGATGCATATACTTACCTTGGAGTTCCTTGGTATTGTACCAAGAAATAAACTTGGGAAAACAAGGTTAGATAACACAAGAGTAGTTCTTCAACCAATAGCAAGAACATCAAGAGTACCAAGCCAGGATGACATGTATAAAGAGTCTCATGTTGAGCACTAGCCTGAATCAGCCAACATGTCTCCCAAGACTAAAAGATTTTCAATGAGCTCGAGAGATTTTGCTTTGCATAAGATACCAATTGTATAAGATACCAATTGTGCTTTTCGAAGATACCAATAGTGAGATCAAGAGAAGCAAAATCAAGAGAATAATGCCAAATGTATTATCACAGTGAAATATGGCAAAGCTTTGATGTGATCCTCCCTTAAGGTAAGATTGTTCTTCCTTTAAATTTTCTTTCTCCCCTTATCCTCCAATCTTCCTTAAGCTCCCCTCTTCCCTCCCTTGACATCAAGTGCCTAAAAGGAAGAAACCAGAAGGGCAGGAAAGATGGAAGGAAAGAAGTGGGTTCAAGAATCACAATCAGCAAATTAAGTACCGTAATAAATCATTTAGGTGAGTCAGAAGATGATATCCTCGTGAATGTAAGTCGACACCAATTGATATGGATCGGTGAGTCCGAAAGTCGAGACTTAGGGCATCCTTTTCGGTCGAATCAAGTGATTGAATCGGTGACGCGAAGTTTAATCCCAAGAAAATCCGTAAATAATTCAGCTCACTTTGCAAGGAATGTTTCAAGATTTGCAATGAATTTGTAATTGATTTTCAGAATTTATCGTGAGCCAAAAGGATATTCACAAAACATAAGAAATAGAAGTAAAGGTTTGCTAGATGAAGTTTTTTTTTGATTAAAAGGAAAAACTCAACGAGAGAATCAAAAGAGACAATAGCAAAACTCCAAAACATATGTACTTTATCTAGATAGGGTCATGATAGGTCACCTATGTTTGAGTATATTGATTTAGGAGTCAAATGAGAACATTTGATCATAGGTCATACTATCGCTTAAGCTCAAAATGGGGTTGCCATTTTTCGATTAACATTTGATGATCACATCTTTGAAGCTGCTTGTACTCATGACTTTGAGCAAAACTTCTTCAAGATGTGAAAACATACCTTGGGCTTGTTGTTGCTTGTTCTCATGTAGGTGAACTTGATGTAGATGCTCATAGAATGTGAAGTTGGAGCACCATTTCCAATTGTATAGTTCATCTTCCTACATGGGTTAGGCAAGCAAGGAAATACTCAAGAATATCCAAGATGACATGAGTGAAGTACTAGAAGTATATGGTGTCAAAAAGGATATGTGGAATTTTGTTCCTTGAACTCAACATCCCAAAGAGCTAGATACTTGGTCAATGACAAGATTACTCATGATTTGAGGTGTGATAATCTTGTGAATGTGGACCATCCAAGTACCGCAAGGAGTTAGATGCAATAAGGGGCAAATGTGTCCAAGACATATGATCATCATAAGAGAAGTATCAAGGATTAGTTAATTAGGCTCATGCCTTGTATGCATCAATGGAGTTTTCACGCAAGTTTGAAGCATCAATGATGTTCAACTCACTTTGCGGCAAAAACACTTTCTCATCAAGTGGTTTTGTGAAGATATCTCAAGTCGTTTGTCAAGACGTAACATGCTTAAGATCAATGTCACCCTTAGCAATGTGATCATAATAAAATGGTGACGAACTTCAATGTGTTTCGCAGGCGAGTGTTGCACGGATTGTGTCCAATCTTAATCGCACTCTCATTGTCACAAAGCAAAGGAACATGTCTCGCATGTATCCCGTAATCCTTAAGCATTTGTTTCATCCATAGCAATCGAGCACAACACTAACCAGCAGCAATATATTCTGCTTCGCAGAGATAATGATATCGAATTTTGTTTCTGGATGACCAAGATACAAGGGATCGACCGAGAAATTGACATGTACCAAGTTGACTTTCTATCAATCTTGTCTCCCATATAGTCCGAAGTCGGAATAGCCAACAAGGTCGAAGAGGCCCTCTTAGGATACCAAATGCCAAAGTTAGTGTGTGTATCAAATATCTCACAATCCTTTTAACAGCCTTTAAGATGACATTCTTTAGAGCAGCTTGATATCGAGCACACATGCATACACTCAACATTATGTCGACGAGAAGCACGTAGATATAGTAGAGAACCAATCATGGATCGATAAACCTTTGATCAATGTGTTCTCCATCTTAGTCAAGTCATTATGTCCATTAGTAGGCATGGGGTTCTCATACCTTGCTCTCTGCATGTTGAACTTCTTGAAGAGATCCTTAGTGTACTTTGTTTGTGAGACAAAAGTACCCTCCTTAGATTGCTTGATTTGCAACCCAAGGAAGAACTTGAGTTCACTCATCATGGACATCTCATACTATCCGACATAAGCTTTCCAAACTTCTCACTAAAATGGGGTTAGTTGAACCAAAGATAATATCATCAACATATATTTACACAAATAGTTCACCGTCAACCCTTTTCGTGAATAGTTGAGTCTATTTTACCAATCTCAAATTTTTTCAAGAAGAAAGCTAGTCAACATTTGTACCAAGCTCTAGGGGCTTGTTTAAGACCATAAAGAGCTTTGTGCAATTTGTAAACATGATTAGGCTTTTTAGGATTCACAACCGGGAGGTTGTTTCACAAATACTTCCTCCTCAATCTCACCATTTAGGAAAGCACTTTCAATGTCCATTTGATAGAGAGTAATGTCATGGTGGTTGGTAAGCAAGAAGAATGCGTAATGGACTCAAGTCTAGCAACGGGGCATAGCTCTCACCATAGTCCATACCTTCGACTTGTGTATAACCTTGTGCTACGAGACGAGCCTTGTTGCGATGACTTGTCCATCTTCATCTTGCTTGTTCCAAACACCCATTTGGTTCCAATGACGTTTTGTCATCATTGGGCTTTCTACCAAAGTCCAAACGTTGTTCCTCTCGGTTGTGTAGCTCTTCATGCATAGCGCTCACCCAATCCGGATCTTCAAGCGCTTTTCTACCTTCATAGGTTCAAGACTGAAATGAATGAGTAATGCTCACAAAAGTTAGCTAAACGAAGTTTTAGAGCAAGTGATTCTCCGAGTCGATGTCATTCATCATTTGTTCCACGGATGGTCCTTCTTGACTTTCTCAACTCGGATAGCTTTTGCCGTGGTCGTGGCTGAGCTTCCTCATCATCCTCATCTTCTTCTTCATCGTGTTGTTGGTGTTGTCTTGAGGTGGTGGAGAAGGAGGTTGTGGTGGATCTTCTTGTCGCGACTTCCTCATCTTGGTGAGTTCCACTTGTGGAGGCCTCCATGTTGCCTTGAGGTTCATCTCTCCGTGAGATAGGGGCTCCACATATGTAGATGAGGTACCTTCACTTCCATGGGACGAATCTTTCCAATGGATAAATCTTGAATGGCTTCCGATGGGTCCTTGTCTCCTACATCAATAGGCATTTGCTCTACTTATGAGCTATTAGATTCATCAACTCACATCTACCGCCTCTTCAACCTTTCGGTGAAATTATTGTAGACACGGTAGGTGTGAGAGTTTGATCCATAACCGAGGAAAAGCCTTCATGAGTTTTAGGAGCAAATTTAGACCGACGATGCTTATCAAGGATATAGCATTTTGAACCAAAGACACGAAAATATCCCACTTGGGGTGTTACCAAGAAGGAGCTCAGATGAAGTCTTGCCGAGGAGCTTGTGAAGATAAAGTCTGTTGATAGCATGACAAGTTGTCTCGACGGCTTCTCCCGTAAGTGTTTCGTGTCTTGTATTCATCAAGCATCGTTCTCGCCATCTCAATGAGCTGCTCTTTTCCTCTCAACAACTCCATTTTGTGAGGTGTGTACGATGAGAACTCATGTAGAATTCCTTCCTCATCGAGAAAAGAGTCCACATGGGCGTTTTGAACTCCGCTCTGTCACTCCAACTTTCTTGATCTTTACCTCAAATTGATTCTCGAGCCTTTCTTGCAAAGGTTTTGAAGATTCTCCAACCTGCGATTTGTCATCAAGGAAAATACCCACGAACTGAAAAATCATCAACAATAACTAGACCAAAGGAGTTACCACCAAGGCTTTTGTAAGCATTGGGACCAAGAGATCCATATGAAGAAGCCTGCGGTCTCCTTGTGGTCATGATATTCTTCACGGATGACTTCCACCTACTTGTTTTCCCGCTGACATGCACTACAGAGTCTATCTTTGTCAAAGAAAACATCTTTAACACCAAGAATGTGATCACCTTGATTAGCTTATCTAGATTTCGTGATACCAACATGTCCAAGCCTTCTATGCCATAACCAACCTTTAGCAGATTTAGCAATGAAGCAAGTTCTAGGTTGAGCTTTAGTGAAATCGACAATGTATAGGTCACCTCACTAATACCAGAAAAACCATGTTATGATTGTCACTACGAAAACTTGGCAATCTACTTGGTGAATAGCACGTTGAATCCAAAGTCAGCTAATCTAGACACGAAAGTAAATTGTATCCAAGAGATTCAACAAGCATGACATTTTAATGGAGCTATCATGAGATATGGCTACCTTACCAAGGCCAAGTACCACCTTGAGTTGTCTCCAAAAGTCACATACTTATGTGGACCATCGCTCTTGCAAGCTCGAAACATGTCTTCATCTCCGTCATGTGATCGGTGCATCCACTATCAAGAATCCACTTTTTCCACCGGATATGTAGTCTCTCGATTTGCTAGATCGAGACTCTTCATGATCTTGTCTAGCTCGTGTCCTAATCGTCATCATGCTCATGCTCATCATCATATTGACCCATAGATAATTCATCATCAATACCTAGGTCAATTTGACAATGACTTGCATCAGCTTTTATCAATGTGATAATAATCATCGAATGCAATACAAGAGCATTTCTAACTAGAACATTGATAAGTCCGAATCACCCTTCTTTTTCATAAGATCACGAAGCTCAAAGAAGCATTTATCAAAGTTGGGATCTTTGGGCGATCATATCAAATTCAACAGTCTTGTATAGAATTTCATCAAGACCTCTCAAAGAGTAGTCCTGATAAAGTTCTTCCAAGAACTTCCACATAGCATGGGCGCACTCAAAGTTTGTGACAAGCTCAAGAAAGTTATCTGCAAACCTCTAATGATAAGATTGACAGTTCTAAGGTTAAAGCAAATCAAGCTCTTCATCCATAGTGTAAGTAAGGTCAAATGGTGGTACATATGGGGTTTCATATTTATGCTAAGTTGTACATCTTAAAGATAGCAAGCATTTCAATCTCCACGAAGTTATAGAACACTCCATCAAGAATAGGCACTCTATGACTAACACTCCCAAACGTAGACATCCATCTTCCTCCAATGGTGTGCAAACCAAAGCAATGGAGACCAACGCCTCGATACCAATTGTAGGATTGTCAAGGCAAGAGTGTCTAGAGGGGGGTGATTAGACAACCGACAAGATAAAAGTTTATGCCTTTTGATTAACACAAGTTTTTAGCAAGATCACAATAGAGATCAAGACAAGCATCATGCATACAAGTCGAGCAACATACTACACATGCAATTCTAGAGAATGGGCATGGAAAGTAAATTGCACATATAGTAAAAGAGAGATTGTGAAGAGCAAACGCAATTTGAGACACGGAGATTTTTCTCGTGGTTCCGAGTAGGTGGTGCTATCGCCAATCCACGCTGATGGAGACTTCAACCCACTGAGGGTAACGGCCAGAGTCCACGGAGGGCTCCACCCACTAAGGGTCCACGAAGAAGCAACCTTGTCTATGCCATCATGGCCTACGCCCACGGAGGACTAGCCTTACTCGGGTAGATCTTCACGAAGTAGGCGATCTCCTTGCTCTTACAAACTTTTGGTTCAACTCCACATCTTGACGGAGGCTCCCAAGCGACACCTAACCATCTAGGAGGCACCACCTCCAAAAGGTAATAGATGGTGTTGGTGATGATGAACCTGCTCTTGTGCTTCAAATGATAATCTCCCCAACACTCAACTCTCCTCACCGATTTGGCTGTGGTGGAAGAAAGGATTGAGGAAAGCAACTTGGGAAGGCTAGAAATCAAGTTTCATATGGTAGGAGGAGCAACTTGATCTCAACACAAGGGTAGGTAGTTTCTTCTAAATGTAAGGTAGGAGTGGTAGTTCTTTCTCGATGGCTCTCCACGAATGAAGAGGAGGTGGAGGGTATTTATAGCCTCCACATTAAAATCCAACTGCTACACATTTGACCAATCTCTACGCATCGGTTGACAACTCTGGGGACCGAAAGTTCAAATCTTAGAACGTTGGGATTTTCGGGACCAAAATACAACTCGTTAGTCCGATTCTTCCAAAGTCTAGGTTTCCTAATCTCGGTGGACCGACTTTCTCATCTCGGTGACACCGATTTGAGTACGTATGTTACGTGCTTGGCAACACTAGTTTCGTATGACCGAGTTTGGAATCGAAAATCCAAATTATTAGGGTTTGGCTATATGGTCGAGGTGGTTCATCTCGTGTGACTGAAGTGGAATCGGTGGGACCGAGATTACTTATGGGTTTATGTTGGAATGAAAGATTGCGATAGTTTGAGAGATAAATCACTAAGCACTTAGAGCAACCAGATCATCATCATAACCTCATCCCTTTAATAGTATTGGCTTTCCTATGGACTCAATGTGATCTTGGATCACTAAACCAAAATGGAGTCTTGAGCTTTTGCCAATCCTTTCCTTAGCATCTTAGGGTTCACCTTTCTAGTCCTTTTGCCATGCCAGAGTGATTGACTTTCCCGAGACATACTTGATAAAAGCATTAGTCCAACCACAAAGTATGTTGTCATTAATTACCAAAACCACCTAGGGAGCAAATGTCAAAGAGGTTTACTTACCCTTGCAACCGTTGAGTATCAAACGACTCCAAATGGCACGAACTTGACAAAGCGGCTCACCGTGCTATACCAGGTCATGGCAAACCTCGGCCATTCCGAGAAAGTTTAACACCACAAACAGGAGAGAGAAGGATAGGCCGAGGACATAGGAGTTTGATTGCAAAATGGACAACGGGAAAATGCTCGATGCATGAGACGAACATGTATGCAAAATGAAATGCACATGATGACATGATATGAAATGCGATGATGACATGGCAAAGTGCAACACGCAAGCAAATGACATGGCAACGACGGCAATAATCATGGACACCCGCGATCGAATCCGGGCGCATAGACATCTCCTGTGATATGACTCCTAAGAGGCCCCGACAAACTAAGGAAGACAAGCGAGAGCCACAGATATGACCAAGTCGATGATACTACCGGAAGGACGCAGACGAAGAGGCAAAGAAGAGCATGAGCCGGGCAGGTGGTGGCAGCGAAGGAACACAAAGCGCCAATTCTCCCAAAGGCCCTCTCGACTACGGCGCCGAGGGCAAGCACCAACCAAAGCCTTGGTGCGACGATCCATAGAGCAAGAGTCGGTATCAAGAATGACACGACAACCGTAATCAATAAGTTGGGCAGCGGAAAGATTCATGATAAGGCGAGGAACATGTGAAACACTTAATGTAAAAAGATGGAGTGGAAAGAATACCACGACTAGCAACAGAAGAGATGTGCCATCGGGCAAGAAGAACATTAACAAAGTAATCAAGTGGTCGAGAGAAGACAACACTAAGAATCAAGACATATGAAAGGAGAATCCAATCCCGAACCCATAAGATGTACCGACCGTAGATGCCTGTGATGGTGAGGAGGAGGATGCAGTCATAGCAGCAGCAGAACCAATCGACGAGGAGCATGAGGAAGCAAGAAGACGCTGAGGCGTAACAATGTCCTCGGTTGAGTGATCGAGTCGAGGAAGACACAGAGGCCCGGCCGGGAGAGCGCTCGGTCTCGCTTTTCCGCATAATGACTTTTGATGACCTGGTCGGGAGCAAGAATTACAGACGGTGTCACGGCGGACGTGTCTTCTCAAGATAAGGAGGACGGCTCACCCCCGGAGAAGTAGGCAGGGCGGTGAGCGGCGAGGCGAGGGCGACAGAGTCCGGCAGCCAAGACCGATGGAACCGTATAACCCAAGAGAGCGAAGGCGGGTCTCTCGCACGGCTCAAGTATCTCCGAGATAGGAACACGGCCACGAGCAAGCAAGTGAGCACGGCGAGGCTCAAACTCGAGCGGAGACGAGATAAGAACTCATGGACCCTTCAAACTCCAAGTCGATCTCGTGTCCGCAACAACGCAAGTGCCACAAACAACCGTCTGCAATGAGTCAAGCTAACGCCAGATGGCGAAAGCATCGTGAATAGAACTCATCAACAGAGGAATCACTGTTGAGGAGCGTGCCTCGACGCACTATAGATAGGTAGAGAGCATCACCAGAGGGCTGAGAAGGCCGACAGAGACAAGACCACATCGCTGCAATTGTGTCAAGTCCCATGAACTCCGGCAAACCGAGGAGGACACTGCAGTGAGAACAAAGCAGAACACGAGCATCATCGTTGATCACTAAGTGTAAGGCATGTGACAGCGCATACCCAAAGAGCATCGAATAAGCGATATTCACGATCATAAGCATCCACTTCAAGATCATCAAGGGCTTGGTGGCATCCTGGCCACCGAGAAGCCTCAAGAGCGCATCGCGCACCGTGGGATTGGCCACAAAGAACGGGCATGATGGTGGGGACCTCGCCGTAAAGAACACACCACGTATGAGTCCACGATATGGATGCGCATGAAGCCCACAAACTCAGATAGTTGGTGCCATCGAAAATCACCGAGCATCGAGGAACCGCAACATAGCCCGAGGAGGACATAAGGAAGTCACTGCCGCTCTCTCTCTCTCTCTCTCTCTTTGAAGTCAACTACACTCGAACGGATCTCGATCGGAGAAGCGGCAAACGCACGCGCCACGCACAAGTGATGGAGAATCGAAGAGGAGAGGGCGCCGATCCAGAGTGGATCGAGAGCCACCATCGAAGGCGCGGGCGCGTTTCACGCACGAGAGCCGAGCAGAGGCTGGAAAAGCAGCCACGATTGTGCAGGAGCTGGGCGGCGGCGGAGCTGGCCGGGCAAAGTGACCGACGGGTTAAGCTTCCCACCGAGCAAAGAAATTTAACGAGACAGATGCATAGCTGCTGGAGCGACGCCCGGAGGAGAAGCAAGAGTCCGAGATGAGCAAAGTTAGGAACGAGAAGCACGGAGTTGCGCCGCAAGGAGAAAGGGCTAGCCTAGCATCCGATACCATGTTGATAATGAGCAACTAAGCTTACTGAGGGCCAATGACCAAGACATATACATATGTGGTAAAGTGCGTAAAAGCCCTTATACAATGGGATGTACACAATGAACTATACACATCTAACAAAATTGACACCCATGTTTCCGACCTCCACATTTTGTATCTTGATGTGCCACTATGACTCTAGTAGAGAAACAAATTTACGAAAAACAAATTCCATAAGTAGGACTAATCTCAAAGGATATGCAAAGCCGCGTCAGTCCCTCACCCTAATAGCTGAGAAGATCACTGAACACACCGTGGCTTTGTCACCTTATTGTGCCTTGGCCTCAGGCATATTGTTGGGAAGAGTCGAAGAGAATGACACTAAACGATGAAAATATATGTGGTCAATAGCTAGCCCATGTACAAGTACGCATGCAGACAGACAGAACCATCGTTTGAAAGCCACGGTGCGAGTTAAGGGCGGTGCGAGTTGCGCCGGCCCAGGCGCACGGGAGCCACAGCCTCGAAATTTTTTCTTCACATTTTTGTTTTCATTTTTCGTTTTTTGTTTAATTTTTTATATACTTCCAAATATTCTAAATAAATATATAAAAACACTCTACGTAAAACATTTGAAAAAGTAGACCAAGCATTTAAAAAATGTTAAATATTTATAGAGAAATGTTTCTCACGTATACAAAATAAATACAATGTGTATGAAACAATTTGATCATGAATTTAAAATGTTAATTAAGCATCTAAAAATGTTGAACAAGTATTTAAAATTTTTAATAAAGCATTTGAAAATATTAAATGTATATAGGAAAAATATTCACCATGTATTGAAAAATGATGAAAAAATTTGATCATGTATATAAAAATATTAACCACCATTTAAAAAAATATTGAACAAGTATTTGGAAAATGTTAATCGAGCATTTGAAATTTTTACATGTATATAAAAAATTGACCATGTATTAACAAAATGCTGGAAAATTTTCGTCATGTATATAATTTTTTTAATCAAGCATTAAAAAATGTTGATCAAGTATTTGAAAAATGTTAAGTATGTATAGAAAAAAGTTAACCATTTATTAAAAAATGTAGAATGAAAACCAAATAAACAAAGAAAATAAAAATGAAAACCTAAAAAGAAACAAAATAAACCAAAGAAAATAAAATGAAAAATAAAAATAAAGAAACAAATGCGAAAGGAATTAGAAAAAGGTGAAAATTAGTAAAGAAACAAAGAGAAACAAAAAATGTTGAAAACCAAGAAAGAAACAAAAAACTAAATAAAAAAGAAGGAAAATTAGTAAGAAAAACAAAACTGATAAAAACAATGAAAGAAACAAAGAAAACGATTGAAAAAAAGGAGAAGAAAAAGGAAACCAAACAAAAACAAAAGACAGAAAAGACCCAGAGAAAACCAAATAAAATGAACAAAAAGAAAGAAAACTGACTCTTTTTCCTTCTAGTAGGTCGCGCCCTACTTGTTTAATACGAACTTGATGTTGGCTCTGTGGCTAAAGGTGCTATGAAGCATCCCGGAGATCCCAAGATCGATCTCGCCGCACGCTCCTTCTTTTCTATTTCTTCCAAAAATATGTGTGAGTGGGCTGGCCGTTATTGTACACGCTTGACGCGGAGATCCTTCCGTCTCGCTTGAAGCGAGATATAATCGCCGCGCTTGGTACATAGAACCATAAGTTAAATTTGAAACTCTACCCGCCGATTTTCAGTTCGCCAAAGGCCCCAAATATTGAGCTTCTGTTTGAACATAGCACTTATTCAAGGGCCTGTTTTCCACCGAAACATAACCACGTGTACGTTGTTCTTTTTCACTTGTTATATCCATTCTAGATAAAAACATGTACAATAGTACAACCAATCTTCTCTTGGAGATGTCGTAGCGCATTGTTTATGGACCTTTTTTATGAAACTGATCCAGATCTATTATCAAATTTTACTAGAAGTACAAAGGATGGCAGACATAATAATAATAACATTGAGATTAGGGTTTCTCGTCATGATTTGGTATCAAGTGCTTCAGATCTATTCAAAGGTTCAACGGCAACGACTGTGGCTCCAGTGCGCTGGTCTTTAGAGGCACGCGCACGAAGACTTCCCAGCTGTCATCGACAAGGTCAAGCCGACTCCAGAGATAAGCGGCGAAAGCGGTGCATCAACGGTTCGCTTTGACGGCGGTAGTGGTCTTCTGGTGGTCTTGGAATCTTGATTGTTTGTTGACTGAAAAGAACAAAGAGAAGGAGCGTTGCTTCTTAGTCACTTTGGATCATTTTTTATTTATGAGCAAGTCTCTTTGGTTCATAACTTCGGCCTGGCCTGTCATCCAAAACGTAAAAACTACTCCATTTGTCTTATAATATAAGATTATTACACCCAATATACTTATATATTGGTGTAATAACGCCTTATACAATAGCAACTATTCTTTCATTTGAGGAAAAGACGAGGAAAAAAAAACATGTTAATAGGCCACACCAAAGCCAGCCGAAAGATGTTCATGCATTTTAAATAAAACGCTCATGCATGTGATGAGAAATGTTATTCTAAAAAAGTTAAAAGAAATGTTCTTGTATCTTTGAAATGTTATTTTTTTGTTAAACTGTTGTTGTATGTGAAAATGACGGTTGCAAGAACTGTTCACATATATCAAAAAATTTATAAACAATGTATGCTGTTAACTTTGAAAAATACTCATGTATTTTAAAGAAAACATCATTTTATGTGAAAATTTAAGAATTCACCTTTGAGCAAGTTTCGTGTAGATAGAGCATCACCGTGATATGCCTCGTGGCCCCGACACCTAATTCGCTAAGTATGGCATGGGTCTTTATCTTTCTTCCAAATGTTCCTTGAGATTATGTTTTTCCTTCTTCAAATGTTCCTGGGAGGTTTTTGTCTGCACCGAGAAAAAAGAGAACGAGAGCCTTTTGCGGTTTTGAATTTGATCACTTCGTTGAGAGCCTTTTACCATGTTGTTTATTTTACTACTTCTATAATAACAATCATTCGTTATAAAAAAACACCTTATGTGTCAACGCGTACGTTGCGAGGCAAAGTCGACTACTACAAAATATAAAACCATCCCGCAAACGCAAATGCAACAATGCACGTCAATGTGTGCGCTTTCAACATCGGCTATGTCATGAACACATTTGTTGTCACTTTCATACCCATCGTCACAGCCATCAATCATCTACCAGCCGCGGTCATGCTAACCTCTCCATCATCATCATCATTCACGAGCTCACCGATCGTTACCGAGATCACACACATCGCCATGACGGCACGACCCCATCAGAGCATCCGAGCCTCCGTCATGCAGTACCCATCAACCAGCGGGCCAGCCAGCCCAAAACGACGACGGAAACACGCACTCAAATTACGGGCGCTCGACGAGGACGTACGTACGTACGTACACGCGGGCCGGTCGCTGTACGTAGGTACGACGGCGGAGCACAAGGGCGCGCATGCATATGCTACGGTGGAGCCCAGGCTGGGAGGCGGACGGCGCCAGCCATAGCTTTCCGACGGGCCGATCAGCTTTTGAAAACAAGATCGCCAGATCTTCCGATAATATTCCACGGCGGCATGATGCGTGCGAGAAAAATCCAGTGCAACAGCTAGGTAGATAGCTCGTAGATGATGTTGATTTTGACCTATGAATCTCCCCGCCGATGGGTGTTGTACTGGTTAGATAGTTCGGTCGTCGATCCGATACGGACAGGCGGCGTGACGAGCCACGCGATGCATTGGAATGACGTTGACCGGTAATCGTACGTACAGTATAGGATTAGGGCCGCAGGTTTTTTAATCTATATATAAACACACTTTTTAATGATCAAGAACAAGGTTCATAGCGATACAATGCAGGTATGGAGGATTAAGGAGCCACGGATGACGTTCTACCAGAAGTCCTAAAGTGTGTTATCATGTTATCCCGTGACCTTCAAAGATGAAGGTACATTTGGTAAAATGGCCTGCCAAAGCTAAAATCTCTTTGACGATGGTAGCATGCCGTCCACCGGTGCCTCAGGGCCGCAGGTGTGTTCAAGGAGGCGTTTAGCTACCTACAACAAGTCTAATCAAGACCGCTCGATGTAGTTTTTTTTGGACTTTTGAATGTCTGCAAACATTATTAGGTCTGCATGGCATGGTGATTAAAGCACCTCTGAGCCTAGCTCAGAGAAACGGATGAATCAACAGCTTCCAGTGAGCTAGGCCCAATGCATGCGAGGGTGTACATGGTTCCCAAAATGGCATCGTGAATTCCCTCGCCTCCTCCCACCGCCACCCTCCCTTCTTCCCGCTGCTTCACATTCCATTCTCCTACCTCGCCTCCATCTCTCTCTCACTAGCGATTTACCACAAGATTTGCACGCCGAGCACCCACCCTCCTCCCAATGGCGGTATGCCCTCCATCCCCATTATAGCCGATTTTCATGTCATTGCTCGACTTAGAGTGGATTGTAAATTGCATCTTTAGCTTCTCGTCTGATCGTCTTATTATCAAAAGGCTACAACCGATACCCTACATTTGTGGTTATCACGCGGTAGCCTATGTTCAAGCTTGTAGTTGTCCACATCGAAGGGCATTGCATCACCAGATCGAGAAACCTCGCCACCATCTTCAACACTTTGTGCTATCGCCTCATCGGAGTTGTCCAGAGCGATCTTGATCATACATGTAGTACTTTTTTTATTCAAGCACTAGTTTATATGTGTAACGCCGAGACCGACGCCGTAAGACTTCCATATATTCCGGTTTCACAGTGATTCTTTTGTGCTTTCTATTTATTTTGCATTGCATCATGTCATCATGCATCATGCCAAGATGTCATTTAACTTTTAAACCTCAACTAAATAAATTGCGGGATCTTTGATCCATTTAAATTGAGGGAATTCACATGGTGAGTTCTCTTTATAATATATCTCTCGATATTTAGGAGATATTATAAAATAATCCATTCTTTGAATCACCATAACACACTTGCAAAATCCCAATGCCCTTTATTATTTCAATTCTTGGCCTCTAACTTTGCCATATATCCTTTCGTCATTTCTCCTGAGCTCCACCTAAATTCTCAAACATTTTGGACTCTTCTAAATCCTTGCCTTTGTTCAAACCTTGAATTAAATTCAAATGCCTTTGAATTTAGTTCTTGCATTCTGCTCACTCCATTTTCCTTGAAATGCATATTTTTACAAGTCCGTAAAAATTTATCCCCATGTCCAAGTTCTTTCCAAAGCCTCTTTCTTTTCTTCTCTCTATGTCTTTTCTCATAAAATATGAAAGAGAGATAGAGAGTAGGAGCCTAGCGCACTGGCCTCCCATCCACCGCAAAGCCGCCTATTAGGCCCACTGCCCCACCGAGCCGCCCATCTAAGCCGCTAACCCCAGCCCCGAGGCCCTCCACATCTCCCTCGCCCCTGCAACAGCCAGAGCCCCTCTCCGATCCCATCTTCCTCCCTCCAGCCACACGAGGAGCGCCTGCCGATCTCTCCCCACGCCACGACCCCGAGCATCTCCGGGATCCAAGAAGAAAGCCGCCAGCCTCGCTCCTCAGCACTTTCCTCATGCCGAGACCAACTCCCTGCCACACCAGACCCGGCACACTGACCTCCCTCCGCCGTCCTCCTGCCGCCAACATCGCTGAAAGGGCCTCGACGCCTTTGCGCGCCTTCTCAAGCAGAGTTCGACCGCCGCCGCCGACCCCGCTATGGACGCCGCCAGGCCTCTCGCCATCGCCGCTGGCGAACGCCGCCCTAACGCTTCTCTCGCGATGCCGGCCGCGCCATTCGCCTCTCGTTTCCTGGCGGTTGCCGCGCCAAGTCCTCGAGTCCGAGCCCTGCTGCCGCCTCGCTTCCTCCATCGCCAAGACCGCTTCACGCCTCCCATCAAGATCTCCGCGCCGCTTCCGCCGCCCTCGCTGATGCCAAGGTCGCCACGCCATGATGAGGCCTCCGCCGCCTTTGCTGTTGAGTTTTTTCTCGAGCTCCACCTTCAACCCCGCTGCCCTCGCTTTGTTCGACCATTGGAACCGCCAAATCATTGCCTTTTGCCAAGGCCATCGCCGAAGTTACCCCAGACCCGTGGAGTCATGCACGGAAAACCAAGTCGAAGACTACCATGACCGTATCTTACCAAGTACCACTACTTCCACTACGACCATCGCGAGAACAACTACTTCCACTACCGCCGCCACGGAACAACTACTACTCTCACCGACGCCGTACAACTACTTCCACTACATCACGAGAACGACTACTTTCATTTAGGGATTTTCTGGGACCGAAAATACAACTCTAGTAGTCCGATTCTTCCAAAGTCTAGGGTTTGCCAATCTCTGGGACCGACTTTTCATCTCGGTGACAACCGATTTGAGTACGTATGTCATGTAAGCTTACAACACTAGTTTCGTATGACCGAGTTTGGAATCGGAAAATCCAAATTATTAGGGTTTGGCTATATGGGTGAGGTGGTTCATCTTGCAGACTGAAGTTTATGGAATCGGGGACCGAGATTACTTATGGGTTTATGTTGGAATGAAAGATTGCCGATAGTTTGAGAGATAAATCACTAAGCACTTAGAGCAACCAGATCATCATCATAACCTCATCCCCTTTAATAGTATTTTTCCTATGGACTCAATGTGATCTTGGATCACTAAACCAAAATGGAGTCTTGAGCCCAATCCTTTCCTTAGCATCTTAGGGGTTCACCTTTCTAGTCCTTTTGCCATGCCAGAGTGATTGACTTTCCGAGACATACTTGATAAAAGCATTAGTCCAACCACAAAGTATGTTGTCATTAATTACCAAAACCACCTAGGAGCAAATGTGCTTTCAATCTCCTTTGGTAATTGATGGCAACACACAAAATAGGATATCAAAGCTATCAAAGAAAGACAGATTATCATTAAAGCTTTGACAAACATGTAGTACATGTGCTCCCTACAAGTGTGCAAGATTTTAGATTTTGGTTTTGGACTACCACAAGCACACATGAGAGAAAAGCAAGATGTGCTACATGCAGCTTGGCTATATGCATCGAAAGTGTATGAGGATAATGAGAGATGATGCATATGTGCATGGTGATTTCTTGCAAACAAGTATTCACAAGCAAGTCACCATCATGCACATTCTCAAGATGCATATACTTACCTTGGAGTTCCTTGGTATTGTACCAAGAAATAAACTTGGGAAAACAAGGTTAGATAACACAAGAGTAGTTCTTCAACCAATAGCAAGAACATCAAGAGTACCAAGCCAGGATGACATGTATAAAGAGTCTCATGTTGAGCACTAGCCTGAATCAGCCAACATGTCTCCCAAGACTAAAAGATTTTCAATGAGCTCGAGAGATTTTGCTTTGCATAAGATACCAATTGTATAAGATACCAATTGTGCTTTTCGAAGATACCAATAGTGAGATCAAGAGAAGCAAAATCAAGAGAATAATGCCAAATGTATTATCACAGTGAAATATGGCAAAGCTTTGATGTGATCCTCCCTTAAGGTAAGATTGTTCTTCCTTTAAATTTTCTTTCTCCCCTTATCCTCCAATCTTCCTTAAGCTCCCCTCTTCCCTCCCTTGACATCAAGTGCCTAAAAGGAAGAAACCAGAAGGGCAGGAAAGATGGAAGGAAAGAAGTGGGTTCAAGAATCACAATCAGCAAATTAAGTACCGTAATAAATCATTTAGGTGAGTCAGAAGATGATATCCTCGTGAATGTAAGTCGACACCAATTGATATGGATCGGTGAGTCCGAAAGTCGAGACTTAGGGCATCCTTTTCGGTCGAATCAAGTGATTGAATCGGTGACGCGAAGTTTAATCCCAAGAAAATCCGTAAATAATTCAGCTCACTTTGCAAGGAATGTTTCAAGATTTGCAATGAATTTGTAATTGATTTTCAGAATTTATCGTGAGCCAAAAGGATATTCACAAAACATAAGAAATAGAAGTAAAGGTTTGCTAGATGAAGTTTTTTTTTGATTAAAAGGAAAAACTCAACGAGAGAATCAAAAGAGACAATAGCAAAACTCCAAAACATATGTACTTTATCTAGATAGGGTCATGATAGGTCACCTATGTTTGAGTATATTGATTTAGGAGTCAAATGAGAACATTTGATCATAGGTCATACTATCGCTTAAGCTCAAAATGGGGTTGCCATTTTTCGATTAACATTTGATGATCACATCTTTGAAGCTGCTTGTACTCATGACTTTGAGCAAAACTTCTTCAAGATGTGAAAACATACCTTGGGCTTGTTGTTGCTTGTTCTCATGTAGGTGAACTTGATGTAGATGCTCATAGAATGTGAAGTTGGAGCACCATTTCCAATTGTATAGTTCATCTTCCTACATGGGTTAGGCAAGCAAGGAAATACTCAAGAATATCCAAGATGACATGAGTGAAGTACTAGAAGTATATGGTGTCAAAAAGGATATGTGGAATTTTGTTCCTTGAACTCAACATCCCAAAGAGCTAGATACTTGGTCAATGACAAGATTACTCATGATTTGAGGTGTGATAATCTTGTGAATGTGGACCATCCAAGTACCGCAAGGAGTTAGATGCAATAAGGGGCAAATGTGTCCAAGACATATGATCATCATAAGAGAAGTATCAAGGATTAGTTAATTAGGCTCATGCCTTGTATGCATCAATGGAGTTTTCACGCAAGTTTGAAGCATCAATGATGTTCAACTCACTTTGCGGCAAAAACACTTTCTCATCAAGTGGTTTTGTGAAGATATCTCAAGTCGTTTGTCAAGACGTAACATGCTTAAGATCAATGTCACCCTTAGCAATGTGATCATAATAAAATGGTGACGAACTTCAATGTGTTTCGCAGGCGAGTGTTGCACGGATTGTGTCCAATCTTAATCGCACTCTCATTGTCACAAAGCAAAGGAACATGTCTCGCATGTATCCCGTAATCCTTAAGCATTTGTTTCATCCATAGCAATCGAGCACAACACTAACCAGCAGCAATATATTCTGCTTCGCAGAGATAATGATATCGAATTTTGTTTCTGGATGACCAAGATACAAGGGATCGACCGAGAAATTGACATGTACCAAGTTGACTTTCTATCAATCTTGTCTCCCATATAGTCCGAAGTCGGAATAGCCAACAAGGTCGAAGAGGCCCTCTTAGGATACCAAATGCCAAAGTTAGTGTGTGTATCAAATATCTCACAATCCTTTTAACAGCCTTTAAGATGACATTCTTTAGAGCAGCTTGATATCGAGCACACATGCATACACTCAACATTATGTCGACGAGAAGCACGTAGATATAGTAGAGAACCAATCATGGATCGATAAACCTTTGATCAATGTGTTCTCCATCTTAGTCAAGTCATTATGTCCATTAGTAGGCATGGGGTTCTCATACCTTGCTCTCTGCATGTTGAACTTCTTGAAGAGATCCTTAGTGTACTTTGTTTGTGAGACAAAAGTACCCTCCTTAGATTGCTTGATTTGCAACCCAAGGAAGAACTTGAGTTCACTCATCATGGACATCTCATACTATCCGACATAAGCTTTCCAAACTTCTCACTAAAATGGGGTTAGTTGAACCAAAGATAATATCATCAACATATATTTACACAAATAGTTCACCGTCAACCCTTTTCGTGAATAGTTGAGTCTATTTTACCAATCTCAAATTTTTTCAAGAAGAAAGCTAGTCAACATTTGTACCAAGCTCTAGGGGCTTGTTTAAGACCATAAAGAGCTTTGTGCAATTTGTAAACATGATTAGGCTTTTTAGGATTCACAACCGGGAGGTTGTTTCACAAATACTTCCTCCTCAATCTCACCATTTAGGAAAGCACTTTCAATGTCCATTTGATAGAGAGTAATGTCATGGTGGTTGGTAAGCAAGAAGAATGCGTAATGGACTCAAGTCTAGCAACGGGGCATAGCTCTCACCATAGTCCATACCTTCGACTTGTGTATAACCTTGTGCTACGAGACGAGCCTTGTTGCGATGACTTGTCCATCTTCATCTTGCTTGTTCCAAACACCCATTTGGTTCCAATGACGTTTTGTCATCATTGGGCTTTCTACCAAAGTCCAAACGTTGTTCCTCTCGGTTGTGTAGCTCTTCATGCATAGCGCTCACCCAATCCGGATCTTCAAGCGCTTTTCTACCTTCATAGGTTCAAGACTGAAATGAATGAGTAATGCTCACAAAAGTTAGCTAAACGAAGTTTTAGAGCAAGTGATTCTCCGAGTCGATGTCATTCATCATTTGTTCCACGGATGGTCCTTCTTGACTTTCTCAACTCGGATAGCTTTTGCCGTGGTCGTGGCTGAGCTTCCTCATCATCCTCATCTTCTTCTTCATCGTGTTGTTGGTGTTGTCTTGAGGTGGTGGAGAAGGAGGTTGTGGTGGATCTTCTTGTCGCGACTTCCTCATCTTGGTGAGTTCCACTTGTGGAGGCCTCCATGTTGCCTTGAGGTTCATCTCTCCGTGAGATAGGGGCTCCACATATGTAGATGAGGTACCTTCACTTCCATGGGACGAATCTTTCCAATGGATAAATCTTGAATGGCTTCCGATGGGTCCTTGTCTCCTACATCAATAGGCATTTGCTCTACTTATGAGCTATTAGATTCATCAACTCACATCTACCGCCTCTTCAACCTTTCGGTGAAATTATTGTAGACACGGTAGGTGTGAGAGTTTGATCCATAACCGAGGAAAAGCCTTCATGAGTTTTAGGAGCAAATTTAGACCGACGATGCTTATCAAGGATATAGCATTTTGAACCAAAGACACGAAAATATCCCACTTGGGGTGTTACCAAGAAGGAGCTCAGATGAAGTCTTGCCGAGGAGCTTGTGAAGATAAAGTCTGTTGATAGCATGACAAGTTGTCTCGACGGCTTCTCCCGTAAGTGTTTCGTGTCTTGTATTCATCAAGCATCGTTCTCGCCATCTCAATGAGCTGCTCTTTTCCTCTCAACAACTCCATTTTGTGAGGTGTGTACGATGAGAACTCATGTAGAATTCCTTCCTCATCGAGAAAAGAGTCCACATGGGCGTTTTGAACTCCGCTCTGTCACTCCAACTTTCTTGATCTTTACCTCAAATTGATTCTCGAGCCTTTCTTGCAAAGGTTTTGAAGATTCTCCAACCTGCGATTTGTCATCAAGGAAAATACCCACGAACTGAAAAATCATCAACAATAACTAGACCAAAGGAGTTACCACCAAGGCTTTTGTAAGCATTGGGACCAAGAGATCCATATGAAGAAGCCTGCGGTCTCCTTGTGGTCATGATATTCTTCACGGATGACTTCCACCTACTTGTTTTCCCGCTGACATGCACTACAGAGTCTATCTTTGTCAAAGAAAACATCTTTAACACCAAGAATGTGATCACCTTGATTAGCTTATCTAGATTTCGTGATACCAACATGTCCAAGCCTTCTATGCCATAACCAACCTTTAGCAGATTTAGCAATGAAGCAAGTTCTAGGTTGAGCTTTAGTGAAATCGACAATGTATAGGTCACCTCACTAATACCAGAAAAACCATGTTATGATTGTCACTACGAAAACTTGGCAATCTACTTGGTGAATAGCACGTTGAATCCAAAGTCAGCTAATCTAGACACGAAAGTAAATTGTATCCAAGAGATTCAACAAGCATGACATTTTAATGGAGCTATCATGAGATATGGCTACCTTACCAAGGCCAAGTACCACCTTGAGTTGTCTCCAAAAGTCACATACTTATGTGGACCATCGCTCTTGCAAGCTCGAAACATGTCTTCATCTCCGTCATGTGATCGGTGCATCCACTATCAAGAATCCACTTTTTCCACCGGATATGTAGTCTCTCGATTTGCTAGATCGAGACTCTTCATGATCTTGTCTAGCTCGTGTCCTAATCGTCATCATGCTCATGCTCATCATCATATTGACCCATAGATAATTCATCATCAATACCTAGGTCAATTTGACAATGACTTGCATCAGCTTTTATCAATGTGATAATAATCATCGAATGCAATACAAGAGCATTTCTAACTAGAACATTGATAAGTCCGAATCACCCTTCTTTTTCATAAGATCACGAAGCTCAAAGAAGCATTTATCAAAGTTGGGATCTTTGGGCGATCATATCAAATTCAACAGTCTTGTATAGAATTTCATCAAGACCTCTCAAAGAGTAGTCCTGATAAAGTTCTTCCAAGAACTTCCACATAGCATGGGCGCACTCAAAGTTTGTGACAAGCTCAAGAAAGTTATCTGCAAACCTCTAATGATAAGATTGACAGTTCTAAGGTTAAAGCAAATCAAGCTCTTCATCCATAGTGTAAGTAAGGTCAAATGGTGGTACATATGGGGTTTCATATTTATGCTAAGTTGTACATCTTAAAGATAGCAAGCATTTCAATCTCCACGAAGTTATAGAACACTCCATCAAGAATAGGCACTCTATGACTAACACTCCCAAACGTAGACATCCATCTTCCTCCAATGGTGTGCAAACCAAAGCAATGGAGACCAACGCCTCGATACCAATTGTAGGATTGTCAAGGCAAGAGTGTCTAGAGGGGGGTGATTAGACAACCGACAAGATAAAAGTTTATGCCTTTTGATTAACACAAGTTTTTAGCAAGATCACAATAGAGATCAAGACAAGCATCATGCATACAAGTCGAGCAACATACTACACATGCAATTCTAGAGAATGGGCATGGAAAGTAAATTGCACATATAGTAAAAGAGAGATTGTGAAGAGCAAACGCAATTTGAGACACGGAGATTTTTCTCGTGGTTCCGAGTAGGTGGTGCTATCGCCAATCCACGCTGATGGAGACTTCAACCCACTGAGGGTAACGGCCAGAGTCCACGGAGGGCTCCACCCACTAAGGGTCCACGAAGAAGCAACCTTGTCTATGCCATCATGGCCTACGCCCACGGAGGACTAGCCTTACTCGGGTAGATCTTCACGAAGTAGGCGATCTCCTTGCTCTTACAAACTTTTGGTTCAACTCCACATCTTGACGGAGGCTCCCAAGCGACACCTAACCATCTAGGAGGCACCACCTCCAAAAGGTAATAGATGGTGTTGGTGATGATGAACCTGCTCTTGTGCTTCAAATGATAATCTCCCCAACACTCAACTCTCCTCACCGATTTGGCTGTGGTGGAAGAAAGGATTGAGGAAAGCAACTTGGGAAGGCTAGAAATCAAGTTTCATATGGTAGGAGGAGCAACTTGATCTCAACACAAGGGTAGGTAGTTTCTTCTAAATGTAAGGTAGGAGTGGTAGTTCTTTCTCGATGGCTCTCCACGAATGAAGAGGAGGTGGAGGGTATTTATAGCCTCCACATTAAAATCCAACTGCTACACATTTGACCAATCTCTACGCATCGGTTGACAACTCTGGGGACCGAAAGTTCAAATCTTAGAACGTTGGGATTTTCGGGACCAAAATACAACTCGTTAGTCCGATTCTTCCAAAGTCTAGGTTTCCTAATCTCGGTGGACCGACTTTCTCATCTCGGTGACACCGATTTGAGTACGTATGTTACGTGCTTGGCAACACTAGTTTCGTATGACCGAGTTTGGAATCGAAAATCCAAATTATTAGGGTTTGGCTATATGGTCGAGGTGGTTCATCTCGTGTGACTGAAGTGGAATCGGTGGGACCGAGATTACTTATGGGTTTATGTTGGAATGAAAGATTGCGATAGTTTGAGAGATAAATCACTAAGCACTTAGAGCAACCAGATCATCATCATAACCTCATCCCTTTAATAGTATTGGCTTTCCTATGGACTCAATGTGATCTTGGATCACTAAACCAAAATGGAGTCTTGAGCTTTTGCCAATCCTTTCCTTAGCATCTTAGGGTTCACCTTTCTAGTCCTTTTGCCATGCCAGAGTGATTGACTTTCCCGAGACATACTTGATAAAAGCATTAGTCCAACCACAAAGTATGTTGTCATTAATTACCAAAACCACCTAGGGAGCAAATGTCAAAGAGGTTTACTTACCCTTGCAACCGTTGAGTATCAAACGACTCCAAATGGCACGAACTTGACAAAGCGGCTCACCGTGCTATACCAGGTCATGGCAAACCTCGGCCATTCCGAGAAAGTTTAACACCACAAACAGGAGAGAGAAGGATAGGCCGAGGACATAGGAGTTTGATTGCAAAATGGACAACGGGAAAATGCTCGATGCATGAGACGAACATGTATGCAAAATGAAATGCACATGATGACATGATATGAAATGCGATGATGACATGGCAAAGTGCAACACGCAAGCAAATGACATGGCAACGACGGCAATAATCATGGACACCCGCGATCGAATCCGGGCGCATAGACATCTCCTGTGATATGACTCCTAAGAGGCCCCGACAAACTAAGGAAGACAAGCGAGAGCCACAGATATGACCAAGTCGATGATACTACCGGAAGGACGCAGACGAAGAGGCAAAGAAGAGCATGAGCCGGGCAGGTGGTGGCAGCGAAGGAACACAAAGCGCCAATTCTCCCAAAGGCCCTCTCGACTACGGCGCCGAGGGCAAGCACCAACCAAAGCCTTGGTGCGACGATCCATAGAGCAAGAGTCGGTATCAAGAATGACACGACAACCGTAATCAATAAGTTGGGCAGCGGAAAGATTCATGATAAGGCGAGGAACATGTGAAACACTTAATGTAAAAAGATGGAGTGGAAAGAATACCACGACTAGCAACAGAAGAGATGTGCCATCGGGCAAGAAGAACATTAACAAAGTAATCAAGTGGTCGAGAGAAGACAACACTAAGAATCAAGACATATGAAAGGAGAATCCAATCCCGAACCCATAAGATGTACCGACCGTAGATGCCTGTGATGGTGAGGAGGAGGATGCAGTCATAGCAGCAGCAGAACCAATCGACGAGGAGCATGAGGAAGCAAGAAGACGCTGAGGCGTAACAATGTCCTCGGTTGAGTGATCGAGTCGAGGAAGACACAGAGGCCCGGCCGGGAGAGCGCTCGGTCTCGCTTTTCCGCATAATGACTTTTGATGACCTGGTCGGGAGCAAGAATTACAGACGGTGTCACGGCGGACGTGTCTTCTCAAGATAAGGAGGACGGCTCACCCCCGGAGAAGTAGGCAGGGCGGTGAGCGGCGAGGCGAGGGCGACAGAGTCCGGCAGCCAAGACCGATGGAACCGTATAACCCAAGAGAGCGAAGGCGGGTCTCTCGCACGGCTCAAGTATCTCCGAGATAGGAACACGGCCACGAGCAAGCAAGTGAGCACGGCGAGGCTCAAACTCGAGCGGAGACGAGATAAGAACTCATGGACCCTTCAAACTCCAAGTCGATCTCGTGTCCGCAACAACGCAAGTGCCACAAACAACCGTCTGCAATGAGTCAAGCTAACGCCAGATGGCGAAAGCATCGTGAATAGAACTCATCAACAGAGGAATCACTGTTGAGGAGCGTGCCTCGACGCACTATAGATAGGTAGAGAGCATCACCAGAGGGCTGAGAAGGCCGACAGAGACAAGACCACATCGCTGCAATTGTGTCAAGTCCCATGAACTCCGGCAAACCGAGGAGGACACTGCAGTGAGAACAAAGCAGAACACGAGCATCATCGTTGATCACTAAGTGTAAGGCATGTGACAGCGCATACCCAAAGAGCATCGAATAAGCGATATTCACGATCATAAGCATCCACTTCAAGATCATCAAGGGCTTGGTGGCATCCTGGCCACCGAGAAGCCTCAAGAGCGCATCGCGCACCGTGGGATTGGCCACAAAGAACGGGCATGATGGTGGGGACCTCGCCGTAAAGAACACACCACGTATGAGTCCACGATATGGATGCGCATGAAGCCCACAAACTCAGATAGTTGGTGCCATCGAAAATCACCGAGCATCGAGGAACCGCAACATAGCCCGAGGAGGACATAAGGAAGTCACTGCCGCTCTCTCTCTCTCTCTCTCTCTTTGAAGTCAACTACACTCGAACGGATCTCGATCGGAGAAGCGGCAAACGCACGCGCCACGCACAAGTGATGGAGAATCGAAGAGGAGAGGGCGCCGATCCAGAGTGGATCGAGAGCCACCATCGAAGGCGCGGGCGCGTTTCACGCACGAGAGCCGAGCAGAGGCTGGAAAAGCAGCCACGATTGTGCAGGAGCTGGGCGGCGGCGGAGCTGGCCGGGCAAAGTGACCGACGGGTTAAGCTTCCCACCGAGCAAAGAAATTTAACGAGACAGATGCATAGCTGCTGGAGCGACGCCCGGAGGAGAAGCAAGAGTCCGAGATGAGCAAAGTTAGGAACGAGAAGCACGGAGTTGCGCCGCAAGGAGAAAGGGCTAGCCTAGCATCCGATACCATGTTGATAATGAGCAACTAAGCTTACTGAGGGCCAATGACCAAGACATATACATATGTGGTAAAGTGCGTAAAAGCCCTTATACAATGGGATGTACACAATGAACTATACACATCTAACAAAATTGACACCCATGTTTCCGACCTCCACATTTTGTATCTTGATGTGCCACTATGACTCTAGTAGAGAAACAAATTTACGAAAAACAAATTCCATAAGTAGGACTAATCTCAAAGGATATGCAAAGCCGCGTCAGTCCCTCACCCTAATAGCTGAGAAGATCACTGAACACACCGTGGCTTTGTCACCTTATTGTGCCTTGGCCTCAGGCATATTGTTGGGAAGAGTCGAAGAGAATGACACTAAACGATGAAAATATATGTGGTCAATTCCCGAGCTTTGAGAACCAGCCAAATGTTCCTTATGTTGGGGGCGAGTAATTTCAAAAAATTTCCCCACACAAGATCATGGTGATGCATAGCGAGAGGGGAGGTGTTGTCTCGGCCCTGTAGCCGGCAAGCGATCCGGGAAAGTAGTGACGTTCTCCTCGCGATCAACATCCACTCCGGCCCCAGTTCTTGACACCGCGTCGATGATGCCCTGGGCTCCAATCCGGAGCGGGAGGAGGTTCCCGGCCGACGGGGGGGCGATCTTGATGTTCTTTGGGGGCCGCCAAGCACCGAACAATATAAGGATTATGGTGGAGGGGCCGCACTGGGACCGATCTCAAGGATCAACTTGTGTGTCCTAGGGTGCCCCCCCAATATAAAGGGCAAGGGGTGCGGCCGGCCCTAGGAGGGGCCCCGGGGAGTCCTCCTACTCCCACTGAGTAGGACTCCCCTTCCTAGTTGGATTAGGACTGGGGAGGAAAGAGGGCGCCGCCTCTCCTTGTCCTATTCGGACTAGGGGCGGCCTGCCCGGCCTTCCTCTCTCTCTCATGGCCCACTAAGGCCTATTAACTCCCCGGAGGGTTTGAATTTTGGAAAATTCTTCACCCAATTTCAACTCCAAATATAGCCAATATATCAATCTTTATGTCTCTACCATTTCGAGATTCATGTCCGGGATCTGATCCGAACTCAACTTATTCGTAAAATACAATACAAACTCATAATATAACCGCTATCGAAACCTTAAGCGCATGGACCCTACGGTTCAAGAACAATGTAGACATGACCGAGACATCTCCAAATAATAACAAATAGCGGACCTGATGCCCATATTGGTCTTTACATATTCTACGAAGATCTTTATTTGCCGCATCAAGATAACAACATACGCTGTTCCTTTGTCATCGATGATATTTCGCCTGATTCGATCGCTTGGATCCAATACCTAGTTCAATCTCGCCATCGGGTAAGTCTTTACTCGTCTCAATACATCATCTCACAGCTAACTCATTAGTTGTAATGCTTGCAAGGCTTAAGTGATGTGTATTACCGAGAGGGCCCAGAGATACCTCCCGATAATCGGAGTGACAAAACCTAATCTCGAACACGCCAACCCAACATCTGCCTTTGAGACACTCTGTAGTACCCTTTATAATCACCCAGCTATGCCTGGACGCTTGGTAGCACCCAAAGTGTTCCTCCGTAGAACGGAGTTGCATAATCTCATAGTTATAGGAACATGTATAAGTCATGGATAAAAAGCAGAGCAACATACTAAACGATCGTGTTAAGCTAATGGAATGGGTCATGTCAATCGATCATTCAACTAATGATGTGACCTTGTTAATCAAATAACAACCCTTTGTTCATGGTTAGAAACATAACCATCTTTGATTAACAAGCTAGTCTAGTAGAGGCATACTAGTGACACTGCTTGTTTATACACTCACACATGTATTGGCCTTGCTAAGCATAATTTTAGCATGAATGATAAACATTTATCATGAAATAAGGAAATAAATAATAACTTTATTATTGCCTCTAGGGCATATTTCCTTCACTTCCCACTTGCACTCAGAGTCAATAATCTAGATTACATAGTAATGATTCTAACACCCATGGAGTCTTGGTGTTGATCATGTTTTGCTCGTGGAAGAGGCTTAGTCAACGGGTCTCCGCTACATTCAGATCCGTATGTATCTTGCAAATCTCTATGTCTCCCACCGACTAAATCCCTTGGATGGAGTTGAAGGCCTCTCGATGTGCTTAGTCCTTCTTGTGAAATCTGGATTCCTTCGCTAAGGCAATTGCTCCAAGATTGTCACGTAGATTTTCATTGACCCGATGCACTAGGTATGACACCTAGATCGGATATGAACTCCTTCATCCGTGACACTTCATTAGCTGCCCGGTCCGCTATGTAATTCGCTCACATGTAGATCCCAAGCACGACGCTTTGTTTAGAACTCGCACCAACCGACACTTCCTCCGCTTAGTGTAAATACGATCCGGTCTCGATTATGAATCGTCTCTGATCGCAGTCAAAGCTTGCATCAACGTAACTGCTTACGATGAGCCTTTGTCACTCCATATACGGAAACATATCCTTAGTCCTTTTCGTATTTCAGATGTTCTTGACCGGCTATCCAAAGGATCCACCTCGGATTACTTTGGTACCTCCTGCAAGCTTATAGCAAGGCACACATCGTGTCCGTACAAAAGATCATGCATACATGATAGAGCCTATGGTCTGCCATAGGGAACATCTTTCATTTTCTCTCTATCTTCCTCGTAGTGGTCGGGCATTGAGTCTTACTCAACTTCACACCTTGCAACACAAGAACCCTTTCTTGTTTGGTCCATTTTGAACTTCTTCAAAATTTTGTCAAGGTATGTGCTTTGTGAAAGTCCAATTAAGCCGCCTTGATCTATCTCTATAGATTTTGATGCCCAATATGTATGCAGCTTCACCGAGGTCTTTCATTGAAAAACTCTTATTCAAGTATCCTTTATGTTATCTGAAATTTATATCATTTCCGATTAGTAATATGTCATCTACATATAATATCGAAATGCTATAGAGCTCCCACTCACTTTCTTGTAAATACATGCTTCTCCAAAAGTCTCAGATGAACTCAAATGTTTTGATCACACTATCAAAGCGCTTATTCCAACTCCTAGATGCTTGCACCAATCCATAAATGGATCATTGAGCTTGCACACTTTGTTAGCTCCCTTTGATCGATAAAACCTTCTGTTGCATCATATACAACTCTTTCTTCTAGAAATCCATTCAGAATGCGAGTCTTTACATCCATTTGCCAAATTTCATAATCATAAAATGCGGCAATTACTAACATGATTCGACAGATTTTAAGCATCGCCACGGTGAGAAGGTCTCATCATAGTCAATCCCTTGAACTTGTCTGAACTCATGCATAAGTCGAGCTTTGTAGACAAAGAATATTACTGCCAAGTAGTCTTCTTCTTGAAGATCCACTTGTTTTCTATTGCTTCGTCGCATCTGCTAGTTAACCAAAGTCCATACTTTGTTTTCATACATGGATCCCATCTCAGATTTCATGGCCTCAAGCCATTTTGCGGAATCTGGCTCACCATCGCTTCTTCATAGTTCAGAGGTTCATCATGATCTAGTAGCATGACTTCCGTAACAGGATTACTGCATTCACCCAGTGCGGATCTTACCGGTCTGATCCACGAGGTTCTCAATAACTTGATCTCAAGTTTCATGATCAACATCATCAACTTCCTCACTATTTATGTAGATATCTCGTAAACCGGTTTCTCACACAAACTACTTTCAAGTAAGGAGAAGGTACAATTACCTCACTAAGTTCTACTTTCCCACCACTCACTTCTTTTGAGAGAAACCTTCTTCTAGAAAGGATCCATTCTTAGCAACAAATGTCTTGCCTTCGGATTCGGATAGAAGGTGTACCCAACTGCTCTTTGGGTATCCTAGGAAGACACATTTCTCCGACGGTTCGAGCTTATCGTTGAAGCTTTTTCACATAAGCATCGTGATCCCCAAACTTTAAGAAACGACAACTTTGGTTTCTTGCTAAACCATAGTTCATAAGGTGTCGCCTCAACGGATTTTGACGGTGTTCTATTCAAGGTGAATGCGGCCGCCTTAAGAGCATAACAACCCAAAACGATAGCGGTAAATCAGAAGAGATATCATAGATCGCACTATATCTAGTAAAGTGCGACATGACGCTCGGACACACCATTGCGCAGTGGTGTCCGGTGGTGGAGCTGCTAAACTATTCCGCATTGTTTCAAATGTAGACCAAACTCAGAACTCAAATATTCACCGCCACGATCGATCAGAAACTTAATTTTCTTATTACGATGATTTTCAACTTCACTCCGAAATTCTTTCGAACTTTTCAAATGTTTCGCACTTATGTTTCATTAAGTAGATATACCCATATCTTCTTAAATCATCTCTGCCAAGGTGAGAAAATAACGATATCCGCCACGAGCCTCAACATTCATCTGACCACATACATCTCAGTATGTATGATTTCCAACAACTGCTGTCTCTTTCCATAGTGCCGAGAACGGGTTTTAGTCATCTTGCCCATGAGGCACGGTTCGCAAGTGCCAAGTGATTCATAATCAAGTGACTCCAAAAGTCCATCAAGATGGGAGTTTCTTCATGCGCTTTATACCGATATGACTTAAACGGCAAAGCACACAAATAAGTTGCACTATCATTATCAACTCAGATCTTTTGGCTTCAACATTATGAATATGTGTATCACTACTATCGAGATTCATCAAAATAGACCACTCTTCAAGGGTGCATGACCATAAAAGATATTACTCATATAAATAGAACAACCATTATTTCTCTCGATGAAATGAATAACCGCCTCAAGATCAAACAAGATCCAGATATAATGTTCATGCTCAACGCAGGCACCAAATAACAATTATTTAGGGTCTAAAACTAACTCCGGGTAGATGTAGAGGAAGCGCAGTCAATCGCATCACATCGACTTTTGAACCATTTCCCACGCAGCATCGCCACCTCCGCCCTTTGCTGTTGTTCGCTAATCCAGACTCCCTGTTTCGAGTTGCAAATATTAGCAATGTAACCAAGATCAACACCCAGTGCTATCATGAGCTCTAGTAAGGTACACATCAATAACATGTATATCATATATACCTTTGTTCACCTTGCCATCCTTCTTATCCGCCAAATACTTGGGGCAGTTCTTCCTAATGACCAGTCTGCTTGCAGAGAAGCATTCAGTTTCTGTGTTTAGGTCCGCATTTGGGTTTTTTCTCCCGAGCAAGCAACTTGCTTGCCGCTGTTCTTGAAGTTCCCTTCTTCTTCCCTTTGCCTTTTTTCTTGAAACTAGTGGTCTTATCGACCATCAACACTTGATGCTCCTTCTGATTTCTACCTCCGCATTTTAGCATTGTAAGAGCTCGTATAGTCTTTACTAACCCTTGCATATTATAGTTCATCATAAGCCTTTATAGCTTGGTATGATTGAAAAATTTGTCAATGACACAATCATCCGGAAGATTAACTCCCGCTGTTTCAAGTGATTGTAATACCTGCATATTCTGAGTATGTGCTCACCGACGGAACTATTCTCCTCCATCTTGCAGCTATAGAACTTATTGGAGACTTCATATCTCTCAACTGCATTCTTGTTGAATATCAACTTCAACTCCTCGAACATCTCATATGCTCCATGACGCTCAAAACGCCGCTGAAGTCCCCGGCTCTAAGCCGGGAAGCATATAAAATCGAACTATATAGTAGTCATCAGCTTTGCTCGCAGCACGTTTAACGCCGCTAGGCATCATAGCAAGAGTCTGCACATAGCGGTGCATCTAGGATGTAACTTTTCAGCAAAAGAATGAGGATAATCCTCGTTACTTGACCCAGTCCTGTAATTGCTACCATCATCTTTCAACTTTGCTTTCTCAAGGAACGCATTAAAATTCAATGGAACAACAGACGAGCCATCTATCTACAAACAAACATAGACAAGCAAGATACTATCAGTACTAAGTTCATGATAAATTTAAGTTCAATTAATCATATTACTTTAAGAACTCCCACTTAGACAGTATCTCTCTAGTCATCTAAGTGATCACGTGATCCAAATCAATTCAAACCCTAAACCATCATCACGTGAGATGGAGAAGTTTTCAATGGTGAACATCTTATGTTGATCATATCTACTATATGATTCACGCCGACCTTTCGGTCTCCGTGTTCCGAGGACATATCCGCATATGCTAGGCTCGCCAAGTATAACCTGAGTATTTCACAGTAAAAACGGCTTGTAAAGTTGTAGATGGACGAGAGCTTATCACACCCGATCATCACATGGTGTCCTAAGACGATTTAACTTTGGCAATCTTTGCATACCGTGGAGAACACTACTTGATAATTTTAGTGAGAGATCATCTTAAAATGCTACCACAATCAAAGCAAGATAAAGATGCATACAGGATAAACATCACATGCAATCAATATAAGTGATATGATATGGCCATCATCATCTTGTGCTTGCTTGTGATCTCCATCTCCGGCACGCCGAGATCACCATCGCCACCGCGCGCGACACCTTGATCTCCATCGTAGCATCGCTTGTCGCTCACGCCCATCTATTACTTTAACGACTATCGCTACCGCTTAGTGATAAAGTAAAGCAACCATGTATGCTTGATTTCATACAACAAAGCGACAACCATATGGCTTCAGCCAGCTGTTTATAACTTTGTTACAAAACATGATCATCTCATACAATAAAATATAGCATCACGCCTTGACCATATCACATCATTACATGCCCCTGTAAAACAAGTTAGACGCCCTCTACTTTGTTGTTGCAGAATTTTACATGGCTGCTACGGGTTTTAGCAAGAACCAATCTCACCCAAGCATCAAAACTACAACGATATTTCACAAATAGACCTGCTTTTAACCTTCTCAAGGATCGGGTGAAGCTATACTTGGTTCAACTAAAGTGAGAGAGACAGACACCGCCAGCCACCTTTAAGCAACGAAAGCTCAGAAGCGGTGAAACTGGTCCTCAGAAGCTGCACGCAGTAATGTCGGTCCGGCCGCCTATCTCAACAATACCGCTGAACCAAAATATGACATGCTCGGTAGGTAGTATGACTTGTATCTAATACAACTCACTTGTGTTCTACCGGCAAAACATCAAACCATAAAAACCTAGGCTCAATGCCATCATGGGAAACGAGTAATTTCAAAATTTCTACGCATTAACGCAAGATCATGGTGATGCATAGCAACGAGGGGAGAGTGTTGTCTACGCACTCAGAGACCAAAGCGGAAGCGATCACAACGTAGAGGAAGTAGTCGTGACGCTCTCCTCGCGATCCGACCGATCCTGGCAAGCATTCCTAAGCCCCGAAGTTCTCGGACACGCAGATAGCTTGGTGACGCCTCCTGTCTGATCCAAAGCAGAGCTGGGAGGGAGAGTTCCGTCAAGACCAGACGTGGTGACGATCTTGATGTTCTATCACGCAGGCTTCGCTTAAGCACCGCTAGATTACATGACCGAGGTGGAATATGGCGGAGGGGGCACCGCGACACGGCTAAGGGACGATCTCCAGGATCAACTTGTGTAGCCTTAGGCGCCCCCTGCCAGAGATATAAAGGAGTAGGGGGAGGGACGGCCGCCCTAGGAGGCACGCTGAGGGGGGAGTCCTCCTCCTACCGGAGTAGGACTCTTCCTAGTCCAACTAGGAAGGAGGAAGGACTTGAAGGAGAGGGAGAGGAGAGAAAGGCCGTGCGGCCTCCCTCGTCCTATTCGGACTAGAGAAGGCTGCCACCTCCCGTGCCGCCCTTCCTCTTATCTCTCATGGCCCACTAAGGTCCATTAACTTCGGAGGGTTCTGACCTCCCAGATTCAGAAAATCTCCGATTTCAACTTCCGAACCATTCCGTGTCCGAATATAGCCGCCCAATATATCAATCTTTATGTCTCGACCATTTCGAGACCTCGCCATGTCCGTGATCACATCCGGACCCAACTTCTTCGGCACATCAAAATACACAAACTCATAATATAACCGCTATCGAAACCTTGCGCATGGATTCGGTTTCGAGAACATAGACATGACCGAGACATCGCCTCCCGTCAATAACCAATAGCGGACCTGATGCCCATATTGGTCTTTACATATTCTACGTAAGATCTTTATCGGTCAGACCGTGATAATAAACATACGTTGTTCCCTTTGTCATCGATAGCATTTCGCTCCGAGATTCGATCGTCGCATCCAACACCTAGTCTAATCTCAAGCTACTGCAAGTCTCTTTACTCGTCTGTAATACATCATCTCACAGCCAACTCATTAGTTGTAATGCTTGCAAGGCTTAAGTGATGTGTATTACCGAGAGGGCTCAGAGACCTCTCCGACAATCGGAGTGACAAAACCTAATCTCAAATACACCAACCCAACATCTGCCTTTGGAGACACTCGTAGTACCTTTTATAATCACCAGCTTACTGCCAGACGCTTGGTAGCACCCAAAGTGTTCCTCCGTAAACGGAGTCTGATAATCTCACAGTTATAGGAACATGTATAAGTCATGGATAAAAGTCAGCAACATACTAAACGATCGCGTGCTAAGCTAATGGAATGGGCCATGTCAATCGATCATTCAACTCATGATGTGACCTTGTTAATCAAATAACAACCCTTTGTTCATGGTTAGGAAACATAACCATCTTTGATTAACAAGCTAGTCTAGTAGAGGCATACTAGTGACACTCTGTTTGTTTATACACCCACACATGTATTATGTTTCCTAATATAATTTTAGCATGAATGATAAACACTTATCATGAAATAAGGAAATAAATAATAACTTTATTATTGCCTCTAGGGCATATTTCCTTCACTTATGCTCTTCTTCATTCTTCGAGTAGACACTACAAAAAAGACACATTCATGACATTTTGGGTCGAATCGAATTTTTTTCTCGTCATACTTATGACACTTCTATGACGATAATTGTGACAAAACCTGGTATCATCATAGATGTGGTGGGCTCCTACTTATGACAAAAAAATATGATGTAAAATGGGCTTTTCGTCCCGGCAAGTGGGAGACGCAATGCATGACATTCTTTGGGCTGTCCATGACGGAAAAAACTATGGTGGAAGCGAGGGCGAGGAAAATATCGAGGAGTTCCCGATTACGTGGTGGTCGGGGTCGAAGCGATGCTGCTTTCTCACACCGTAGCGCTGCAAGGTAGGCGTGGCTCTAATCAACTCGAGAAAGGCGCTGGCTCTAATCAACCCGAGCGATCAGACTAGCTATGTTATCGACCCGAGTGATTCCTTCGCCATCGCCGCTAACTAAAGCCGAACGAACCCTACCGCCCTTCCCTTGATGAACAAAGGAGCGTGTCGGGGTTTGATGAACAGCTTCCTGGGGGTGGATGAACAGACCTCATGGTTGCTCTAGATGAATAGGACCCCGATCGACGAGCCGTTGGGGCTGGATGAACAGACCCCTGTGGTGGGCGGATGAAAGGGACGCCCTCGAGAGGGTTGGTTGAACAAAGAGCTGTGGAGGGCTGGATGACTAGTAACCCGTGGAGGGGTGGTTGAACAGAGCCCGTGGAGAGGGCTGGTTGAACAAGAGCTGTGGAGAAGCGCACGGTGGAGGCTAGATGAA